>JBBBDQ010001336.1:2825000-3337500 GCA_037127315.1 Ascarosepion bandense
AGATAGATAGATAATGAACAGAGATAGATTGATAGATAGATAATGAACAGAGATAGATAGATAGATAGATAGATTGATAGATAGATAGATAGATAGATAGATAATCAACAGTCAGAGATAGATAGATAGATAGATAGATAGATAGATAGATAGATAAATAGAACAGAGTGAGAAAGATAGATAGATAATGAACAGAGTGAGATAGATAGATAGATAGATAGATAGATAGATAGATAGATAGATAGATAGATAATGAACAGAGATAGATAGATAATGAACAGAGATAGATAGATAGATAGATAGATAGATAGATAGATAGATAATGAATGAGAGGAGATAGATAGATAGATAGATAGATAGATAGATAGATAGATAGATAATGAACAGAGTGAGATAGATAGATAGATAGATAGATAGATAGATAGATAGATAGATAATGAACAGAGTGAGATAGACAGATAGATAGATAGATAATGAACAGAGTGAGATAGACAGATAGATAGATAGATAATTAACATAGATAGATAGATAGATAGATAGATAGATAGATAGATAGATAGATAGAAAATGAACAGAGTGAGATAGATAGATAGATAATGAACAGAGTAAGATAGATAGATAGATAGATAGATAGATAGATAGATAGATAGATAATGAACAGAGATAGATAGATAGATAGATAGATAATGAACAGAGTGAGATAGACAGATAGATAGATAAATAATGAACAGAGTGAGATAGACAGATAGATAGATAGATAATTAATATAGATAGATAGATAGATAGATAGATAGATAGATAGATAGATAGATAGATAGATAGATAGAAAATGAACAGAGTGAGATAGATAGATAATGAACAGAGTAAGATAGATAGATAGATAGATAGATAGATAGATAGATAGATAGATAATGAACAGAGATAGATAGATAGATAGATAGATAGATAGATAGATAGATAGATAATGAACAATGATAGATAGATAGATAGATAGATAGATAGATAGATAGATAGATAGATAGATAGATAGATAGATAGATAGATAGATAATGAAATAGAGATAGATAGATAGATAGATAATGAACAGAGATAGATAGATAGATAGATAGATAGATAGATAGATAGATAGATAGATAATCAACAGTCTGAGATAGATAGATAGATAGATAGATAGATAGATAGATAGATAGATAGATAGATAATGAACAGAGTGAGAAAGATAGATAGATAATGAACAGAGTGAGATAGATAGATAGATAGATAGATAGATAGATAGATAATGAACAGAGTGAGATAGATAGATAGATAGATAGATAGATAGATAGATAGATAGATAGATAGATAGATAGATAATGAACAGAGTGAGATAGATAGATAGATAGATAGATAGATAGATAGATAGATAGATAGATAGATAGATAATGAACAGAGTGAGATAGATAGATAGATAGATAGATAGATAGATAGATAGATAGATAATGAACATAGTAAGATAGATAGATAGATAGATAGATAGATAGATAGATAGATAGATAGATAGATAATGAACATAGATAGATAGATAGATAGATAGATAGATAGATAGATAGATAGATAGATAATGAACAGAGTGAGATAGATAGATAGATAGATAGATAGATAGATAGATAGATAATGAACAGAGTGAGATAGATAGATAGATAGATAGATAGATAGATAGATAGATAGATAGATAGATAGATAATGAACAGAGAGATAGATAGATAGATAGATAGATCGATAGATAGATAATGAACAGAGTGAGATAGATAGATAAATAGATAGATAGATAGATAGATAGATAGATAGATAAATAGATAGATAGATAATGAATAGTGTGAGATAGATAGATAGATAGATAGATAGATAGATAGATAGATAGATAGATAGATAGATAGATAATGAACAGAGTGAGATAGATAGATAGATAGATAGATAGATAGATAGATAGATAGATAATGAACAGAGTGAGATAGATAGATAGATAGATAGATAGATAGATAGATAGATAGATAATGTACAGAGTGAGATAGATAGATAGATAGATAGATAGATAGATAATAGATAGATAGATAATGAACAGAGTGAGATAGATAGATAGATAGATAGATAGATAGATAGATAGATAGATAATGAACAGAGTGAGATAGATAGATAGATAGATAGATAGATAGATAGATAGATAATGAACAGAGTGAGATAGACAGATAGATAGATAGATAATGAACAGAGTGAGATAGATAGATAGATAGATAGATAGATAGATAGATAGATAGATAGATAGATAGATAATGAACAGAGTGAGAAAGATAGATAGATAATGAACAGAGTGAGATAGATAGATAGATAGATAGATAGATAGATAATGAACAGAGGAGATAGATAGATAGATAGATAGATAGATAGATAGATAGATAGATAGATAATGAACAGAGTGAGATAGATAGATAGATAGATAGATAGATAGATAGATAGATAGATAGATAGATAATGAACAGAGTGAGATAGATAGATAGATAGATAGATAGATAGATAGATAGATAGATAATGAACATAGTAAGATAGATAGATAGATAGATAGATAGATAGATAGATAGATAGATAATGAACATAGATAGATAGATAGATAGATAGATAGATAGATAGATAGATAGATAATGAACAGAGTGAGATAGATAGATAGATAGATAGATAGATAGATAGATAGATAATGAACAGAGTGAGATAGATAGATAGATAGATAGATAGATAGATAGATAGATAATGAACAGAGTGAGATAGATAGATAGATAGATAGATCGATAGATAGATAATGAACAGAGTGAGATAGATAGATAAATAGATAGATAGATAGATAGATAGATAGATAGATAAATAGATAGATAGATAATGAATAGTGTGAGATAGATAGATAGATAGATAGATAGATAGATAGATAGATAGATAGATAGATAGATAATGAACAGAGTGAGATAGATAGATAGATAGATAGATAGATAGATAGATAGATAGATAGATAATGAACAGAGTGAGATAGATAGATAGATAGATAGATAGATAGATAGATAGATAGATAGATAGATAATGAACAGAGTGAGATAGATAGATAGATAGATAGATAGATAGATAGATAGATAGATAGATAGATAGATAATGAACAGAGTGAGATAGATAGATAGATAGATAGATAGATAGATAGATAGATAGATAATGAACAGAGTGAGATAGATAGATAGATAGATAGATAGATAGATAGATAGATAATGAACAGAGTGAGATAGACAGATAGATAGATAGATAATGAACAGAGTGAGATAGATAGATAGATAGATAGATAGATAGATAGATAGATAGATAGATAGATAGACAATGAACAGAGTGAGATAGATAGATAGATAGATAGATAGATAGATAGATAGAAATGAACAGAGTGAGATAGATAGATAGATAGATAGATAGATAGATAATGAACAGAGTAAGATACATAGATAGATAGATAGATAGATAGATAGATAGATAGATAGATAGATAGATAGATAGATAGAATGAACAGAGATAGATAGATAGATAGATAGATAGATAGATAGATAGATAGATAGATAGATAGATAATTAACAGCGTGAGATAGATAGATAGATAGATAGATAGATAGATAGATAGATAGATAAGAACAGTGTGAGATAGATAGATCGATATTGAACAGAGTGAGATAGATAGATAGATAGATAGATAGATAGAAATGAACAGGCTGTGATAGATTGATAGAACACATGAGAGAGAAATGAAGAGACTAAGAGATAGAGATAGAATAATAAACGAGAGTGAAACAAACCAATACGCACACACACATACACACACACACATATATGTTAGTCATCCACATATAAGCCTGTTTCGCTGTAGCACAGCTTATCAGTGTGGCTAGACACATCCACTTGCTTCTGGCCGGCATCGAAACTCGACCGATTTGGTGTCAGTCGGAGTCGCCACCCCCAAGACATATGCGCATGGAATCAGAGAATGGATATTTTAACCTGTTGTATATAAGCAGTGTATACACGCGCCATTCACCAGAAGAACTCAATTCATTCCTGAAGAGTAATGCATATATCGCAGAAGTGGAAAATGTTTTTAAAATTTCTTTCTCTAGAGATCTCAACCGTAATGAGAGCATAATGTATTAATTATCAACATACAAGCCTGTTTCTCTGTCACACAGCTTATTAGTGTGGCTACACACACACACACACACACACACACACACACACACACACACACACGCACAGATATATATATATATATATATATATATATATATATATATATATATTATCCTACGTTTTAGGCACTACTCTAAGTTTCATGCGTAAGCAAAACACTGCACCTTCTCGGGCTAACTCTCTCAGCAGAGCTCAAGTGGAATGACTATATCGAATCCATAGCTAAATCTGGTCGGTTCACTGTGTAGGCCCAGGAAATTTTTCCCGTTTGAATCTATCTTGTACATATATAAATCTACCATCCGCTCGTGTATTGAATACTGCTGTCACATCTAATCGGGTGCCTCTGCTATTCATCTCGGTGTCGTTACAAAATCCAACGGATAATCTGCAATGCGATCGATGCCGACTTGATAGCTTAGCTGTAGTCACTTTTTCACCGGCGTAATGTGTCTTCCCTCTGTCTCTACTACAAATATTTTCACGGTTTCTGCTCTGACGAGCTTAGCTCACTGGTGCCTCTTCTGCGGGAATTTCCTCAAGCTACTAGACTAGCAACTAGGCCCCACCCTTTCACAGTGAAACCAATAAAATGTAACCGCAAATTCTACTCTAGCAGCTTCTTTTCTTGCACTTCCCGTCTGTGGAATTCCCTTCCGTATACTTGCTTTCCAGACAGCTACAATCTCCAAGAATTTAAATGTAAGGTCACTTGTCATCTCCTATCATTTTGACCCTCATCCTTTCCCTCATGCTCTTTTTTCCGTCCACTCTACTCTCATCACACCAGTGTTCCCATCCTTCTCTTACCCACTTCTTGACACCTCCTATAACTTGTTCCTTCTTTCTCATCACTTTCCTCCTATGTAACCCCCTGCGCACCAGTGGCAGTAAAATGCCTTGCTTGGGGCGATATGATTATAAAAAACAATTTCTATACTATTATAATGTGAATATAAAGTGGGGGATCAATTATACATTACAATCAATATATAAATTGATCCCTCACTTTATAGCCACAGTTATCCTTCTCTCATGCTCTTTTTTCCGTCCACTCCACTCTCATCACACAAGTATTCTCATCCTTCTCTTACCCACTTCTTGACACCCCCTATAACTTGTTCCTCCTTCTCATCACTTTCCTCGTATGTAACCCTCTGCACACCAGCGTCACTAAAATGCCTTTCTTGGGGTGAAATATTTATAAAAAATATCGTCAGACGCATATTATGAACTGAACTTTTCTCGATTTGAATTAGTTATTATTACTTAATTATATATTCACACACACACACACACACACACACATATATATATATATATATATATATATATATATATATTTATTTATTAGATATTCTACAATTTCATGGGTAATAAGTATTTCGCCGCTGACCTTTTTGGGTCTGACGAGCCGCCAGGTCAGTGGCAAAATGAAATTGTAGAATATCTAAAAATCTAAATACCTAAAAAAAATTTCTAAATTATATTACTCTGTTAAATTAAATAAATAAATTTAACATTGAGTTCTTTTGAGTTCGTCTCTATCGGAATTTACCTGAATTAAATAACAAATATTCTACGTTATATATATATATATATATATATATATATATATATATATATATATATATATCCAAGTGAATAAGGAACAAAGAAAAAAAAATTTTAACAATGTCCAAAACATTAATTTAAAACAGTGCTCGATATATAATATATACAGCTGTGAATATTTATTATAAATTATATTTATATTTGGTGAGTTGGGTGTGGGATGTTGGTGAGGGTTAGTGATAATGGAATAAGTCTTGTGAATTGTCCGTTTGAATTTTGAAGAAAGTGGTGTGGGTAGTGAATATTGTTGATTAATGAGTGTCTTGGAATTTTGTAGACAAATATAAGAAAAGAGGCTTTCCATTCTTGTCCACACCACCTGATGAGACATTGTAGTTTCAATGTCGAAACAAATGTACGATTTGTAGGGATATATAAAAAAAAATGTCAGTCAGTTAAGTGCCATACGTGATACACGCTTTGGGCGATCATGTCTCGAAAGAGACATGACTGACTGGGCAGAAGTTTATCCCGCAGTAGGTTGCCATTGCTTTCTGCGGTAAATTGGTTGCCGACCAAGGCTATAGAACCCAATCTGTCCTGCTATTTCACCCATAACGGGAAGGAAGAGACGGATCAATACCTTTCCCAAGGGTATTGCGCGTAAGTAAATGCAATGGATTCAGCTGGAATTCGAACTCGGCTCCGCTCGGTTTCTCGTTCCGAGTCGATATCCACTGTACCACAACGCACATCCTGTACCAGAACGCACATCCACATGTTCTAAAATATTATTTATAATAAATATATAGATATAATTATTTATACTATATAATATTTATAACATATTTATAATTTATAATATATAATATTTATAATATATTTATAATTTATAATAAATATATAAATATAATATATATATATATATATATATATATATATATATATATATATATATATATATATCAGTAAAGAGAGAAAAATTTAAAAAAAACGAAAAACAAAAACAGTTCCCACTTCTGCGACTTATGCATAACTTTTCAGTCATGAATTAAGTTATTTCGGTGACTGGCGTGTGTATACACCGCTTATCCATATATAACATTCTAAAATGTCCGTTCTCTAATTCCATGCGCCTATGGCGACCAGAAGCAAGTGGATGTCTAGTCACAATGATGAGCTGTGATACAGCAAAACGGGCTTCTATGTCATATGCGAGTGTCATTCAATAAATAAGGTGAATTTTTCTAATACAGATAGAAGCTTACTTTTTTCTTTTTTATTTTTTTTGCTTTTTTTTTTTTTCAACATTAGTCTCCCAGTAGTATCACACACTTGATGTCTCAGCCAATTGCTCACAGCACTTTTGACTTCATTGTCACTTATAAACTTCTTTAAACAATTTGGCCCACTTGCAGATATTTTTTTGACTGAAACATGTAGCACCAAACACAGTTGACATTCTCCTTTGAATTTCAACTGGTTTGCACCCTTCAGCAACCAAAAACTTGATAACTGACCCCTGTTCAATCCTGGAGCATGCTTCTTGGTCGGCCATCTTTGTTAATCTCCAAAACACTCAAAGTTTGTTGTTTTTTTTCGATCTGCAAAAAATTAAATCCCTTTGAAAAAGAAGTAAAGAAAAAATTTTTTAAAAGTAAGCTTCTATCTGTATTAAAATCCTTATACCGAAAAATTCATCTTATTTATTGAATGATCCTCATAGAAATCCTTATACCGAAAAACTCACCTTATTTATTGAATGACCCTCGTAGAAATCCTTATACCGAAAATTTCACCTTATTTATTGAATGACACTCGTAGAAGTCCTTATACCGAAAAATTCACCTTATTTATTTAATGACCCTCATAGAAGTCCTTATACCGAAAAATTCACCTTATTTATTGAATGACCCTCGTAGAAGTCCTTATACCAAAAAATTCACCTTATTTATTGAATGACCCTCGTAGAAGTCCTTATACCGAAAATTTCACCTTATTTATTGAATGACTGTCGTATACATATAATTCAATTATTCAGTCCAGTAGATATAAATATACTGTTTAATTATAAGAACAGATACGAGTATCTAAACTTATTTATAAATGGAACTGTGTGTGTCTGTCCTTTACCTATAGACTCCGAAATGGCTGAACCGATTTTCTTGTAAATTTACACAGTTGTACTATAAGCATCTGTGAGTGTTCTTAGCTAGGTTTTGTGTCGAGGTACCCCCGATAAATATCGAAAATCGATAATCGAAAAAATCGGCTTATAGAAGGAGTAGTCCGATTTTAATCAAATTTCATACACTCATAGACAAAGACATAAAAAACGATATTCAGAAGTTTCAAGGTTGCAATTCTTACAATAGTGCAGAAAATCGATGATATATATATAAAAGGCAAGATGTTTGTGTGTGTGTCTGTTTATCTGCCTGTATGTCTGTATTTTTTTCAGCCCTTTTATTTTAGTTTTTGCTTCGAGTTTGGCTCTAAGTAGGTATAATTGTAATTCTTAGTCTCAGCCATGATACCATTTACTCAGAGGACTTATTTAGCCTTCAAAATTCAGTTTACGACGAAAAAAACTTATTTGTTTATCGATACCAGGAAATCAAAATTTGACTTACATCCATTCATTTTTCTTTCAGTCTACAGTTTCGTTTTAACTGGAAACAACTATTGATTTTTAGTCTTTCGTGCCAACGTCGAAAGAGTCCATGACCATGGATTAGTTTTAAAGCTTTCATTACACCCGAGCAACGCCAGGCTATACTGTTAGTTCATTAATATATACAACTACAATTTGTTCTTCACAGACAAACGATGGCAGATATGAAAAAAAAAACAATCAGTATTATTAACAATAACAAAGATTTGTATTTTCGTCAAAAATTTGTTCGCCAGGTCCTTGATAAAAGAAAGATAACCTTTTTAAGCCAATCACTCTTAATTACAGTGCTTGATATCAATCATTAATAATAATAAATGAAATTAAACTTACATTTATCTTATTCCTAATTAGCGTTTCAGATTTAATCTTGATTTAAGCTGATGCTTAAAGAACAACATCAGTTAGGAAGAGAAAACCCTTTTGTCTCCATGAAACTCGTTTGGTTGCGTCGTCCATATGACGATTCTGAAAATGCTGATTAAGTTGTTACAAAAATAATGGCTGAGTTCAAAAACAATTTTATTCATGAAAAATTAATTGTTGAAATGAGTCAAAATACGAGCCTTGATCATCTATGCATCTTGCCTACGATTGACGAGATTGCATAGAAAAAACGGTCGTTGACAACAGGTGGTCGCATATGGCAGGTTCCACCGTATGTAGAGAGGACAACGTACAACGGCCGAAATGTCGTGAAAATGACAAGATGAGGACAAGTGTCTGAACAATGTAAATAGTGAAAATTATCATTTTATAAAGAAATGAAATTTAAAAGAAATCATATTTAAAATGTATAAAATCTACCTTTTTCAAAATATGCCAACCAAATACGATGCAATAGGTTGTTATAAAAAATAATGGCCGAATTTCAGAAACTTTATTCTTGAAAAATTAAATGTATCAATGTTGAAATCAGTAAAAATACGAGCCTTCAGAATCTCTGCCATCGATCGACGAGATTATTCATTCCTCGTTGATTAAAAGTTATTGACTGTGATGCAACGAAATCTTTGAAAGCTTATTCGACCTCTGGTTTGGATCCAAAAGTTTTATCTTTTAAAAAAGTGCTTAAGTGCTAAAAACTAATAATCAGTGGGTGAAAGGTCAGGAGAATATGGAGGAATTGGTAAAATCTTGTATCTCAAGTCTGTGAGTTTTTGCAAAGTCATTCTTGCAACATGTGGACACGTATTATCGTTGAGCAGAATTGGACTACGTCTATTCACCAATGCAAGTCTCATTTTTTGCAGGCGTGCATGCATTTCAGTAAGATGATTGCAGTAAAACACTGCATTAATGCTCTGATTGGCTTCCAGAAATCCGTAGTGGATATCACCAATTGCTGACCACCAGACAGTCATCATAATCTTTTGCTGATGCAACTTTAGCTTTGGAAAATGTTCAGGGGACTCATGACGATCAAATCATTGACCTGATCGTTTACAATTATCATAAAGGTCCCACTTTTCATCACAAGTGGCTTTTCGATCAAGAAAGAGATCATTAGTGTTACGCAGAAACGGTATCAAGCACAATTCAAAACGCCTAAGTTTTTTTTGTTTTTATTGAGATCATGAGGAATCCATTTATCGGGCTTTTTCACTTTGCCAATACTCTGCAAATGGCGTAAGACGGTTGCAGTGCTAACACCAAGCATTCTGAAACATTTCTCTGACATTTTGACGTGAACTTTGCTCAGCAACTGCTGGCAATTCTTCGTTGTCAGGACCACATGACCGTTCTCTACCTTCTTCATTTTCAAGGCTCTCATCACCAGTACGGGATTTCTGGAACCACCTTCGTAATGTCCGATCACTTGTGGACCCATCTCCCCCCCCCCACTGCTCTGTTGATATTGGCAGAAATTTGGTAGGCACTGTGTACAAGTTTGAACTCATCAAAGAAAAGTAAATTAAGATCATGTTTTGCTTTCTTCATAATTAATGGTTTTATATTTATGCCTGAAAATAAGTTAAAATTAATAAAGAGCACATATATAAACTTATTTATAGATGGAACTCTCTGTGTGTGTGTGTGTGTGTGTGTGTGTGTGTGTGTTCGTTACCTATAGACTCCGAAACGGCTGAACCGATTTTCTTGAAAATTTACACAGTTGAACTATAAGCGTCTGCGAGTGTTCTTAGCTAGGTTTTGTGTCGAGGTACCCCCGATAAATATCGAAAATCGGTAATCGAAAAAATCGGGTTATAGAAGGAGTGGTCCGATTTTAATCAAATTTGATACACTCATAGACAAAGACATAAGAAACGATATTCAGAAGTTTCAAGGTTGTAGTTCTTACAATAGTGCAGAAAATCGATAACATATATATAAAAGGCAAGATGTTTGTGTGTATCTATTTATCTGCCTGTATGTCTGTATTTTTTCAGTCCTTTTATTTTAGTTTTTTTCTTCGGGTTTGGCTCTAAGTAGGTATAATTGTAGTTCTTAGTCTCAGCCATGATACCATTTACTCAGAGGACTTATTTAGCCTTCAAAATTCAGTTTACGATGAAAAAAACTTGATATCGATACCAGGAAATCAAAATTTGACTTACAACCATTCATTTTTCTTTCGGTCTACGGTTTTGCTTTAACTGGAAACAACTATTGCTTTTTAGTCATTCGTGCCAAACGTCCAAAGAGTCTGAGCTCCAGGACCATAGATTAGTTTTAAAGCTTTCATTGCTAGTTAGTTTATATTTGAAATAACCAATGAAGTGTTTACTTTTTATTTTACACCTTCGTAATGTCCGATCACTTGTGGACCCATCTTTCCATGCTCTCTTGATATTGGCTGAAGTGTCGGAAGAACAAAGGACCCAAGTTTTAACTTATGCAAGAAAAGTAAATGAAGATCATGTTTCGTCAGGTTCATAATTCTTTTTTTTTTTTTTAATCATTTCACCCCGAGCAAGGCAGAAACGCCACTGATGTGCAGGGGGTTACATAAATGTAAAAAGATTAATTAGAAAAGAGTGAGGAGTACAAGCTAGTTAGAAAGGAACAATAGAAAGCTGAGAAAGCAGGTGCAATGACAGATACATAGGCGGAGAGAAACTGAAGGTTATACAGGGGAGGGGAGAGAGCTAGAGTCCAGTGGTTAGTAGATGAGTATTAACTTTGCATTTAAATTTCTGGAGGTTGTAGCCGTCAGGAAAGCAAGAATACGGGAGCGAGTTCCACAGACGGGAAGTGTGAGAGAAGAAGCTGCAGGAGTAGAATTGTCGTCTGCGTTTGGCTAACCTGACTGTGAATGGGTGGGACCCAGTTGCCAGTCTGGTTGCACGGGTAAACACCTGTTGAGGAGGCATCAGTGACTTAAGCTCATCCGAGCAGAATCCATGAAAGTATTTATAGAAGAGACAGAGAGAGGCCACATTTCGACGATGGGAAAGTGGCTGCAGTCGAGTCGCCAAATCAGTACCTATCACATTACAGACTCTCCTTTGGAGCTTGTCAAGAACACTGAGGAGAACGGCAGGGGCGCCTGACCATAAATGGCAGCAGTACTCCATGCACGGACGGATGGTTGACTTGTATATATGCAAGATGGATTCAGGTGGAAAAAACATCCTGGATCGACATAGTGACCCAACCTTCTTAGCAGTAGATTTTGCTATGGATTCAATATAGTGGTTCCATTTGAGGTCTGAGGACAGGGTAAGTCTGAGGAGGCGTAGTGTATTACTCTCCGGGAGAATCATCTGGTCTATGCTTATGGGAGGCAGAAGAGGTTGCCTGTAATGGTTGACAGACAACAGCTTGGTCTTAGAGGAATTGAAGTTGACAAGTTTAAGAACTTCTATGCTTCAAGAATACTTCTGTCGGAAAATAAGTTAAAAATTTAAAGAGCTCACATTAATTATTATTTATATCAAAAATCAAATTAACGTCAAACCGAGCGGGTGAAAAGTTCCCCGGTGAAAAGCTCCTGAAAGGGTAAATGTTCGTTTTAGGTACCGACGGGTTTCCCCCCTTCAAATTTATCCAAAATTGCATTATTTCTGTGCAAATATATATGCTGAACTCAAATCAACAATTAGTTATTGAAGAAATTTACCTTTGTTGCTTTGAAAGTCCATAAAAAAACGAACTATATCTCGCCCTTTTTCTCTCCCGTAACTCTCACGAAGTCATGTAATTAACTGCAGAATGACGTCCTACGTAGGCAGCAATTTTGGTCGAATTTCGTCCTTTACTGAAACTTCCGGCAATGTACTTTCTGATCTGAGAGTAACAAGTGTAGGAATACAATAGCGCATTATTTTAATTTCTGGAAATAGATCGCCGGAAATATCTGTAAATGGAGAAAAATAGACAAAAAATTGTCAAAATCCGTTCAAATGCGCGGTCCGTCATTCTTCGTGAGAGTTACAGGAGAGAAAAAGTGCAAGATATAGTTCGTGTTTTTTATGGACATTTAGATATAAAAAAAAAAGGTAAGTTTCTTCAATAACTAACAGTTGATTTGAGTTCAGCATATACATTTGCACAGAGATAATGCTATGTTGGATAAATTTGAAAGGGAAAAGCGACGGGACTTACAACGAAAATTTACCCCTGAAAGTAACTCCGAAAGGTATCATTGCAGCCTTCGTATATAATCACCTATTAATTTTATATTTTTTTTGTTTTCTGTTTTTATTTTATTTTGTAAATTTCTTTCGCATTGAAAATGTTTCTCCTTTTTTTTTAAGTTTTATTTTTTCATTGTTTTAATTTTTCCTTTTCCGCAATTTCTAAAGTTATTTCTCTTTTCCAACCACGAATTTTTTCATTCCTTCGTGATTTTCTATTTTCTTTTTATCTCATTCATCTTTCAAATGCCGAGAATGAAACCATTGACGACGCAAACACCAACATATAAATCTTAATCAATTCTATGATGTTGACGTTTAATTTAATTCCAAGAACGAAAAAGAAAACAAGTGAAATTCAAACATGCTTTATTCGTCTTAAACCTAAGAAAAAAGAAATAATTCTTTACTTATTTTTTTTTTATTTTTATTTATTTATTTTTTTTTTTCTGACCAGGAAAGTCTTGGTCTTTTTTTTATTTTTATTTTTTTTATTTTTATTTTTTTTTCTTTCTTTATTAATTTATTTTATTTGATTTTATTTTTTGACTAGCGCCATCTTGCAACTGGCTTGTCACTTTTAATCCGATTTCATGGGCCTTTCGCTTTTTTCCCGGCCACTTGGTCTATTTCTCTATTGTGCATGAAGGGAGTATGGATTATCAATTTTCAAATTCATTGTTTAACGACAGGCGACCGGACATGCTACTGAAAAGCAAACATTATACTCGGGATTAAAATACAAAGAAAAAGAGAAACTCTCTCTCTCTCTCTCTCTCTCTCTCTCTCTCTCTCTCTCTCTCCCCACACCCCACACCCCTCTCTCTCCCCACCCCACTCTCTCTCTCTCTCTCTCTCTCTCTCTCTCTCTCTCTCTCTCTCTCTCTCTCAAGCCAAACATTGGAATTTTTGGTAAAGCAAAAGTTCCCAAAGAAAATAACAGCCATGAACCTACCAATTCCTAGAGTGAAAACTTTAACAATAAAGTCATTCTTAACTTTTATCTTAAATTTTATTATTAAACTAGGGGTTTTCTAACTGACGCGGATTAGATAAAAAAAAATGGTAACTTAAATGAACTATTTAACACGCCTTAAACAAAGAACTCAAAGACAGAATTTCTGCTAAATTGTTCGTTGGAGTCAGACGAGACAATAATTCAACTGTTTGTAGCGAGTAAAAACAGTGCCGACGAGGAATTACTTACGTTTCTGATAATGTCGTGTATGCTCGATCATACTTTCAAAAAAAGGCAACATTATATATTTCATATACATATATAAATAAAATAAAAATTTTAAATATCCTAGTGCAAAATAATTTCTATTAATTTTTTATTAATACATATAGTTTTCATTTAATAACAATATCACTTAACTGGATGAAAGTGTGGTAATACCGACCGAGCAAAGCGAGGCACCGGATGTTTGCACCCTCACAACCAAAAAGAAAATGACCAAAACTCGACGGTGTGCAGATGTTCCGGTTGAAAAATAAAAATTAATTAAATATTAAATTTCCAGTTCGCGAGCCGACGCGAATTTTATTTATCTGCCAATGGGAAGCCCAGAATCAAATACAAGTGTGAAATCCCAAATGATCACCTGCGATCCAAAAAGTCGAAATAAAAAGCCGATACAGAAAGCACCCAGACAGACAGAAAGACAGACAGACCGACACAGGCCGACACACACGGACTGACTAGAGACAGAGAGAGAGAGGAGTGTAATTAGTAGCCCCCTCGGCCGAAGTCAAGTGACTTATTATCTTCGCCTCCCTTACCTCTTTACCTTCTTCCCTGTCTCAAAACTAACTACTTACTAACCTAAGGAGCGAATACATCAAAGACATTCCTTACTTACAGCGGTCCCACATTCCTAAGTATTAATTCTCTTTTCAGCATTTTATTGCCATGAACATTTTAACGTCCGTTGGACATATACTTCAAGTATCACTTTAATTGTAAAAACCGTAATTGATATGTGTATATATAAAATGTTATTTTTCAACTCAAATTGCTTTTCTTGAATTATAATCTTTTTATAACTTATAGGGGTTATCTTCAACAAGGCCAAATTCCGTTAACCTGCAACAATATACAATTACCCTTCACTAGAACGGACTCTCCACTATAAACTGGAAAAGAATAGGTAATCCGCTATAAAAGTAATGCAGAATTTTGAAAGGTTTTTGTATGATAAAAATTAATATAATTAATTTTTTTAAAAATGAAAACAATTCTTGTAAAAATTCATTATTCATCGAATTGTTTTTTTTTGTTGTTTTTTTTTTTGTTTTTTTTCATTAGTGACCTTAATAAATTGTTATTTATGAAAGCAAGTAAAAGCTTTTCTAATTAAATAATGTCATAGTTTCATTGTATTTTGTACGTTATAATTAGAAGTTGGTTTTCGGGAAATTAGTAGTAGTTTGAAAAAAAATTAATGATTTACATTCTCCAAGGTAACTCGCTTTTTTTTTTCTTTTTTTTTTTAATCGTATCACCCCGAGCAAGGCTGTAACGCCACTGATGAGCAGGGGGCTACGTAAGAGTGAAAAGACTGGAAAAGAAAAAGAAAAAGTCGGAAACCACATCCTAAACAGGGAAAAAGGGATGAGCCTCTTAACCTGTTCAATAGACATGGGTGGAGTGTGAACCGGGCGATAGATCTATCTACTCCAATTGAAAAACAAAACAAAAACAAAGTGAGAAGATTGGAAAAGAGAAAGCCGGAAACTACATCCTAAACAGGGAACAAGGGATGAGCCTCTTAACCTGTTCAATAGACGTGGGTGGAGTGTGAACCGGGCGATAGATAGATCTATCTACTCCAATTGAAAAAAAAAAAACCAAGTGAGAAGATTGGAAAAGAGAAAGCCGGAAACCACATCCTAAACAGGGAACAAGGGATGAGTCTCTTCACCTGTTCAATAGACGTGGGTGGAGTGTGAACCGGGCGATAGATAGATCTATCTACTCCAATTGAAAAAAAAAAAACAAAGTGAGAAGATTGGAAAAGAGAAAGCCGGAAACCACATCCTAAACAGGGAATAAGGGATGAGCCTCTTCACCTGTTTAATAGACGTGGGTGGAGTTTGAACATAGATCTATGTGAAACAGATTTATTGAGAAAATAAGTACGGAAATCTAATATTTGAGTCAGAGACTGAGCTATAGAAAAATTTAAAAGTCTGTATGCCAGCAGCATCAGAATGCTTAAGCCACTTGATGTGATGAGCCTTAAAATCACCAAACACAAGAATATTCACAGATAGATGTAGAGAAAAAGCCATTTCTATATTATCAGAAATTTGATCCCTATTGAAAGTGAATGTTTAACAAGAATTTGAGGTGAAAATAATCTGTTACAGTGATATCTTTAAAGTTTTATTCTACCTCAAACTAGCCTCAAACATACTTTCAATTTTGATGTGATTGTTTGTGTGCTAAATTAAGCAGTTAGCGATATTAGGATTTCAGTGTTAGTTCGGGATGAGGCTAGGAAATATTAAAAACGGGAAACAGAATTACATAAAATTGTTCTGATATGTTCAGAGTTGCTTTCTATAAATCTATCTGGAATCTTTTTTGTATTTAGAGTACATGAATATTTTTGTATTTGATTTTTGTATTTGATACATGAATATTTTTGTATTTAGAGTACATGAATATTTTTGTATTTAGAGTACATGAATATTTTTGTATTTAGAGTACATGAATATTTTTGTATTTAGAGTACATGAATATTTTTGTATTTAGAGTACATGAATATTTTTGATTTATTTAGTTTAGATACATGAATATTTTTGTATTTAGAGTACATGAATATTTTTGTATTTAGAGTACATGAATATTTTTGTATTTAGAGTACATGAATATTTTTGTATTTAGAGTACATGAATATTTTTGTATTTAGAGTACATGAATATTTTTGTATTTAGAGTACATGAATTTTTGTATTTTTGTGATTTATTTTTGTATTTGTACATGAATATTTTTGTATTTAGAGTACATGAATATTTTTGTTTGATTTATGTAGTATTTACATCTGAATATTTTTGTATTTAGAGTACATGAATATTTTTGTATTTAGAGTACATGAATATTTTTGTATTTAGAGTACATGAATATTTTTGTATTTAGAGTACATGAATATTTTTGTATTTAGAGTACATTAATATTTTTGTATTTAGAGTACATGAATATTTTTGTATTTAGAGTACATGAATATTTTTGTATTTAGAGTACATGAATATTTTTTATTTAGAGTACATTAATATTTTTGTATTTAGAGTACATGAATATTTTTTATTTAGAGTACATGAATATTTTTGTATTTAGAGTACATGAATATTTTTGTATTTAGAGTACATGAATATTTTTGTATTTAGAGTACATGAATATTTTCAAAATACAATCTGTGAATTTAAGAATCAGATTAATTTTTATACAAATTTGTAACATGAATGAACAGGGACGATAAATTGGAAGCTAGTTGCTTAAATTTCAATCTTGAACATGTTCTTTAATGGAATAAATATACTGTTTATAATTGATATGTAAACTTACACTCTATCACTCTCAGGGGGCCAATTGTCTTTGTTGTGGTAATGTTCAGCACTTTCCATAAACAATACTTTATGCAAACTGGAGAAAAAACATAAATTAAAAATATCAAAGATGAAAAATAAAATTACTGAGTTGAATTTCAAACCTACAAAGGCCCTGAGCTCAGGAGGTTCAACTACTATAATTTTTTTTTCTTTTTAACATTTTACAGAATAAAATTGAATCCAATTTAAGCAAAAAAAAAAAAAAGTTTGGTGAAAAAATTAGGGCTAGCAGCATATCTTTAAAACAAAAAAAAATCTTTCCTTGGTGCCTTAATACAGACATATTTTATTCTCTTTACCGGTAATTTAGGATTCGTGCATTATGTAAATGTTAGTGAATTTGAAAGAGAAATCAATGACCAGTTCATGAATTCTGGCCAAATTCATTGCATTCACTTTTGCACAAATACCCTTGGAAAAGATATTTAACCCCAGTGATGGGTTAAATAGCAGAGTAGACTGGGCACCCTTGCATTGAGGTAGCAAACAGTCTAAAAGATAAGCTTTGAATCAAAAACTATCATGAAGTTCTGCAACAGTTTCTTAAATTATCATTGCAAATAAAAACATGTTATGACGAAAATTTAATTTTTAAAATTGCATGAAGTTAAATGGGGTTAAAATATATAAGAAAATATTTTTACAAAGATTTTTCTTTAAAAAAATTTCAAAATTAATTTAATTCATTTCTGAATAATTTCTGAAAGTTTTATCAAAATCAGAGAGTTGTTTGATTTTTGCAAGACTTCCCTAATCAATGTGTTTTTCTCCAGAAAGAAAACGCAAAACACTAATTGTAAATATTACGCAGAAAAAAAAACAAGATTTTTAACCAAAATTTTAAACGTGTTAAAAAGGATTAAAAAATTTAATAAAATTATTTAAAAAATAGTTAGGTCTTTTTTCTTAATAATGACATAACATTTTGACGATAAAACATTTTTATTAAGTTTGAGGTCTTTTTTTCGTCATGCTATGCTGTTTTTTTCAGCGAAGAAATTGAGATAACTCTTTTAAACCTAAACTAAATTTTTTTTTTAGATCAGATTAATTATGCTTTACATCAGCCGATTTAAATCAAATAAAATTTCAGAAAATTATTTTTTTACTCTAGGAATATTTTTAAAACGAGAATTAACTTTTATTTACAAATGTGTACAAAATGTGTAAAAATGGCCGATTTCAATTGAAAGCCTCCAAAAATTCGATTCAAGTCAATATAATTTCTATTTGAAATATACGGGATTATTTTACTTACTGGAAACAGTAAATTTAATCATTTAGTTTTCAGTTAAAGCTAAAAATAAATCTTCAAATTTTATTTTTTTTAATTTTTAAAAAATTCATTTTAAACGTTATGTATCGAAAATTAGTTATGGTACTACTTCCCATTGAACTAGCCAGATAGACTTCTGATCAAAAATTTAAGACCATTTAAAAATCTTTAAAAAGAATTTTTTTTACAGATAGATTTTAAACTCCTCCCACTTAAGGTTACCAATACTACAATTTAAAAGGTTATGGAAACAAAAAGCTACATTCCAAACATTTTATTTAGAAATTTGCATTTTTATAAAATGAGGCGATTTACACATGATCAAAATTATAAGACCAGAGACAAAAATTCTGCGAAATTGTACAAAAAGTGTATGAAAACATTCAACAACCCAATTTAATAATGAGTTCTACCTCCACTGCTTTTGATGACTTCAAAAATTCTGTCGGGCATGCTAGAAATAAGCGTTTCCATTAAGGTGCGGGGGAGGTTGCTCCAGCTTCTGAAGATGGCTTCACGAAGTTCATTTTTTGTTGAATATTGTTTGCCATTTCGATAAACATCTCTTGTCATCCATCCCCAAACATTTTCAATTGGGTTCAAGTCCGGTGAGCAGGCATTTAGAATTATCCACTTGGCAACAAATACTAAACATAGTATGAAATACATCATTTCTTTTAAAAAAAACTAGGGTTGCGTGATAATTATGCCTGGTAGTGTATATATATATATATATATATGGCTAATCTACAGGGTGCGATGGGTAAATTGTCGCAATTTGCCTTCTAAAATTTTGCAAAGTAATAATAACAAAAGAACCATTCTATTTTCATATAGAATTATCCACTTGGCAACAAATACTAAAAATAGTATGAAATACATAGTTTCAATCTATAGGGCGCGATGGGTAAATTGTCGCCATTTGCCTTCTGAAATTTTGTAAAGTAATAATAACAAAAGAACCATTCTATTTTCATTTAAAATTATCTACTTGGCAATAAATACTAAAAATAGTATGAAATACATAGTTTCAATCTACAGGGTGCGATGGGTAAATTGTCGCCATTTGCCTGGTAAAATTTTGCAAAGTAATAATAACAAAAGAACCATTCTATTTTCATTTAGAATTATCCACTTCGCAATAAATACTAAAAATAGTATGAAATACATCATTTTTTTTTTAAAAACTGGGATGGCCTAATTATTATGGCCGGTGGTGTATATGCTAATAGGCGGTTCGTGACTTATAGGGGAGAGCAAAGATATATATATATACATACTCTTTCTGTACCTTTCTTTTTCCTCTTTCTTTGCTTTTTTTTATAGAAGTACAATTCTTTAAAAAAATGCCAAATGATTTAATTTGAAACAATGTAATCGATGTCTATATCTGTCTGCAATTCACTTCCGGTCAAAACTGAAAATTTCTCTCTCTTGGCGTGTGTAAATGTAAACAAGGTAACTTTCTAAAGAACCACTAGGCTTTTTTATATATTAACATGGCAAATTCTATCACTTTAAACGTTATTTTTATTGGATACCCATTTTTCAGTAGACAACATGGATAAAAATGGAAATCAGCTCTTCGAATTCCATTTCAATTCGGGTTCGTTATGTTGACTTACGTTCAAATACTCTTGGGAAAAGTATGAATCCACCTCATTTCCCCTAGCTATGGGTAAATTAGCAGAAATTGTATCAGTGTTGTAAAGTGGGTGATAACTACTGCAGTACTCTCAATAACGAAATAGCCCATGGTCTGTAATTGTCTATTTAAGTAAAGAATAGTAGCATTGTCATTAAAACTATTGTACTGTTTCGGAACGAGAAACCGGGGAACCGAGTTCGAATTCCAGTTGAATTCCTTGCATTCACTTACGCGCAAATATCCTTAGGAAAGGTATTAATCCGTCTCTTCCCTCCAATTATGGGTTAAATAACCGGACAGATTAGGTTCTATAGCCTTGGTCGGCAACCAGTCTACCGCAGAAAGCAATGACAACCTACTGCGGGATAACCTTCTGCCCAGTCAGTCATGTCTCTTTCGAGACATGATCGCCCAAGCGTGTATCACGTATGGCACTTAACTGACTGACTGACTGACTGTTCTGTGTATATCCGTTTAGCACCGGATATTGTGCTGAATAATACCTCAGAACATTTGCTATGTATATCGTATCCACCATGGCGATATAACAATCAGTAAATCATTATTATCTCAAAAAATAATTCTTATAATAAAAAATATATCTGGCTTTAAATAATCTGAAGTTGCTTCATAAGCAGTAAAAAAAAAAATCCCAGAAATTCAGAGATAAATATAGAATAGTTATGCTTGTATTGAAGCGTTTGCAAGTGAATTGGCTTTCGGCAAAAAAATGAGTGAAATTTTTTTTTTTTAATTTCAAAAGGGTCAAGATGTCGATAACCAAACTTTTAGGATGGTCGGCCTGCGTAATCTCAGAAGACGTTTCAAAACGAGCAACTTTTGGATTTATAATATCAATTATAACGGTAATAAATCAATCAATAAAATAAATCTTCATTTATCTTATTAATGCCTCTGTTAATCAAATTTACCTTGAATACCTGGTAATAAAAATCAGAACTGGCTCTATAAAGAGAAAACTACAACGCATATAAATTCGGCACTTAATCTTCTTCAAATTAGTCTCCTTTTTTTAGCCACACACTTTATCCAGCATCGTTCCACGGATGAAAGTATCCCTGGAACTCCTTTTTTTAACGATAGGAATTTTACTGCCAGTGTTGTGCAGAGGGTTACGTCGGAGGAAAGTTATGAGAAAGAGTGACAGGTTATAGGGGGTGGTAGGAAGTGGGTAAGAGAAGGATGAGAAAACTGGTAAGAGTGGAGTGGACGGAGAAAGGAGCATGAGAGAAAGGATGCAGGTTAGTGAGATAGAAGATGACTATTGACTTTACATTTAAATTCTTGGAGATTCTATCTATCTATATATATATATATATATATATATATATATAATCGTATCGTCCCAAGCAAGGCATTTTACGGCCACTGTTGTGTAGGGATAACATTGGGGGGGAAAGTTGTGAGAAAAATGACAGGTTACAGAAGGTATCAGGAAATGGGTAAGAGAAGGATGAGAATACTGATGAGAGTGGAGTGGACGGAGAAAGGAGCATGAGAGAGAGGATGCAGGTTTGTGAGATAGGAGATGACTATTGACTTTACATTTAAATTCTTGGAGAGTGTCGCTGTCGGGCTATCTATCTATCTATCCATCTTTTTTTATGTAATCATATCACCCCAAGCAAGGCATTTTACTGCCACTGTTGTGCAGGAGATTACGTAGGAGGAAAGTTATGAGAAAGAGTGACAGGTTATAGGAGGTGTCAGGAAGTGGGTAAGAGAAGGATGAGAATACTGATGAGAGTGGAGTGGACAGAGAAAGGAGCATGAGAGAGAGGATGCAAGTTAGTGTGATAGAAGATGACTATTGACTTTACATTTAAATTCTTGGAGATTGTAGCTCTCGGGCTGTTTTTCTATCTATCTATCTATCTATCTATCTATCTATCTATCTATCTTTTTTTTATAATCGTATCGCTCCCAAGTAAGGCAATTTACTGCCACTGTTGTGCAGGGGGTTACAAAGAAGGAAAGCTATGAGAAAGAGTGACAGGTTAAAAGGTGTGCTAGGAAGTGGGTAAGAGAAGAATGAGAATACTGATGAGAGTGGAGTGGACGGAGAAAGGAGCGTGTGAGAGAGAGAGAGAGAGGGAGGGGTTGCAAGTTAGTGAGATAGGAGATGACTATTGACTTTACATTTAAATTCTTGGAAATTGTAGCTGTCGGAGAAGCAAATAAACGGAAGGGAATTCCACAGAAAAGAAGCTGCTGGAGTAGAATTTGTGTTTACAATTTATTGGTTTCACAGTCAAAGGGTGAGACCTAATTGCTAATCTTGTGGCTCGAGTAAATTCATATATAGGGGGCACCAGTGAGCTAAGTTCATCGGAGCAAAAGCCGTGAAAGTATTTGTAAAAAATCTTCTTGAAATCTTGTTCATTAAAAGTGGGATTTGTCGCAAGGGGGTGAGATCTGGGGGATATCGTATCTATCAGACCTAGGGAATGATGTGCTTGGTCAAAAACTTTTTCATAAGCTATGGTTACTAATGGGAAACTATGTAGTGCGGTAAGACGACCACACTCTACACACTTTCTTTCCAAGCACTGCTAAAAACAACAGTAGCGCCTGAGAACGCTATAGGTTTTTGTCTATGCGCGACAGAACTCAAGGACAATCTGTGCAAAGCGGTTTCATTTTCTGTTGTCATAACAACAGTCCTGATACTTTAGTATT
Source organism: Ascarosepion bandense (assembly GCA_037127315.1). Lineage (NCBI taxonomy): Eukaryota > Metazoa > Mollusca > Cephalopoda > Sepiida > Sepiidae > Ascarosepion > Ascarosepion bandense. Next base: position 2,848,288 of record JBBBDQ010001336.1, read on the forward strand.
TGTCTGTATTTCTGAGATGAGGTAGTATTTACAGTATTTACATTATTCGGGCAATTGTCCTCATCTTTTATGGCCCATAATATATAGGATATAGACGTTGGTTAGTTCCTGTGACTTGACCCAAAGAGTTGTGAGTTCAATACCAGGCTATAGTAGTGGTGAATAAGTAACTTACAGGGTTAAAGGGAGATAACTCATGACTTCCAGAAGAGGCATTAGACAAGAAATGGAGTTCATATACCCCAGTGATTGTAATAAAGGGTTCGGTTCGAAATTTCTAGCACCTGAAGAAAGCCGGAGCGTACAACGGCCGAAATGTCGTACAAATGGCAATAGAGATGAGGACAATAGTCCGAATAATGTAAATATAGTCCTGATACTTTTTGATCAGATCCCATATTTTGGCTAAACACAGTATATTCGCACCATCAAAAAATGTGTTCTGAGAAATATGTTTTCTTCCTACTTGTTCGTTACGCCCTGAGAGTACCTCATAAATAAGGGACTCTTACGTGAAAAAAGAAAAAAAGAACTGCAAATGTTTTAAACGTCTGCTAATGCCAATTAATAATGCCTAGTAATAATGTGTACTTCAACAGTGGATTTCTGTCACGTTTCGGTTACACCGCTTGCTCCACTTGTAAATTTGAAGCTAGCGTTCAGCTTCCAGACAAAAATAAACAGAGTCGTAACTCAGTACGAATCTCTATACCAGTGCACGTCACGACGGTCCCAACGGCACTGGCAGCCAATGTCTCAGATCCTTTTTATGGACAAAAACCATTGCCGACGCACCAATAATCGCCGTCGGCCTCGTTCTCACTCAGAGTCCCCGGCTCGTGCCAATTAGCATAAAATGACAGGTCGAAGAATATACCTTTCTTGGACCAAACTTGCGAGAGGAGAGGACTCAGCTGACGAAACGACGAACTGTCTAGCGTGGGTTTACGCACGCATTCATCACAACACAGCAGCCCGACAAGCAAAACACCTTGGACGTTTGGCTCTGGTAAGTGTGAATGTTTATCGTCACATAATGCCTATTAATAATGGGCTATTAATTATTAATGACTATTAATAATGGACTATTCCGTTTTGATCACGTAAATTTAACTTTTTCATGTCCCATTTAACAGACTGTATATCACTTTTGAGATCAGCTATCAATTTGACTGCATCGAACCCATTAAATTTATTATTAAGACAGGAGTAAATAGTGGTGTCTTCAGCATATATACCGACTTGAGAAAGGATGACGTCAGGAAGATCGTTGATAAAAATTATGAACAATGTAGGTCTAAGGATAGAGTTATGGAAGACGTTGTATTAATGCAAAAAGATCTATATGTGTGGCCATTCAAGGCAACTTTCATTTGATAAGAAATAGCTAATCAGTTTAAAAAGTTGCACAGAAATACCATAGCCTTTCCACTTGTGAAGAAAACTTGTATGCCAAACCCTGTCAAATGTGTTCGAGATATCCAAAGCCATAGGCCGAGCTTCACTTATTCTTAGCTAAAGCTTGATAGACTCTTTCTGCAATAATCGTTAATACATCAGCAGCTGACCTAGAGAAACAAAAGCCATATTGCATGTCTGAAAGAAGGTCCTACAATGCGAAATACATAATTAAGAAAACCAGTACGCAAGACCCTGTCGAACGCTTTCTTGATGCGTCCAAAGCAATAGCCCGAACTTCACCGTTCTTATCTAAGGCTTGATAGACTCTTTCGGCAATAATCGTTAGTACATCAGCAGTTGACCTAGAGAAACAAAAGCCATATTGCATATCTGAAAGAAGGTCCTACAATGCGAAATACATAATTAAGAAAACCAGTACGCAAGACCCTGTCGAACGCTTTCTTGATGCGTCCAAAGCAACAGTCCGAACTTCACCGTTCTTATCTAAGGCTTGATAGACTCTTTCGGCAATAATCGTTAGTACATCAGCAGTTGACCTAGAGAAACGAAAGCCATATTGCATGTCTGAAAGAAGGTCCTACAATGCGAAATACATAATTAAGAAAACCAGTACGCAAGACCCTGTCGAACGCTTTCTTGATGCGTCCAAAGCAACAGCCCGAACTTCACCGTTCTTATCTAAGGCTTGATAGACTCTTTCGGCAATAATCGTTAGTACATCAGCAGTTGACCTAGAGAAACGAAAGCCATATTGCATGTCTGAAAGAAGGTCCTACAATGCGAAATACATAATTAAGAAAACCAGTACGCAAGACCCTGTCGAACGCTTTCTTGATGCGTCCAAAGCAACAGCCCGAACTTCACCATTCTTATCTAAGGCTTGATAGACTCTTTCTGCAATAATCGTTAATACATCAGCAGCTGACCTAGAGAAACAAAAGCCATATTGCATGTCTGAAAGAAGGTCCTACAATGCGAAATACATAATTAAGAAAACCAGTACGCAAGACCCTGTCGAACGCTTTCTTGATGCGTCCAAAGCAACAGCCCGAACTTCACCGTTCTTATCTAAGGCTTGATAGACTCTTTCGGCAATAATCGTTAGTACATCAGCAGTTGACCTAGAGAAACGAAAGCCATATTGCATGTCTGAAAGAAGGTCCTACAATGCGAAATACATAATTAAGAAAACCAGTACGCAAGACCCTGTCGAACGCTTTCTTGATGCGTCCAAAGCAACAGCCCGAACTTCACCATTCTTATCTAAGGCTTGATAGACTCTTTCGGCAATAATCGTTAGTACATCAGCAGTTGATCTAGAGAAACGAAAGCCATATTTCTTGTCTAAAAGACCCTACGAGGTGCGATGCCTAACCAAAGTTAAGTAGAACATCTAGGGCCTCAGTTCTAAGCAAAAAGTCAGGCGAAGATACTCTAGATAAGTCAAGAGTTGAATTTAAAGCGTATTTTGTGATGAGAAATGTTATGCCGGTACAATCGAAGAAAGTGATTGGAGTTGTCTATAAAGGCTGAAAAAGCCGGTTGTAACCAAAAAGAAAATTGTGGTTTTAACCTATTATTTCTAAGAATCTAGAAAAAGCATCAATGCTGGCTTTACCCCAAGAAACCTCCGTCGTACAGTTCTAAAAAATAAAGTTATGACTATTACTCCAAAGGGCGTAATAAAGTCATGAAAAGAATCCTAATCAGCATGCTGTTGAAGGAAGGAAGTCTTGTGAATAGAAGTGCCATACGTGAAACACGCCTGGGCAGAAAATTATCCCGCAGGAAGTTGCCGTTGCCTTCTGCAATTGACTGGTTGCCAGCCAAGGCTATAGAACCCAATCTGACTTGTTATTTGACTCATAGCTAGAGGGGGAAGAGATGTATTATATTATTAAGTAGTAATGAATGAAGGATCAGTTTTCTATTGTTATGAAGTAATAAACTGATCCCCCACTTTATGCCCAGTAGAAACCTTAACCATATTTCCAACAATTCAGTCAGTTAAGTGCCATACGTGAAACACGCTTGGGCGATCATGTCTCTTTCGAGACATGATTGACTGGGCAGAAGATTATCCCGCAGTAGGTTGCCGTTGCCTTCTGCAATTGACTGGTTACCAGCCAAGGCTATAGAACCCAATCTGTCCTGTTATTTAACCCATAACTGGAGGGAAGAGACGGATTAATACCTTTCCTAAGGATATTTGCGCGTAAGCGAATGCAATGAATTCAGCTGGAATTCGAACTCGGCTCCATAGATACTATAGCGTGATCTGAAGATGAGAGAGTTATGATACCATGCGAGAACTAAGAGAGGTGGTAAGGAAATCCATTATTTGACTATTATTTCTCCCTCTATATATATAGCACTCTCAGCGGACAAGTGGAATGACTATATCAAATCAAATGCTAAGAAGGTCGGTTCATTGTGAAGGCCCAGGAAGTTTTTTTCCGTCTGAATATTGCTGCCACATCTGGTCAGATGCCCCTGCTATTCACCTCGGGGTTGACAAAATCCAAAGGAGAATCTGTAATGCCATCGATACCGACTTGGCAGCTCGACTTCAGTCTCTCTCTCTCTCACCGGCGTAACGTGGCTTCCCTGTGTCTCTTCTACAAATACTTTCACGGCTTCTGCTCCAATGAACGTAGCCCACTGGTGTCTCCTAAGTATGAATTTTCACGAGCTACTAGACTAGAAACTAGGTCCCACCCTTTTACAGTGAAACCGATAAAATGTAACCGCCATTTATATTCTAGCAGCTTCTTTTCTCGCACTTCTCGCCTGTGGAATTCCCTTCCGTTTACTTGCTTCCTCGACAGCTACAATCTCCAGGAATTTAAATGTAAGGTCAATAGACATCTCCTATCTCACTAAATCGCATCCATTCTCTCAAGCTCTTTTCTTCATCCACTCCACCCCCGTATTCTCATCAGTCTATTACCCTCCTCCTGACATTTCCTAAAACTAACCCTTTTTTCTCATCACTTCCCCTATGTAACCCTCTGCGCAACAGTGTCAGTAAAATGCCTTGCTTGGGGTGAAATGATTAAAAAAGAATATATATATATATATATATATATATATATATATACGCATGTCTGTAAGTAATCAGAAGTTGCCTGACAATCCCTGACCACCTGTGCTGGCTTTGTTATTTCCTGTCTTACGCCTTGTCTTTCCATCCTGAGTCTCCAACAATTCCTAAACGATCGTCTTTTCTGTTGACACACCCAACAACTTCTTCCAGACATGAAAACTCGTTAGACACCTGTTCATTCCAACTGGTTGCACATTACCAATAAACAAAAAAGAAAACTTCACCAGCAAAAACAGAATACTTTAAACAAAATGAACCAGAAAAAAACGTCCATTTTAAGAAAACGCGTATTCATGTCGGGCATAAGCTTTGATAGATTTAACTATTCTTCGTTCGTTTCGATAATTTATTTCACTTTTTGACACATTGTCATTTATTCAGTCTGAAGTTTTAAATACATGTGATTTTAAACTTTTTCGGAGTTGGGTAGTGTATTGACAATAAGTGAAAACGATTTTATGAAAAACTTATTTACATGCCTTTTCTTCTTTAAACAGTGTTCCTAAAATATATATATATATAGATCAAAAGAGGATGTCAAGAAGTACAGTAAAATCAAAATTTAGGTCATGATATTTTTAAACGAATTATTGAACTGATTGTGTCTTTCTTATGAAATCGCGAAATGAAAGTGATCTTGAATGGCCACTCTTCTAGATCTTTTTGAAGTAATATAGATGCTCCCCAGGGGTCTATTGGACCTACGTTTTTTCTAATCTTCATCAACGCTTTTCCTGGTGTCATTATTTCTAAATTTGGTATTTATGCTGAAGACACAACTATTTACTCCTGTTTTAATAGTAAATCTAATTATTTCGATAAAGTCGAATATATCTAAACTTTACACATTTTTTCTATAAGCGTCTGCGAGTGTTCTTAGCTAGGTTTTGTGTCCAGGTACCCCCGATAAATATCGAAAATCGATAATCGAAAAAATCGGGTTATAGAAAGAGTGGTTTGATTTTAATCAAATTTGATACACTCGTAGACAAAGACATAAGAAACGATATTCAGAAGTTTCAAGGTTCTTACAATAGTGCAGAAAATCGATAATATATATATATATATATATATATATATATATATATATATATATATAATTCAAGATGTTTGTGTGTGTGTCTGTTTATCTGCCTGTATGTCTGTATTTTTTTCAGCCCTTTTATTTTAGTTTTTGTTTCGGGTTTGACCCTAAGTAGGTATAATTGTAGTTCTTAGTCTCAGCCATGATACCATTTACTCAGAGGACTTATTTAGCCTTCAAATTCAGTTTACGACGAAAAAACTTATTTGTTTATCGATACCAGGAAATCAAAATTTGACTTACATCCATTCATTTAATTTAAATTGAGTGGAATAATTATTTTAAGAAATCGTTAAAATTGATAAAAATCAGCCATATTAACGAATCTGTCAAAGCTGCATGAATTTCTTATAAAATCTTTAAAACTATAAAATATACTTTTATGAACCGTTCCGCGATTTAAAGTTTTATTAATCTGATTTGAAACAAGTATTACTTACATTATTTTAAAATATTGCAGAAAAGCATTTTTTCGCAACTATCACGTTAGACTTATGTTTGGAGCTATACTAGAGGGGAACATAACTGTAAAAATTACTTGATAAATATTACGTCAGTAGTTTTTTATATAATTTTTTTACTACCAACTAATTTTAAAAATTTAGAATTTTTTTTAATTTTAGGTATTTTGACTTTTATAATTTTACTTACGGTCACGCTTGCTAAGGAAATGTTAAAAAAGTTAATAATGAATATTAAATTTATTGATAATGTCGTGTATGAACCTCCGTAGAATATGCGTTGTGGTGCAGTGGATAACGGATCAGGACGAAAAATCAGAGAGCCTAGTTCGGGTTCCAGTTGGGTTCGCTACATTTATTTCTGCGCAAATATTTTTGAGAAAGGTATTACTCTGTCTACCGCAGAAAGCAATGGCAACCTACTGCGGGATAATCTTCTGCCCAGTCAGTCATGTCTCTTTCGAGACATGATCGCCCAAGCGTGTATCACGTATGGCATTTAACTGACTGACTGAATATAATAGTTGGAATAATGATTAAGGCTTCTACTGGTCATAAAGTGGGGGATCACTTTATTACTTCATAACAATAGGGAAGCGATCCCCCACTAATTACTACATAATAATATAATACATTTCTTTCCCCTCTAGCTATGAGTCAAATAACAGGACAGATTGGGTTCTATAGCCTTGGTCGGCAACCAGTCTACCGCAGAAAGCAATGGCAACCTACTGCGGGATAATCGCCCAGTCAGTCATGTCTCTTTCGAGACATGATCGCCCAAGTGTGTATCCCGTATGGCACTCAACGGACTGATTACTCTGTCTCTTCACCCTCCAGCTATGCATGAATTACTCTTGGCGCCCACATTACCAAGCGTGACGAGTAGGGCACATCCTCTGAAAGAGTGGAAGTCAGCCAGGGCGGGGGGTTCTCAAATGAGAGTGAAGAAAGACCTAATCCAAATTCCGTATTTTTTTTTATAATCATATCACCCAAAGCAAGGCATTTTACTGCCACTGTTTTGCAGAGGGTTACATAGGAGGAAAGTTATGAGAAAAAGTGACAGGTAATAGGGCGTGTCAGGAAGTGGGTAAGAGAAGGATGAGAATACGGATGAGAGAGAAGATGCAGGTTAGTGAAATAGGGGATGGCTATTAACTTTACATTTAAATTCTTGGAGATTGTACCTGTCGGGAAAGCAAGTAAATGGAAGGGAATTCTACAGGCGGGAAGTGCGAGAAAAGAAGCCGCTAGAGTAGAATTTGCACTTACAATTTATTGATTTCACATTAAAAGGGTGGGACCTAGTTGCTAATCTTGTGGCTTGAGTAAATTCATATATAGGAGGCACCAGTGAGCTAAGTTCATCGGAGCAAAAACCGTGAAAGTATTTGTAGAAAAGACACAAGGAAGCCACATTGCGCCGGTGAGAAAGTGACTGTATCTGAGCTGCCAAGTTGGGATCTATTACATTACAGATTCTCCGTTGGATTTTGTCAAGGACACCTAAGTGGATAGTAGGAGCAGCCGACCAGATATGGCAGCAGTATTTAATGTACGCGCGGATGCTAATTCGGGATCGATCACATTAGAGATTCTCCGTTGGAATTTGTCAAGGACACCTAGGTGGATAGCAGGAGCACCCGACCAGATATGGCAGCAGTATTCAATGCACGGGCGGGTGGTAGGTCGGGATAGATCACATTACAGACTCTCCGTTGAATTTTGGCAAGGACCCCTAGGTGGCTAGCAGGAGCACCCGACCAGATATAGCAGCAGTATTCAATGCACGGGCGAATGGCAGGTCGGGATAGATCACATTACAGATTCTCCGTTGAATTTTGGCAAGGACCCCTAGGTGGATAGCAGGAGCACCCGACCAGATATGGCAGCAGTATTCAATGCACGGGCGGATGGTAGGTCGGGATAGATCACATTACAGATTCTCCGTTGGATTTTGTCAAGGACACCTAGGTGGATAGTAGGAGCAGCCGACCAGATATGACAGCAGTATTTAATGTACGCGCGGATGCTAATTCGGGATCGATCACATTACAGATTCTCCGTTGGATTTTGTCAAGGACCCCTAGGTGGATAGCAGGAGCACCCGACCAGATATGGCAGCAGTATTCAATGGACGGGCGGATGGTAGGTCGGGATAGATCACATTACAGATTCTCCGTTGAATTTTGGCAAGGACCCCTAGGTGGATAGCAGGAGCACCCGACCAGACATGGCAGCAGTATTCAATGCATGGGCGGATGGTAGGTCGGGATAGATCCTATTACAGATTCTCCGTTGGATTTTGTCAAGGACCCCTAGGTGGATAGCAGGAGCACCCAACCAGATATGGCAGCAGTATTCAATGCACGGGCGGATGGTAGGTCGCGATAGATCACATTACAGATTCTCCGTTGGATTTTGTCAAGGACCCCTAGGTGGATAGCAGGAGCACCCGACCAGATATGGCAGCAGTATTCAATGCACGGGCGGATGGCAGGTCGGGATAGATCACATTACAGATTCTCCGTTGGATTTTGTCACGGACTCCTAGGTGGATAGCAGGAGCACACAACCAGATATGGCAGCAGTATTCAATGCACGGGCGGATGGTAGGTCGGGATAGATCACATTACAGATTCTCCGTTGGATTTTGTCAAGGACCCCTAGGTGGATAGCAGGAGCACCCGACCAGATATGGCAGCAGTATTCAATGGACGGGTGGATGGTAGGTCGGGATAGATCACATTACAGATTCAACGTTGGATTTTGTCAAGGACCCCTAGGTGGATAGCAGGAGCACCCGACCAGATATGGCAGCAGTATTCAATGGACGGGCGGATGGTAGGTCGGGATAGATCACATTACAGATTCAACGTTGGATTTTGTCAAGGACCCCTAGGTGAATAGCAGGAGCACCCGACCAGATATGGCAGCAGTATTCAATGCACGGGCGGATGGCAGGTCGGGATAGATCACATTACAGATTCTCCGTTGGATTTTGTCACGGACCCCTAGGTGGATAGCAGCAGCACCCAACCAGATATGGCAGCAGTATTCAATGCACGGGCGGATGGTAGGTCGGGATAGATCACATTACAGATTCTCCGTTGAATTTTGGCAAGGACCCCTAGGTGGATAGCAGGAGCACCCGACCAGACATGGCAGCAGTATTCAATGCATGGGCGGATGGTAGGTCGGGATAGATCCTATTACAGATTCTCCGTTGGATTTTGTCAAGGACCCCTAGGTGGATAGCAGGAGCACCCAACCAGATATGGCAGCAGTATTCAATGCACGGGCGGATGGTAGGTCGCGATAGATCACATTACAGATTCTCCGTTGGATTTTGTCAAGGACCCCTAGGTGGATAGCAGGAGCACCCGACCAGATATGGCAGCAGTATTCAATGCACGGGCGGATGGCAGGTCGGGATAGATCACATTACAGATTCTCCGTTGGATTTTGTCACGGACCCCTAGGTGGATAGCAGGAGCACACAACCAGATATGGCAGCAGTATTCAATGCACGGGCGGATGGTAGGTCGGGATAGATCACATTACAGATTCTCCGTTGGATTTTGTCAAGGACACCTAGGTGGATAGCAGGAGCACCCGACCAGATATGGCAGCAGTATTCAATGGACGGGCGGATGGTAGGTCGGGATAGATCACATTACAGATTCAACGTTGGATTTTGTCAAGGACCCCTAGGTGGATAGCAGGAGCACCCGACCAGATATGGCAGCAGTATTCAATGGACGGGCGGATGGTAGGTCGGGATAGATCACATTACAGATTCAACGTTGGATTTTGTCAAGGACCCCTAGGTGAATAGCAGGAGCACCCGACCAGATATGGCAGCAGTATTCAATGCACGGGCGGATGGCAGGTCGGGATAGATCACATTACAGATTCTCCGTTGGATTTTGTCACGGACCCCTAGGTGGATAGCAGGAGCACCCAACCAGATATGGCAGCAGTATTCAATGCACGGGCGGATGGTAGGTCGGGATAGATCACATTACAGATTCTCCGTTGGATTTTGTCAAGGACCCCTAGGTGGATAGCAAGAGCACCCGACCAGATATGGCAGCAGTATTCAATGCACGGGCGGATGGCAGGTCGGGATAGATCACATTACAGATTCTCCGTTCGATTTTGTCAAGGACCCCTAGGTGGATAGCAGGAGCACCCGACCAGATATGGCAGCAGTATTCAATGGACGGGCGGATGGTAGGTCGGGATAGATCACATTACAGATTCTCCGTTGGATTTTGTCAAGGACCCCTAGGTGGATAGCAGGAGCACCCAACCAGATATGGCAGCAGTATTCAATGCACGGGCGGATGGTAGGTCGGGATAGATCCCATTACAGATTCTCCGTTCGATTTTGTCAAGGACCCCTAGGTGAATAGCAGGAGCACCCAACCAGATATGGCAGCAGTATTCAATGCACGGGCGGATGGTAGATTTATATATGTGCAAGATTGTTTCCGGCAGAAAAAAACTTACTGGCCCTACACAGAGAACAGACTTTCTTAGCAGCAAATTTAGCTATGGATTCTTTATAGTCATTTCACTTGAGGTCTGTTGTGAGAGTTAAGCCGAGGAGACACATTGTTTTGCTTTCAGGGAGACTAGCCTGATCCCTGCTAATGGGGAGTAGAAGCGATTGTCTGCGATAATTAATCGATAGCGGCTTCGCTTTGGAAGCAGTAAAATTCACGAGCCATTTCTTAACCCAGTCCACCACGGATCAGAGGTCTTTTTCAGCTCGGCAGCGAGGTTTGCTTTGTCAGCCTCAGCAGATTTTTGATCGATGCGAGAGTAAACTGTAGTGTCATCAGCGTATATGCCTACTTAGGATCTTATTACATATGGGAGATTGGTAGGTAATGAAAAGCATAGGACCTAGAATAGGGCATCAGTTCGGGCTTCGCCGTTCTTGACCATAGTATGGTGTATATACTCAGTGATGGTCATGAGCATATCAGCTGTAGACCTGGTGAAGTGGAAACCATACTGTTTGTCAGTGAATAATCTGTGGGCTCTGAGATGTTAAACCACCTCGGCGTTGATGATGGCTTCGAATACTTTGCCAAAAATAGGTAGGAGGCTGATAGGGCAATAATTAGAGGGGTCAGAGGGTTCACACCTGTGTTTTTTATATATTGGAACCACGGAGGAGGACTTCCATCAGGCAGGAAAGCAAGAAGCAGAGATTTACAAGAATCGGCACTTTTTTAAATACAGAATAAAATTCTGGGATCACTAAATTGTAGTAAGCTTTTCTATTTATGATTAGTAAATACAGTTTTTATTTAATAACACTATCACTTCACCGGTTACAAATTAACACAGATTTTTTTTTAAATTCAAAAGCTTATAAAATAAGAACAATTTAAAGTTCTTTTAATTAAATAATGTCATAGTTTCATTGCATTTTGAACCCACCCAGGACTGATGATTTAAATTCTGTGTCGACTCGTGTAACTAATATAAACATTAAGCATTCCAAACAAAAATATATGATTGAATAAATAGGGTATAATGGCCTTCTTTTCATCATGGATGCTCATTTTTTAGCGAATTTTTGCAGATACTCTCTCTCTCTCACTCACTCTATCACACGCTATCACACGCACACACACACACACACACATATATATATATGTGTGTTATATAAAATAAAATAAATTTTCAATATTCAAAATTGTTGAATGAACATTTCAACATGAAATCTCTAAGAGAGATTTCACATCTCCTCAACAACGATAATATTTCAAAATGGAAATAAAAATAAGAATAAAAAGAGAGAAAAAAGAAAAAGAAAAAAAGAAATAAAAAATAAAAAATTAAATTAAAAAAGACAGTTAAGTTTTGAGAAATTAACGTCACAAAAAATTTTGGAAGCAAATCATGTCATTATTTAGATTTTAACTTTAGGTTGTAAGTGAAAAAATATATATATATATGTGTGTGTGTGTGTGTGTGTGTGTGTGTGTGTGTGTGTGTGTGTGTGTGTGTGTTTCTAAATTTTAGGGTTTAACTTTAGGGTATTCTTATTTTCTTCATTAAGTTTTATCGGGTGCACAAAAAGATAGATGTAATACCCACTGCTAAAAATAAAAATATAAAATAAAAAACGGGCCGTCTATTTCAAATGCTGATATTTACTAAAATGACTTTTATAATATATATATATATATATATATATATATCGCTCATTCAGTAATTAATTAGAGCATGATATATCATACACTAAAAGCCTGCCTCCTTCTACCGAGCGCCCATATCTCAGAGCTAGAATCGCCGACTGACGCTAATTCGGTTGGGTTTCAATCCTGGGTAAAAAAACAATCGGATGCCTAACCGTACTGATGAGCTGTGATACAGCGAAACAAATCTGTCTGCGGATGACAATATATATATATATATATATATATATATATATATATATATATATATATATATTATCAATACTTTAGAACATGTGCAAACTACTATTAAATTAAACATTTTGTTTCGGCATTGAAAGAGCAATGTCTCATCAGGTAGTTAATAATGATGGTAATAAACGTGTTATTGAAAAGAAATTCTTTAAAAACTTATAAAAATTCAAAAAAACACCACTTCCCTTTATTTTTGCATTTTTTTTTTTTTTTTTTTTTTTTTTTGGACGAGGTAAAAAGATATTTTAAAAGCGGGGAAAGAAAGAGGGAAGAAAAGATGAGAAATCAAGAAAAAGAAGAGAAAGAAGAAAAAGAAAGATACAGAAGAAATAGAAAGGGAAGGAGAAAATAAGTGAGAAAATATAGAGAGGAAAGAGGCAATGGAGACAGATAAGAGAGAGAAATTTTAAATTTTGGCCGGAAGTGAATTACAGACAGATATTGACATTGGTTACACTGTGTCTTGGCTCAAATCTCATGGCGTTTTTTTTTAAAAAAAAAAGAATTGTACTTCTATAAAAGAAAAAGCAAAGAAAATGGAAAAGGAAAGACACAGAAGGAGTAGAAAACGAAGAAGAAAATAAAAAGGAAAAAAATGAGAAAATTTAGAGAGGGAAGAAAGGGAACAGACAATGGAAACGGCTAAGAGAGAGAAAGTTTAAATTTTGGACGAAAGTAAATTGCAGACAGATATAGACATCGATGACATTGTTTTAAATTAAATCTTTTGGCGTTTAAAAAAATTATGAAATCACTTACACAAACAGAAAAATTATTCATAAAACGTAAAATAAAGGATAATCTTCTTTCGAGACATGATCGCCCAACCTTATATCACGTATGGCACTTAACTGACTGAAACCTAGAACATCATTGGAAATGCCATAAACAGATGAACTCTTCCCAAGAGTCATTACATTGAATGTTATCCATTGTCTTCACTACAAGGAAACAAGTAACATAGGTACATATAAGTCAGTCATGTCTTGAAAGAGACATGATCGCCCAAGCGTGTATCACGTATGGCACTTAACTGACTGACTTTATGTTTTGAAACGAAAAAAATTCATAAGATCACATGAAAAATTATATGAAAAACTTAAACATAATACCTTGTCTGTCATTTTTAATGAAACCTGCATAAAAGAGAGGTTGCTGCCCGAATACACAATATATATATATATATAAATTAATGTTTCTTGCGTCAAAATAAAAATAAAAAACACGTTGAATGCAGATTGTCTTTGTGTTCTCAGATGCTATACAGACGAACCACAGCTGAAGCAACACCGAAAAAAATTGCTCCACGCAGAATTGTGGCACAGGAAACAAAAACCTATTTGATAACTTAAGACTAGTCTGGCACAGGGACATTGATCTAATTTTTTTTTTTAATCATCTCACCCCAAGCAAGGCATTCCACTGCCACTATTGCGCATGGGGCTACATAGGGGAAGGTAAAGAGAAGGAGTGGTTAGACATAGGGAATGTCAGGAGGAAGGTGACAGATGAGTAAGGATAGCGAGGATGAGGGTTGGGCAGATGGGAAGAGTGTTTGATAGAATGGGAGCAGGTTAGTGTGTTAGGAGGTGTCTATTGACCTTACATTTAAACTCCTGGAGATTGTAGCCGTCGGGGAAGCAATCGTGTGGAAGGGAATTCCACAGTCGGGAAGTGCGAGGAAAGAAACTGTTGGAGTAGAAGTTACGGTTGCATTTTATCGATTTCACTGTAAAAGGGTGGGATCTAGTTGCTAATTAGTATCTCGTTCAAATTCGTATTTAGGGGGCACCAAATAAATACACAAAAAAGGATTGAACTCCCTCCGCTGACAAATTTTGTCCTAACCAATACACCATAAGTCTCTTTTTCTGATTATAGTTACTATTGAGCACTTTCTTAATGTGCCGTGTCCATTCAGGGCGTGGGCAAATATGTCTCTCTACAACTTTCTATTCTCCGTAGCTCAAAGTAAGTTTTGTTCCCTTAATATACCCTTAATATACCCTTAATACCTCTTCTGTCCTTTATTTACACTAACTCGTCAGGAAGACTACTCTGCCTACTCTTTGTCCTTATTGTCTTCAGTATATCCTGTGAGTGCCAAATTCTCCAAGCCCTTTTGTCTTAATAAAATATTCCAGAAAGTTCAACTTTCTCTTTCTGGTCCTAATCAAATGTATCCGTTTTGTTCCCCTTTTCCTTAAAATTTCCTTGTTGGTCACATGTTCGGTCCCTGGTATTCTCAATATCCTTCTGTAGAACTCTATTGCTTGAGCACCTCTACGTAGTGTAATGGTTAGGAAGCTTGTCTCGTTAGAACCTATCACAACTGAGTAATGGGTTCGATCCTCACTAGGTACTTCATACTTTCGGCCTTGTGCGACATCTAAGCGGCGCTTAGAAAATCAACTATAAAACTCTGTTGCTTCAAGTCTCCTATTCATCTGTGAAGAAATTGTCCAGGCTTCACTGAAATATAGAAGGATCGATATTATGTAGCTATTTAACTCAGTTTTATTTGTTTCTAGCGTATTTTTTCTGTTTCGTAATACCTTGTTTAGTTTTTGTAAATCATCTTCTGCTATTCCAATGAGCCTTTGAATTTCGCTGTCACATTTTCTGTTGATTGTTCCACCCTTTTACTGTGAAACCAATAAAAATGTAATCACAAATTCTACTCCAACAGCTTCTTTTCACGCACTTCCCGCCTGTGGGAATCCCTTCCGCTTACTTGCTTCCTCGACAACTACAATCTCCAGGAATTTAAATGTGAGGTCAATAAACATCTCCTATCTCACTAACACAACAGCCATTTACTATCTTGCTAACTTGCATCCTCTCCCTCATCTCGTTTCTCCGTCCACTCCACTCTCAGTATCTTAACCCTTTTCTTACCCACTTCCTGACACACCCTGTAACCTGTCACTTTTTTTCATAACTTTCCTTCTATGTAACACCCTGCGCACTAGTGGCAGTAGACTGCCTTGCTTGTGCGATATGATTATAAAAAAAAATTAAAAAATTAGAATCTTGGTCTGTCCCATTCACTAAAGATCATACATTCTGTCCTTTTACAATTCATAGTTATTCTTTTCTTCCAGCTTTCTTTTCTGCATTCTTTTGGAGTATCTGCAGTTTTATTTATCTTACTTATATTGAATCTGTTGAAATCGTTACCTGTCCGTATGCAAGCAGTTTGCTACCAGTAGAGATTCTTGATTACTCTGATGTCTTTCCCCAAAATGTCGAGGTTGCTGAGCATCCCCATCAATTCTTTGTGGCGTATTTGGTCGAATGCCTTCGCATAATCAATAAAACATAGGTACAAGAAGGTAGCAGGAGAGAGTGACAAAAAGGACTACAAATAAACAGCAAGAAAACTGAATGCATGGTCATCAGCAAAAAGAACAACCCAAAATGCCAAATACAGGTGGGGGATACTAGAATCAAGCTAGTACAAAAATGTAAATACCTAGGAAGTTTTATAACAGGAGATGGAAAGCCCCACACAGAGATCCGAAGACGAATTGGCATGGCGAAGGACATATTCCAGAAGCTGAGTAAAATACTAAGACACAGGAAAATTTCCCTAGAAACAAAGAAGAGAGTACTGGATTGCTATGTGATGTCAGTTCTTCAATATGCCAGTGAATGCTGGACAATGTCATCGAAGATGAAGGAAAGAACTTGAAGCAGCGGAAATGTGGTTTTACAGAAGGATGTTGCGGATATCATGGACCGAACAGGTGAGCAATGATGAGGTTTTGGAAAGAATGGCAATGAAAAGAAAACGGAACCGGAGTTGCGCGGAGTAACAGAACACATATTAAGAGCCACCAGGGAAAGGGAGACGTGGAGAGCCATAATCGCCTACGTTCTGAAAGGACAGGGCAGATAGAAGAAGAATATAAATGCAAACTATTTATAAGAAATTATAATGTGGATATAAAATGGGGGATCAATTCTATATTATAATCTATTTATAAACTGATCCCTCATTTTGTGGCCATGTTAGTTTCAATACATTTATACTCTAGATTTATGGGCTTGAGCTAGTGAATGGCAGAGCGGGGTTTTGGTGGTGTAACAGGAGGAGGTGTGCTAAGAGCCACCAGGGACAGTGAGACGTGGAGAGCCATGATCGCCTACGTCCTGAAAGGACAGGGCACATAGAAGAAGAATATAAATGCAAACTATTTATAAGAAATTATAATGTGGATATAAAATGGGGGAGCAATTCTATATTATAATCAATTTATAAACTGATCCCTCATTTTGTGGCCATTTAAGTTTCTATACATTTATACTCTAGATTTATGGGCTTGAGCTAGTGAATGGCAGAGCGGGGTTTTGGTGGTGTAACAGGAGAAGGTGTGCTAAGAGCCACCAGGGATAGGGAGACGTGGAGAGCCATGATCGCCTACGTCCTGAAAGGACAGGGCACATAGAAGAAGAATATAAATGCAAACTATTTATAAGAAATTATAATGTGGATATAAAATGGGGGAGCAATTCTATATTATAATCAATTTATAAACTGATCCCTCATTTTGTGGCCATTTAAGTTTCTATACATTTATACTCTAGATTTATGGGCTTGAGCTAGTGAATGGCAGAGCGGGGTTTTGGTGGTGTAACAGGAGAAGGTGTGCTAAGAGCCACCAGGGATAGGGAGACGTGGAGAGCCATGATCGCCTACGTCCTGAAAGGACAGGGCACATAGAAGAAGAATATAAATGCAAACTATTTATAAGAAATTATAATGTGGATATAAAATGGGGGATCAATTCTATATTATAATCAATTTATAAACTGATCCCTCATTTTGTGGCCATGTCAGTTTCTATACATTTATACTCTAGATTTATGGGCTTGAGTTAGTGAATGGCAGAGTGGGGTTTTGGTGGTGTAACAGGAGGAGGTGTGCTAAGAGCCACCAGGGATTGGGAGACGTGGAAAAGCATGATCGCCTACGTCCTGAAAGGACAGGGCACATAGAAGAAGAAGACCTTATATTGTTAAGATTGAGCTATTATTATTATTACTAGCCCCACCCATAAACCTGTTTGGTTTCTTTTAAAAGCAGTTCGTGATACAAAATGAAGTAACAATATTATAAATTTTACTATTAATTACACACATTTTAATTTACATTTACAATTAAAGTTGTTGAAAGAATTATTATCAACCCTGGAAGACCAACCATCAATTAAAGTTACACCAAAATATTAAAAAATATTAAATATAAAAATTTATTTGAAATATCTTACATGCAGGCACTTCAAAATTTGTACTTTGAGTTAACATTAATAGGAAATGAAAAAACATATTATTTAGGGAAGAAAATCGGGTACTGAATATTGTAATTAAATTGTAATTAAAATGGCGTCATTTGCTCAGGGTACTATATACCCATGGTTAATATTCTCGTTATAATTATCTAAACTTATTTATAAATGGAACATTTTCTGTGTGTTTGTGTGTGTGTGTGTGTGTCTGTGTCTCTCTCTGTGTGTTTTTGTCTCTCTGTGTGTGTGTGTGTGTGTGTGTGTGTGTGTGTGTATCTGTTACCTATAGACTCCGAAACGGCTGAACCGATTTTCTTGAAAATTTAGACAGTTGTACTATAAACGTCTGCGAGTGTTCTTAGCTAGGTTTTGTGTCGAGGTACCCCCGATAAATATCGAAAATCGATAATGGAAAAAATTGGGTTATAGAAGGAGTGGTCCGTTTTTAATCCAATTTCATACACTCATAGACAAAGACATAAGAAACGATATTCAGAAGTTTCAAGGTTGCAGTTCTTACAATAGCGCAGAAAAAAAAATAAATATATATATATAAAAGGAAAAATGTTTGTGTGTGTGTGTCTGTTTATCTGCCTGTATGTATTTTTTTCAGCCCTTTTATTTTAGTTTTTGCTTCGGGTTTGACTCTGAGTAAGGATAAGAGTAGTTCTTAGTCTCAGCCATGATACCATTTACTCAGAGGACTTATTGAGCCATCAAAATTCAGTTTACGACGAAAAAAACTTATTTGATATCGATACCAGGAAATCAAAATTTGATTTACATCCATTCATTTTTCTTTCAGTCTACGGTTTTCGCTTTAACTGGAAACAACTATTGCTTTTTAGTCTTTCGTGCCAACGTCCAAAGAGTCTGAGCTCCAGGAACATGGATTAGTTTTAAAGCTTTCATTACACCCGAGCAACGCTGGGCTATACTGCTAGTGTATTATGCAATTAAGCCCCGGTATATTCTTTATATGTTATACCAAACTTGAAAAAAAATCAGCCACACACCCTTCATTAATGCCTAATTCCGATATTAGCTTATTTTAAACTCGACAGCACTTTGTCGTTCGCTTTATTTTTAATTGCTACCTATTTAGCTAAGAAAGAGAAAGAGAAATGTGATTGTTGGTGTGTGTGAATGTGATATATCCTGATGGTGATCACCTTGACTGATACTCAAGTGTCAAGGGACCTAACTCTACCAATTCTTAATTATCTCTTCCTGGCTTCGGACAAACGGACAGAGAGCTCTATTATCATAGGAAGGATTATTATTATTATTGTGTCATTTTTCATCATATTTCGATTTCTGCTTTGGTCTCACTACCAACCAAGTCTGCGGTGAGACCTAAGGCAGGTCGTGGCGTGTTGTTATGGCCCCATTTCATGTTTTTTTCCATCTTCCCTATCATCCCTAGCGTTACATAGATAAAGTTTTCCTTGGTGTGTGGGCTGTACTTAATAAGACAATTTTTTGTATATCTCTTAAGCTGGGGTTTCCAGGGATTCTTTCAATGTATTGTTTTGTTCCATTTTTTATCATTCCAAGTACACCTACTATCACTGGCACAACTCTTGTTTTCAATTTCCACATTTTTTCTATTTCAATTTCCAGGTCTTTATATTTTGACAGTTTTTCAAATTCCTTGATTGCTATGTTACAATCCGCTGGACAAGCCATATCAATTAATAGACAAGTTTTCTCTTTCTGGTTTTTAACAATAATGTCTGGCCTGTTTGCTTCAATTTTTCTGTCTGTGTAGATAGTGTAATACCATAGAATGGTTACATCTTCTATTTCTGTAACCGGTGCTGGGTGATGTTCATACCAGTGTTTGTTTACAGATTTTCCATAATGTTTGCACATTGCCCAATGTAAATATTGCCCAACTCTATCGTGGCGATTTTTATATTCATTTGGGGCAAGCACAGAACAGCCTGAGATTAGGTGGTCTATTGTTTCTTGGTGTTTATCACAAAACCTGCATTTTGGGTCCATATTATTATGCATAATATTTGCCTGAAAGTTTCTAGTGAAAAGACTTTGGTCTTCTGCTGCAAGAATAAAGCCTTCAGTTTCAGACTTTAATCCAGATGCACGTAACCATCGATGAGTATTAACTTTATCAACATTGGATTTATTGGCACGTTCTGGATATAATTGTAGTTCTTAGGCTCAACCATGATACCATTTACTCAGAGGACTTATTTAGCCTTCAAAATTCAATTTGCCACTGAAAACTTATTTGACATTGATACCGAAAATCAAAATTTGACTTACATCGATTCATTTTTTTCTATCTACGTTTTCGCTTTGGCTGGAAACAACTATTGCTTTTTAGTCTTTCGTGCCAACGTCCAAAGTGTCTGAGCTCCAGGAGCATGGATTAGTTTTAAAGTTTCATTACACTTGAGCAACGCCGGGCTATACTGCTAGTAGGTCATATATATATATATATATATATATATATATGCGATCGTTAAATTGTCGCAATTATTTTATTAGGTGCGATTGGTAAATTGTCATAATTATTTTCTTATTTCAAATATTCTTTAGGCTGAATCTGATCTCCAGTACCATGGATTAGTTTTAAAACTTTCATTACACCCGAGCAACGCCGGGCTATCCTGCTAGTTTATGACTAAATGTTGATCTTTTGAGCGTGTTTCTTCAATTCTTTCTTTTGCACATTTATCTAATCCAAAATCAGAAACGATGTAATCACTGAAACATTTTACACTATTGAAAAGAACCTTCAATTCATTCTCGTTTTTGACAAAGAGTTTCATATCATTCATTGTAGAATACGTAATTAAACACTTTCTTGTTTACTTTGTAGCCATGAAATTTTTTTTTTAAATTTACCGCCATTATTGACTGATCGACACATTATGTAAACAGTAGCCAAATTTCTGTTTTAAAAATCTTGCAAAAAATAATATACCTCCTTGACACGTTATTTAAATCAATTTTTATAATTGAAACTTACCTTTATCTGATTTCAAACAAGTAGCAAGTGCTTACTGCCTGGATATTTAAAATATAAATCTCTCTTTAATTACGGTAACCCTCTTGTCAGCGCTATCTAAGCTGACAAATGATTTCTTGACAAGTAGTAGGTGTGAATGACGTTTGGATGGCGACCGAAAGTGACAAAAAATTCATGTAGCATCGGGAAATTAACATTTTTTTTTTGTTTTTTAACTAAATAGTAAAATTAAAAATTTAACATAATATTTTCAGCAAGTATTTTATAGAATTTTAGTTTAGATTTATAGCCAGACTATGCTTTCTGAATAAATAGAATAAGAATCAAGTGTGGTTTGTCTCGTTTCCGATGTAAGGGCAGTTACGGAAACTTTTTATGACCCCTATGGAACACCGTACTTAATAAAAATTACCAATATTTATTTTTTTTAATTATTTTAAAAATGAAATGGGTGAACGATTTTTATCAAACTTTTCAATTTTCGATAGGCAATAAAATCATCAATTCTTAACTGCAAATGAAATTAAACAACGTTTCCATAAAAGGTTTTTAAAATATTAGAAACACTTTTATGAATTATTATAGTAAAAAAAAAATCAATTATTTCAAAATTTTATTAGTAAACGAAATTTTTTTTCTTCAGACTATAATGTCCTTAATAATTATTATTTATTCCAGCAATTAAAGGTTTATCAAATTAAATCATATCAGAGTTTTATTGCATTTTTTATCTTACGCTTCGGAGCAGATTTTCGGTCAGGTTGTCCATTTTAAAATAAAAGACATAGATGATTTATATGCCCCAATGAGTCCTGCGTTTAACTAATAAAAAACAATTTTACAGCTAATTAAATTTTATTAAAATTTCATGGATTTACGTAGGGGCGGGGTAACAGACTTAAAAAAATATTTTCACCAAGATATTTCAAAAATAATAATTTCAAAAGTAATTTCATTCATTTGTGAATGAGTACTGAAAGTTTCATTCAAATCTGAAAATTATTTGATTTTTTCAAGAATTTCCAAATTAATGTGTTTGTCACCGGGAAAAAAAAGTGGGTTGTGTCATCATTACGTTACCCATTGTAAAACAGTCGTAAATTTTTTTTTAGCCGCTAACTCAACTAAAAACAAAATTTGCGAACAAAATTTTGAAAATGTTAGCAGGGATTAAAAAAAATTTTAAATAATTAAAATTGATCTTTCCTCTTAATAATAAAAAAAATATTTTGATGGAAAAAGTGTGTTTTATTAAGTTTATGACCTTTTTTATTCATACTATGCTGTTTCATGCTGGGGTTTTAGCGATTTTTTGGAGGTAACTAAATCCCAGGGGGGGGGATAAACAGAGAAAAAATAGTGCAAGAAATAATTCTTAACACAAAGGTTATATAAATAGAGATTTATTATACCTCAGTACAATAAACCAAATACAAGTATACCAACGAAGAGTTAACAAGAATACCAAGTAAGAAGGCAATGTCTCTGTATAGGACGTATGCGTCCGTCTTGAGAAGAAGGCTTCCGTCTAGTGACGTCTAACTTTCGTCTCAGGCCGATATAATGACGAAGACTCTCGATCACTCCCGTGTAATGACGAAGATTCTCGTATCGTCACGAACACTCTCGTATAATGACGAAGACTCTCGATCACTCCCGTGTATTGACGAACAGTCTCGTATAGTCACGAACACTCTCGTATAATGACGAAGACTCTCGATCACTCCCGTGTAATGACGAACACTCTCGTATAGTCACGAACACTCTCGTATAATAAAGAAAACTCTCGTTCACTCCCGTGTATTGACGAACAGTCTCGTATAGTCACGAACACTCTCGTATAATGACGAAGACTCTCGATCACTCCCGTGTAATGACGAACACTCTCGTATAGTCGCGAACACTCTCGTATAATAAAGAAAACTCTCGTTCACTCCCGTGTAATGACGAAGATTCTCGTATAGTCGCGAACACTCTCGTATAATAAAGAAAACTCTCGTTCACTCCCGTGTAATGACGAAGATTCACGTATCGTCACGAACACTCTCGTATAATAACGAAAACTCTCGATCACTCCCGTGTAATGACGAACACTCTCGTATAATAACGAAAACTCTCGATCACTCCCGTGTAATGACGAACACTCTCGTATAATAACGAAAACTCTCGATCACTCCCGTGTAATGACGAACACTCTCGTATCGTCACGAACACTCTCGTATAATGACGAAGACTCTCGATCACTCCCGTGTAATGACGAACACTCTCGTATAGTCACGAACACTCTCGTATAATAACGAAAACTCTCGATCACTCCCGTGTAATGACGAACACTCTCGTATAGTCACGAACACTCTCGTATAATGACGAAGACTCTCGATCACTCCCGTGTAATGACGAACCCTCTCGTATCGTCACGAACACTCTCGTATAATGACGAAGACTCTCGATCACTCCCGTGTAATGACGAACAGTCTCGTATCGTCACGAACACTCTCGTATAATGACGAAGACTCTCGATCACTCCCGTGTAATGACGAACACTCTTGTATAGTCACGAACACTCTCGTATAATGACGAAGACTCTCGATCACTCCCGTGTAATGACGAACACTCTCGTATAGTCACGAACACTCTCGTATAATAACGAAAACTCTCGATCACTCCCGTGTAATGACGAACACTCTCGTATAGTCACGAACACTCTCGTATAATGACGAAGACTCTCGATCTCTCCCGTGTAATGACGAACACTCTCGTATAGTCACGAACACTCTCGTATAATGACGAAGACTCTCGATCACTCCCGTGTAATGACGAACCCTCTCGTATCGTCAGGAACACTCTCGTATAATGACGAAGACTCTCGATCACTCCCGTGTAATGACGAACACTCTCGTATAGTCACGAACAATTCTTATAATAACGAAAACTCTCGATCACTCCCGTGTAATGACGAACCCTCTCGTATCGTCACGAACACTCTCGTATAATGACGAAGACTCTCGATCACTCCCGTGTAATGACGAACCTCTCGTATCGTCACGAACACTCTCGTATAATAACGAAAACTCTCGATCACTCCCGTGTAATGACGAACACTCTCGTATCGTCACGAACACTCTCGTATAATAACGAAAACTCTCGATCACTCCCGTGTAATGACGAACACTCTCGTATAATAACGAAACTCTCGATCACTCCCGTGTAATGACGAACACTCTCGTATAATAACGAAAACTCTCGATCACTCCCGTGTAATGACGAACACTCTCGTATCGTCACGAACACTCTCGTATAATGACGAAGACTCTCGATCACTCCCGTGTAATGACGAACACTCTCGTATAGTCACGAACACTCTCGTATAATAACGAAAACTCTCGATCACTCCCGTGTAATGACGAACACTCTCGTATAGTCACGAACACTCTCGTATAATGACGAAGACTCTCGATCACTCCCGTGTAATGACGAACCCTCTCGTATCGTCACGAACACTCTCGTATAATGACGAAGACCCCCGATCACTCCCGTGTAATGACGAACAGTCTCGTATCGTCACGAACACTCTCGTATAATGACGAAGACTCTCGATCACTCCCGTGTAATGACGAACACTCTTGTATAGTCACGAACACTCGTATAATGACGAAGACTCTCGATCACTCCCGTGTAATGACGAACACTCTCGTATAGTCACGAACACTCTCGTATAATGACGAAGACTCTCGATCACTCCCGTGTAATGACGAACCCTCTCGTATCGTCACGAACACTCTCGTATAATAACGAAAACTCTCGATCACTCCCGTGTAATGACGAACACTCGTATCGTCACGAACACTCTCGTATAATGACGAAGACTCTCGATCACTCCCGTGTAATGACGAACACCCTTGTATAGTCACGAACACTCTCGTATAATGACGAAGACTCTCGATCACTCCCGTGTAATGACGAACCCTCTCGTATCGTCACGAACACTCTCGTATAATGACGAAGACTCTCGATCACTCCCGTGTAATGACGAACACTCTCGTATAGTCACGAACACTCTCGTATAATAACGAAAACTCTCGATCACTCACGTGTAATGACGAACACTCTCGTATAGTCACGAACACTCTCGTATAATGACGAAGACTCTCGATCTCTCCCGTGTAATGACGAACACTCTCGTATAGTCACGAACACTCTCGTATAATGACGAAGACTCTCGATCACTCCCGTAATGACGAACCCTCTCGTATCGTCACGAACACTCTCGTATAATGACGAAGACTCTCGATCACTCCCGTGTAATGACGAACACTCTCGAATAGTCACGAACACTCTCGTATAATAACGAAAACTCTCGATCACTCCCGTGTAATGACGAACCTCTCGTATCGTCACGAACACTCTCGTATAATGACGAAGACTCTCGATCACTCCCGTGTAATGACGAACCCTCTCGTATCGTCACGAACACTCTCGTATAATAACGAAAACTCTCGATCACTCCCGTGTAATGACGAACACTCTCGTATCGTCACGAACACTCTCGTATAATAACGAAAACTCTCGATCACTCCCGTGTAATGACGAACACTCTCGTATAATAACGAAAACTCTCGATCACTCCCGTGTAATGACGAACACTCGTATAATAACGAAAATCCTCGATCACTCCCGTGTAATGACGAACACTCTCGTATCGTCACGAACACTCTCGTATAATGACGAAGACTCTCGATCACTCCCACGACGAACACTCGCATAGTCACGAACACTCTCGTATAATAACGAAAACTCTCGATCACTCCCGTGTAATGACGAACACTCGTATAGTCACGAACACTCTCGTATAATGACGAAGACTCTCGATCACTCCCCCGTGTAATGACGAACCCTCTCGTATCGTCACGAACACTCTCGTATAATGACGAAGACTCTCGATCACTCCCGTGTAATGACGAACAGTCTCGTATAGTCACGAACACTCTCGTCTAATAACGAAAACTCTCGATCACTCCCGTGTAATGACGAACACTCTCGTATAGTCACGAACACTCTCGTATAATGACGAAGACTCTCGGATCACCCCGTGTAATGACGAACCTCTCGTATCGTCACGAACACTCTCGTATAATGACGAAGACTCGATCACTCCCGTGTAATGACGAACAGTCTCGTATCGTCACGAACACTCTCGTATAATGACGAAGACTCTCGATCACTCCCGTGTAATGACGAACACTCTTTGTATAGTCACGAACACTCTCGTATAATGACGAAGACTCTCGATCACTCCCGTGTAATGACGAACACTCTTGTATAGTCACGAACACTCTCGTATAATGACGAAGACTCTCGATCACTCCCGTGTAATGACGAACCCTCTCGTATCGTCACGAACACTCTCGTATAATAACGAAAACTCTCGATCACTCCCCCGTGTAATGACGAACCCTCTCGTATCGTCACGAACACTCTCGTATAATGACGAAGACTCGATCACTCCCGTGTAATGACGAACACTCTTGTATAGTCACGAACACTCTCGTATAATGACGAAGACTCTCGATCACTCCCGTGTAATGACGAACCCTCTCGTATCGTCACGAACACTCTCGTATAATGACGAAGACTCTCGATCACTCCCGTGTAATGACGAACACTCTCGTATAGTCACGAACACTCTCGTATAATAACGAAAACTCTCCGATCACTCCCGTGTAATGACGAACACTCTCGTATAGTCACGAACACTCTCGTATAATGACGAAGACTCTCGATCACTCCGTGTAATGACGAACACTCTCGTATAGTCACGAACACTCTCGTATAATGACGAAGACTCGATCACTCCCGTGTAATGACGAACCTCTCGTATCGTCACGAACACTCTCGTATAATGACGAAGACTCTCGATCACTCCCGTGTAATGACGAACACTCTCGTATAGTCACGAACACTCTCGTATAATAACGAAAACTCTCGATCACTCCCGTGTAATGACGAACCCTCTCGTATCGTCACGAACACTCTCGTATAATGACGAAGACTCTCGATCACTCCCGTGTAATGACGAACACTCTCGTATAGTCACGAACACTCTCGTATAATAACGAAAACTCTCGATCACCCTGACGAACCCTCTCGTATCGTCACGAACACTCTCGCATAATAACGAAAACTCTCGATCACTCCCGTGTAATGACGAACACTCTCGTATCGTGCCGAACACTCTCGTATAATAACGAAAACTCTCGATCACTCCCGTGTAATGACGAACACTCTCGTATAATAACGAAAACTCTCGATCACTCCCGTGTAATGACGAACACTCTCGTATAATAACGAAAACTCTCGATCACTCCCGTGTAATGACGAACACTTTCCCCGTGGCCGTCAGAACACTCTCGTATACGACGAAGACTCTCGATCACTCCCGTGTAATGCCACGAACACTCGTATAGTCACGAACACTCTCGTATAATAACGAAAACTCTCGATCACTCCCGTGTAATGACGAACACTCTCGTATCGTCACGAACACTCTCGTATAATGACGAAGATCTCCGATCACTCCAGTGTAATGACGAACACTTTCGTATAGTCACGAACACTCTCGTATAATAACGAAAACTCTCGATCACTCCCGTGTAATGACGAACACTCTCGTATAGTCACGAACACTCTCGTATAATGACGAAGACTCCTCGATCACTCCCGTGTAATGACGAACCCTCTCGTATCGTCACGAACACTCTCGTATAATGACGAAGACTCTCGATCACTCCTGTGTAATGACGAACACTCTCGTATAGTCACGAACACTCTCGTATAATAACGAAAACTCTCGATCACTCCCGTGTAATGACGAACCCTCTCGTATCGTCACGAACACTCTCGTATAATGACGAAGACTCTCGATCACTCCCGTGTAATGACGAACCTCTCGTATCGCCTCGTATAATAACGAAAACTCTCGATCACTCCCGTGTAATGACGAACACTCGTATCGTCACGAACACTCTCGTATAATAACGAAAACTCGACACCCCGTGTAATGACGAACACTCTCGTATAATAACGAAACTCTCGATCACTCCCGTGTAATGACGAACACTCTCGTATAATAACGAAACTCTCGATCACCCCCGTGTAATGACGAACACTCTCGTATCGTCACGAACACTCTCGTATAATGACGAAGACTCCCCGATCACTCCCGTGTAATGACGAACACTCTCGTATAGTCACGAACACTCTCGTATAATAACGAAAACTCTCGATCACTCCCGTGTAATGACGAACACTCTCGTATAGTCACGAACACTCTCGTATAATGACGAAGACTCTCGGATCACTCCCGTGTAATGACGAACCCTCTCGTATCGTCACGAACACTCTCGTATAATGACGAAGACTCTCGATCACTCCCCGTGTAATGACGAACAGTCTCGTATAGTCACGAACACTCTCGTATAATAACGAAACTCTCGGATCACTCCCGTGTAATGACGAACACTCTCGTATAGTCACGAACACTCTCGTATAATGACGAAGACTCTCGATCACTCCCGTGTAATGACGAACCTCTGCATCGTCACGAACACTCTCGTATAATGACGAAGACTCTCGGATCACTCCCGTGTAATGACGAACAGTCTCGTATCGTCACGAACACTCTCGTATAATGACGAAGACTCTCGATCACTCCCGTGTAATGACGAACACTCTTGTATAGTCACGAACACTCTCGTATAATGACGAAGACTTCGATCACTCCCGTGTAATGACGAACACTCTTGTATAGTCACGAACACTCTCGTATAATGACGAAGACTCTCGATCACTCCCGTGTAATGACGAACCTCTCGTATCGTCACGAACACTCTCGCATAATAACGAAAACTCTCGATCAATCTCTGTGTAATGACGAACACTCTCGTATCGTCACGAACACTCTCGTATAATGACGAAGACTCTCGATCACCCCGTGTAATGACGAACACTCTTGTATAGTCACGAACACTCTCGTATAATGACGAAGACTCTCGATCACTCCCGTGTAATGACGAACCCTCTCGTATCGTCACGAACACTCTCGTATAATGACGAAGACTCTCGATCACTCCCGTGTAATGACGAACACTCTCGTATAGTCACGAACACTCTCGTATAATAACGAAAACTCTCGATCACTCCCGTGTAATGACGAACACTCGTATAGTCACGAACACTCTCGTATAATGACGAAGACTCTCGGATCTCTCCCGTGTAATGACGAACACTCTCGTATAGTCACGAACACTCTCGTATAATGACGAAGACTCGATCACTCCCGTGTAATGACGAACCTCTCGTATCGTCACGAACACTCTCGTATAATGACGAAGACTCTCGATCTCTCCCGTGTAATGACGAACACTCTCGTATCGTCACGAACACTCTCGTATAATAACGAAAACTCGGATCACTCCCGTGTAATGACGAACACTCTCGTATAATAACGAAAACTCTCGGATCACTCCCGTGTAATGACGAACACTCTCGTATAATAACGAAAATCCCTCGATCACTCCCGTGTAATGACGAACACTCTCGTATCGTCACGAACACTCTCGTATAATGACGAAGACTCTCGATCACTCCCGTGTAATGACGAACACTCTCGTATAGTCACGAACAGCCTGCATAATAACGAAACTCTCGATCACTCCCGTGTAATGACGAACACTCTCGTATCGTCACGAACACTCGTATAATGACGAAGACTCTCGATCACCCCGTGTAATGACGCACACTCTCGTATAGTCACGAACACTCTCGTATAATAACGAAAAACTCTCGATCACTCCCGTGTAATGACGAACACTCTCGTATAGTCACGAACACTCTCGTATAATAACGAAAACTCTCGATCACTCCCGTGTAATGACGAACCCTCTCGTATCGTCACGAACACTCTCGTATAATGACGAAGACTCTCGATCACTCCCGTGTAATGACGAACCCTCTCGTATCGTCACGAACACTCTCGTATAATAACGAAAACTCTCGATCACTCCCGTGTAATGACGAACACTCTCGTATAATAACGAAAACTCTCGATCACTCCCGTGTAATGACGAACACTCTCGCATTGTCACGAACACTCTCGTATAATATAACGAAAACTCTCGATCACTCCCCCGTGTAATGACGAACCCTCTCGTATCGTCACGAACACTCTCGTATAATGACGAAGACTTCAATCACTCCCGTGTAATGACGAACCCTCTCGTATCGTCACGAACATCCCTCGTATAATAACGAAAACTCTCGATCACTCCCGTGTAATGACGAACACTCTCGTATAATAACGAAACTCTCGATCACCCCGTGTAATGACGAACACTCTCGTATCGTCACGAACACTCTCGTATAATGACGAAGATCCTCCCGATCACTCCCGTGTAATGACGAACAATTTCGTATAGTCACGAACACTCTCGTATAATAACGAAAACTCTCGATCACCCCGTGTAATGACGAACACTCTCGTATAGTCACGAACACTCTCGTATACACGATCACATTCTCGATCACTCCCGTGTAATGACGAACACTCTCGTATCGTCACGAACACTCTCGTATAATAACGAAACCTCTCGATCACTCCCGTAATGACGAACACTCTCGTATAATAACGAAAACTCTCGATCACTCCCGTGTACTGACGAACACTCTCGTATAATAACGAAAACTTCTCGATCACTCCCGTGTAATGACGAACACTCTCGTATCGTCACGAACACTCTCGTATAATGACGAAGACTCGGATCACTCCCGTGTAATGACGAACACTCTCGTATAGTCACGAACACTCTCGTATAATAACGAAAACTCTCGATCACTCCCGTGTAATGACGAACACTCTCGTATAGTCACGAACACTCTCGTATAATGACGAAGACTCTCGATCACTCCCGTGTAATGACGAACCCTCTCGTATCGTCACGAACACTCTCGTATAATGACGAAGACTCTCGATCACCTCGTGTAATGACGAACAGTCTCGTATCGTCACGAACACATCTCGTACATGACAATGACGAAGACTCTCGATCACTCCCGTGTAATGACGAACACTCTTGTATAGTACGAACACTCTCGTATAATGACGAAAACTCTCGATCACTCCCGTGTAATGACGAACACTCTCGTATCGTCACGAACACTCTCGTAATGACGAAGACTCTCGATCACTCCCGTGTAATGACGAACCCTCTCGTATCGTCACGAACACTCTCGTATAATAACGAAAACTCTCGGTCACTCCGGTAATGACGAACACTCTCGTATCGTCGCGACACTCTCGTATAATGACGAAGACTCTCGATCACTCCCCGTGTAATGACGAACACTCTTGTATAGTCACGAACACTCTCGTATAATGACGAAGACTCTCGATCACTCCCCGTGTAATGACGAACACTCTTGTATAGTCACGAACACTCTCGTATAATGACGAAGACTCTCGATCACTCCCGTGTAATGACGAACCCTCTCGTATCGTCACGAACACTCTCGTATAATAACGAAAACTCTCGATCACTCCCGTGTAATGACGAACACTCTCGTATCGTCACGAACACTCTCGTATAATGACGAAGACTCTCGATCACTCCCGTGTAATGACGAACCTCTCGTATAGTCACGAACACTCTCGTATAATGACGAAGACTCTCGATCACTCCCGTGTAATGACGAACCCTCTCGTATCGTCACGAACACTCTCGTATAATGACGAAGACTCTCGATCACTCCCGTGTAATGACGAACACTCTCGTATAGTCACAGACACTCTCGTATAATAACGAAAACTCGATCACTCCCGTGTAATGACGAACACTCTCGTATAGTCACGAACACTCTCGTATAATGACGAAGGCTCTCGATCTCTCCCGTGTAGTGACGAACACTCTGTATAGTCACGAACACTCTCGTATAATGACGAAGACTCTCGATCACTCCCGTGTAATGACGAACCCTCTCGTATCGTCCGAACACTCGTATAATGACGAAGACTCTCGATCACTCCCGTGTAATGACGAACACTCTCGTATAGTCACGAACACTCTCGTATAATAACGAAAACTCTCGATCACTCCCGTGTAATGACGAACCCTCTCGTATCGTCACGAACACTCTCGTATAATGACGAAGACTCTCGGTACTTCCCGTGTGGCAAGCGAACCCTCTCGTATCGTCTGACACTCCTCGTATAATAACGAAAACTCTCGATCACTCCCGTGTAATGACGAACACTCTCGTATAGTCACGAACACTCTCGTATAATGACGAAGACTCTCGATCACTCCCGTGTAATGACGAACACTCTTGTATAGTCACGAACACTCTCGTATAATGACGAAGACTCTCGATCACTCCCGTGTAATGACGAACCCTCTCGTATCATCGCGAACACTCTCGTATAATAACGAAGACTCTCGATCACTCCGTGTAATGACGAACCTCTAGTATCGTCACGAACACTCTCGTATAATGACGAAGACTCTCGATCACTCCCGTGTAATGACGAACACTCTTGTATAGTCACGAACACTTTCGTATAATGACGAAGACTCTCGATCACTCCCGTGTCATGACGAACACTCTCGTATCGTCACGAACACTCTCGTATAATAACGAAAACTCTCGATCACTCCCGTGTAATGACGAACCCTCTCGTATCGTCACGAACACACTCGTATAATGACGAAGACTCTCGATCACTCCCGTGTAATGACGAACCCTCTTCTATCGTCACGAACACTCTCGTATAATGACGAAGACTCTCGATCACTCCCGTATAATGACGAACCCTCTCGTATCGTCACGAACACTTTCGTATAATGACGAAGACTCTCGATCACTCTCGTATAATGAAAAACACTCTGTAGTTCGTTTTAGCCCCGGTTTTTATAACCCGGGCCATACCCATTCGTGGGTAAGACAGGATATTCCTCCCCAACATCATTAAATGTCTGGGAAATATTATTAACCGTTTGATGATTAACCTGGAAAAAGCTAGTCGTTTCTCTATTTGACTTGCTACAATGGTGTCATCCTATTATTTGCCCTCGTTGACATTCACCAACTTCCTGACTTCCGCGAACTTTCATTGCAAAATATGTTACCTATCGTTCATAGATGAGAGTAGCTTGATACTAATACGGTATTGTCTGAACAAAAAAAAAAAAAAGAAAGACGTTAAAATACAAACCAAAATTGCTGTAATCTAAAGCCGTAGGGAGCTGGTTCATTTTTTCTTTGATTCAGCCTTGTGTCAGACATAACCAAACTCCCTACAGCATACATGTTTTATCATCAGAATTATCATTAGAAGGTTTTCATAAGAAGGTTGGTTGTCGGCAGGTTGGAATGTGTGCAATAGTGTAAACACTTTTCCTGTTAAAATAGAAATTTATTAATGAAAGGAATCACAAGAACGGGTAGCAGTAATGTTCTATGAGAAAGGTAAGGGTATCAAGAGTTCGTACAAATGTTCCTAATAGTAATTGTTGAAAGCGTATATGCGTGCGTACGTATGTATGTGTTTGTTTGGTAGGAATGTCTTTGGATGGAGAAGAAGAAGTAAAGGAAATCAGCACACGAGAAGGAAAGAGAAAGAGGACGAATGTCCGGGTCAGCTTGAAGCTTCTCTTGTTACATTTTAGCTTGTCGTCTTTGCTGCTTCCATCCCTGACTGAGCGGTTGACGCTGATGGAGGTAATTTATAGTCCTTTTAGATTTTCGCACTGACTCGCGAAGTCCTTAAGTCTTGCAAGTCGCCCCCATTGGACAAAAATCAATTTAACACCTACTTGCGAAAGCTGGTTTCGAGTTTTTCTTTAAACACATGGTCAATCCTTTTTCTATTTGGGAAAAACGAGGACTTCACACGTTATTGTGAATTTTTGTATAAGTGAAGAAGAAAGTTGATTTTAATTCTTAATTTCTTATCCACTACAAATCAAAAGTAGCTAAAAACTTATCAGAGCTCACTGTATATACTGAATTCTCCCGTCGTTTTTGCCACATGGGGGTTAAGCAAAGAAGCATTTTAAGAATCAGCGATTATTTATTGTAAATTATGCGTAAATGTTGTTTTTTTTGTTTTTGTTTTTTTTGTTTTTTGAATAATAAAGACGAAAAACTGGAATACGTGTGAAATCTTTTCAACCAGTTTTCTCACTCTTACCAACTTTATCTAGGTTTACGGGCATATCACATTGAAACATCGATTTCCCATACAATTGTAGAGGTTAAGCAACGCCAAGCTTGGTCAGTACGTGGATGGATTCACAGCCACACCGCATTGAAACATCGGTTCACGTATAATCATCGCAGTTAAGCAACATCGAACTAGGTCAGTACCTAGATGAGAGTACGGCCATATCACGTTGAAACATCAGTTCCTGTATGATTATCGAAGTTAAGCAACGGCGAACAAGGTCAGTACCTAGATGGGTTTACGGCCATATCTCCTTGAAACATCGGTTCCTGTATGATTATCGAAGTTAAGCAACGTCAAACAAGGTCAGTACCTAGATGAGTTTACGGCCATATCATGTTGAATCATCGGTTCCTGTATGATTATCAAAGTTAAGCAATGTTGAACAAGGTCAGTACCTAGATGGGTTTACGGCCATATCACGTTGAAACATCGGTTCCTGTATGATTATTGAAGTTAAGCAACGTCGAACAAGGTTAGATTAGTTAACGGCCACCACTGCATAGAAACATCGGTTGATTTACAATCAGCGAAGTTAAGCAACGTCGAACAAGGTCTGTATCTAGATGGGTTTACGGCTACACTGCATTGAAAATCGGTTCTTGTATGATCATCGAAGTTAAGCAACGTCGTGCCTTGTCAGTACCAAGATGGGTTTACGGCCAAACCACGATAAAGTTTCGTTTCCCATACGAACATCAAATTATGGAACGTCGATTATGGTCAGTAACCAAACGAGTTTACGGCCACACGACGTTGAAACATCGGTTCCCGTACCGAAGTTAAGCAACATCGAGCCTGGTCAGTACCTAGACAGGTTTACGGCCGCATCACTTTGAAACATCGGTTCCCCTACAATAAGTGAAGTTAAGCAACATCGAGCGAGGTCAGTACCTTGATAATTTTACGACAGTATCACATTAAAAACACCGGCTATCGTATGATCATAGATGTTTAGCAATGTCGGACCTGGTCAGTGCCTATATAGATGACCGTTTGAGAATAGGTGTTGTATGCTTGAATGTACAGGTGATGCAATGGACAATGGAGCGAAATTGTTAAACAGAGAGCCGAGTTTCAATTCCAGTTGGGTTCATTGTAATTACTTACGAGTAAATAGCCTTGGAATATGTATGAATCCACCTATTCATCTCCTAGTTGTGCGTTAATTAGTAAGATCTATACCACTAAGTCATTACTATATCCTCCCAAAATTGTTACCATCTCAAAATGTATCATGGTTTTAAATAACCGGTAATGGATTGATAAGTCATAAAAAAGACCTGTCAGTCAATCATTCTTTCCCCTCGTTCTAGTTATTTCGCAATTCAATCACCCAGAAATACCAAACCTATTTAATTCAGTTTTGTGAGTCCGTGGACTCCTGCTTGGGAATTGTTCCTTAATGAATCTGCTGAACCCAAGATCGGGAATCTATTCAAATTCACAGTTGATGAACTACAGTCAGTCAGTTATGTGCTTGGGCCATCATGTCTCGAAAGAGACATGACTGACTGGGCGGAAGATTATCCCGCAGGAGGTTGCCATTGCTTTCTGTGGTAAACTAGTTGCTGACCAAGGCTAGAGAAACCAATCCGTTCTGTTATTTAACCCATACTGGAGGAAAGAGACGGATTAATACCTTTCTAAAGGGTATTTGCGCGTAAGTGAATGCAAAGAATTCAACTGGAATTCGATCTCAGCTCACCGATGTCTCGTTCCGAGCCGATATCCACTGCACCACAACAATTCCGTATTTTTATTTTAAAGATTTGGCAATTTTGTTTATTTTCTTTGTTTGTTTGTTTGTTTGTTTGTTTGTTTCGAGGTTTCACGACCTATCAATCCTTATGGGATCATTTAAGGTCATAACCAATGATTTTTGGGTAAGGTTATTTTTATTTTTACATTTTTCTTTTCGAGTATCAAGATTCATTGAGATTTGTTTTTAAGAGCAGGGTCCCCAAGTTCTACCCTTGTTATTTAGCCCATAACTGGAGGGAAGGGACGGATTAATACCTTTCACAAGGGTGCCAGTGCTTAAGTGAATGCAGGGTATTCAAATGGAATTCGAACTTGGCTCACCGATTTCTGAGCCGATATCCACTGCACCACAACGCACATCCGTCACTAAACGCTTACAGCACCTCTTATTCCCAAGCGGTTACCCATCTAAGTACTGACCAGGCTCAACGTTGCTTAACTTCGGTGATCAAGCGAGAACCGGTGTATTCAACGTGATAGGCCGTGAGCCAATTTATGTTTAAATCAGCGTTGTGGCGAGACCGTCGCTATGGTAATATATAGGAGGTCTTGGTTGTGGACACCGAGTTAAAAACCTGTGCCTAAAGGAATCCACCAACCCTATAATTGGGAACCTGTCCACAGTGTCTGCGACGCCTTGGTTGGGAAATATCAGCACCTTCTTCGTCCTGCGTATACATTTTAAGGAGTTAACAACCCTTTTTTTGCCCACCCTGCTGATGAAAAGATCTAATAATTGTTATTGAAATTTATTTTGTTAGTACAGAGAACGCTTGTGCGTCAGCGGGCTTCGAGACTTGAAATGCAATGGTCGGAGATAATCAATGTAACCCGAACATTTCTAGAGCAGAAGAGGGGGAACGGTAATGTTCGGCATCAAATTACTTGTTTCATTTTATGGCTGACTCCTCCACTTTCAATTCCGACAGGTTCATAAATCTTCCAGTTTATTAACGAGGGTTTGGATAGAAACTTACAAAGGGACTGGGGAGTGGTCTCGTCGACGATGGAAAAGGTACTGAGAATAGATGTCCAAAATGACTTCTATGGGATCTAGCATTTCTGTAGTTGGAGAGAAAGCATTTTTTATTTATTTATTTGTTTACAGTGGTTGGGATAGTAATACGTTTTCGATTTTTAGATGGAAAGAACTAGACAGAAAAAAAGTGATAAACGCTTAAAATAAGTAAAAAGAAAGAAAGCAGAAACAGTAAAAGAAAAGCGGAGGATGAAGAGAGGTAGAATTAAAAAGAAAGGTAACAAGAGGGACAAATAGAGAGGAGGATAAAGATTGTTACTAGTAAAGAGGGGGATAAAGAGAGGTACAAATAGGGGAGAGGAAGAGGAGCGGTACTAATAGAAAGGAAGATAAAGCGAGTAGGATAGAGAGAGGAAGATAAAGAGAGGGGGATAAAGAGAGGAAGATAAATAATGGAAGATAAAAAGAGGAGGATAAGAAGAGGAGGTTAAAGAGAGGGTGATAAATAGAGAAGATAAAGAGAGGAAGATAAAGAGAGGGGGATAAAGAGAGGAGGTTAAAGAGAGGAAGATAAAGAGAGGGGGATAAATAGAGAAGATAAAGAGAGGAAGGTAAAGAGAGGGTGATAAAGAGAGGAGGTTAAAGAGAGGGGGAAAAATAGAGAAGATAAAGAGAGGAAGGTAAAGAGAGGAGGATAAAGAGAGGAGGTTAAAGAGAGGAAGATAAAGAGAGGGGGATGGGGGAAATAGAGAAGATAAAGAGAGGAAGATAAAGAAAGGGTGATAAAGAGAGGAGGTTAAAGAGAGGAAGATAAAGAGAGGGGGATAAATAGAGAAGATAAAGAGAGGAAGATAAAGAGAGGGGGATAAAGAGAGGAGGTTAAAGAGAGGAAGATAAAGAGAGGGGGATAAATAGAGAAGATAAAGAGAGGAAGATAAAGAGAGGGTGATAAAGAGAGGAGGTTAAAGAGAGGAAGATAAAGAGAGGGGGATAAATAGAGAAGATAAAGAGAGGAAGATAAAGAAAGGGTGATAAAGAGAGGAGGTTAAAGAGAGGAAGATAAAGAGAGGGGGACAAATAGAGAAGATAAAGAGAGGAAGATAAAGAGAGGGGGATAAAGAGAGGAGGTTAAAGAGAGGAAGATAAAGAGAGGGGGATAAATAGAGAAGATAAAGAGAGGAAGATAAAGAGAGGGGGATAAAGAGAGAAGGTTAAAGAGAGGAAGATAAAGAGAGGG
The DNA here is from genome assembly GCA_037127315.1 of Ascarosepion bandense. Taxonomy (NCBI): domain Eukaryota; kingdom Metazoa; phylum Mollusca; class Cephalopoda; order Sepiida; family Sepiidae; genus Ascarosepion; species Ascarosepion bandense. The sequence goes on from JBBBDQ010001336.1 coordinate 2,886,361, forward strand.
GGATAAATAGAGAAGATAAAGAGAGGAAGATAAAGAGAGGGGGATAAAGAGAGGAGGTTAAAGAGAGGAAGATAAAGAGAGGGGGATAAATAGAGAAGATAAAGAGAAGAAGATAAAGAGAGGGGGATAAAGAGAGGAGGTTAAAGAGAGGAAGACAAAGAGAGGGGGATAAATAGAGAAGATAAAGAGAGGAAGATAAAGAGAGGGGGATAAAGAGGGGAGGTTAAAGAGAGGAAGATAAAGAGAGGGGGATAAATAGAGAAGATAAAGAGAGGAAGGTAAAGAGAGGGTGATAAAGAGAGGAGGTTAGAAAGAGAGGAAGATAAAGAGAGGGGGATAAATAGAGAAGATAAAGAGAGGAAGATAAAGAGAGGGTGATAAAAAGAGGAGGTTAAAGAGAGGAAGATAAAGAGAGGAGCATAAAGAGATGATGACATAGAAAGGAATATAAATAGAGGAGGATAAAGAGAGAATTATAAAGAGAGGGGGATAAAGAGAGAACGATAAAGAGATTAAGATAAAGAGAGGGGGTTAAGAAGAGGATGCTAAAGAGAGGAAGATAAAGAGAAGGGATAAAGAGAGGGGCATTAAGAGTGGAGGATAAAGAGAGGAGGATAAAAAGAGGAAGATAAAGAAGGGGAGGAATAAAGAGAGGAAGATAAAGAGGGGAGGGTAAAGAGAGGAAAATAAAGAGAGGTGGATAAAGAAAGGAGGATAAAGAGAGGAAGTTAAAGAGAGGAAGATAAAGAAGGGGAGGATAAAGAGAGGAAGATAAAGAGGGGAGGGTAAAGAGAGGAAAATAAAGAGAGGTGGATAAAGAGAGTAACATAAAGAGAGGAGGATAAAGAGAGGAGCATAAAGAGAGGAAGATAAAGAAGGGGAGGATAAAGAGAGGAAGATAAAGAGGGGAGGGTAAAGAGAGGAAAATAAAGAGAGGTGGATAAAGAAAGGAGGATAAAGAGAGGAGCATAAAGAGAGGAAGATAAAGAAGGGGAGGATAAAGAGAGGAAGATAAAGAGGGAGGGTAAAGAGAGGAAAATAAAGAGAGGAGGATAAAGAAAGGAGGATAAAGAGAGGAGGTTAAAGAGAGGAAGATAAAGAAGGGAAGGATAAAGAGAGGAAGATAAAGAGGGGAGGGTAAAGAGAGGAAAATAAAGAGAGGTGGATAAAGAAAGGAGGATAAATAGAGGAGCATAAAGAGAGGAAGATAAAGAAGGGGAGGATAAAGAGAGGAAGATAAAGAGGGGAGGGTAAAGAGTGGAAAATAAAGAGAGGTGGATAAAGAGAGAAACATAAAGAGAGGAGGATAAAGAGAGGAGCATAAAGAGAGGAAGATAAAGAAGGGGAGGATAAAGAGAGGAGGATAAAGAGAGGAGGATAAAGAGAGGAGCATAAAGAGAGGAAGATAAAGAAGGGGAGGATAAAGAGAGGAGGATAAAGAGAGGAGAATAAAGAGAGGAAGATAAAGAAGGGGATGATAAAGAGAGGAAAATAAAGAGAGGAGGATAAAGAGAGGAGCATAAAGAGAGGAAGATAAAGAAGGGGAGGATAAAGAGAGGAAGATAAAGAAGCGGAGGGTAAAGAGAGGAAAATAAAGAGAGGTGGATAAAGAGAGAAACATAAATAGAGGAGGATAAAGAGAGGAGCATAAAGAGAGGAAGATAAAGAAGGGGAGGATAAAGAGAGGAAGATAAAGAGGGGGATAAAGAGAGGAAAAGAAAGAGAGGAGCGTGTAGAGAAGATGCTGAGAGTTATGAATAGAGAGGATAGTAAAGGGAACTACAAGTAGAGAGGATGATAAAGAGAGGTAAAAATAGCGAGTGTTGAAGAGAGGTACGAGTAGAAGGAAAGATGTACAGGGGTACGAGGAGAGGAGGATAGGCAGAGATACAAATTAGAGGTGGATAATGGGGAAGTACGAATAGAGAGAATGATAGAGGTACGAATTGGGAGGAGAGGGGAGAATAGAGAGAGAGGGGCAAAACATGAAAGGATGAAGGTACCATGTTTTGTTTTTTTTTGTTTTTTTTTTCAATTGGAGTAGATAGATCTATCGCCCGGTTCACACTCCACCCACGTCGATTGAACAGGTTAAGAGGCTAACCCCTTGTTCCCTGTTTAGGATGTGGTTTCCGGCTTTCTCTTTTCTAATCTTCTCACTTTGTTTTTTTTTTGTGTGTTTTTTTTTTCAATTGGAGTAGATAGATCTATCTATCACCCGGTTCACACTCCACCCACGTCGATTGAACAGGTTAAGAGGCTCACTCCTTGTTCCTCAAACAGTTCCGTCCTCCCAATTTAACTCGCAAGATTTGGTTCTCTCCATTGTATGGTTTTCAAGCATATCTAAATGATTGTTTAGGATGTGGTTTCCGGCTTTCTCTTTTTATAATCTTTTCACTGTTTTCTTTTTTTTTTCAATTGGAGTAGATAGACTAAACTATCGCCCGGTTCACACTCCACCCACGTCTATTGAACAGGTGAATAGGCTCACCCATTGTTCCTTGTTTAGGATGTGGTTTCCGGCTTTCTCTTTTCCAATCTTTTTACTCTTTTCGTTTTTTCTTCAGTTGGAGTAGATAGACTAAACTATCGCCCGGTTCACACTCCACCTACGTCTATTGAACAGGTAAAGGGGCTCATCTCTTGTTCCCTGTTTAGGATGTTGTTTCCGGCTTTCTCTTTTTATAATCTTTTCACTGTTTTCATTTTTTTTTTCAATTGGAGTAGATAGACTAAACTATCGCCCGGTTCACACTCCACCCACGTCTATTGAACAGGTTAAGAGGCTCGTTCCTTGTTCCCTGTTTAGGATGTGGTTTCCGGCTTTCTCTTTTCCAATCTTCTCACTATTACGTAGCCCCCTGCATATCAGTGGCGTTACCGCCTTGCTCCGGGTGATAAAAAAAAGATACGATTAGAGAGTAAGGTAAGGAGATGTACAGATACGGAAGGAGCGAAGCGAGGTACGTTATAGAGGAAGATAAAGAAAGATACAAATAGAGACGGGTTAAGAGAGCTTGGTGTAGAGTGAAAAACATGTAGTGAAATACGAGTAAAGAGGAGAAGGAAGAGAGAGTGATAGAGAAAAAAAGATAGACGATTAAAATAAGTGGAATGAGGAGAGGTTGAGAGAAAAGTAGGTGTCATTTGAAACAAGAGACGAAATAAAATTACAAATAAGTAAGATAGAAAATAAAAATTTGATATGAAAGCCATTAAATTGACATTAATTCTGTGCTAACGTTAGTCGACTAATGTATTTTTTTTTCTTTTAAGAACATTTAAAACAATCTCGGAATAATTTTGATAAATTCTTCCGAGACTGTCGGTACCAAATTCTAACTCAAAAGTTCAGACTCAATCAAAATTCAGACTGAATATTTTCCAATTCAATTTAAATGATACACAATGCTAATTAGATTGCCTAAACCTTAATTCTACTCGCCTATCTTCTTGAAACATTATCTCAAGACAATGCACTTGATTGATAAGAAAAATGAACGCGGAGATTGATTCAAATATCACGCTCTCAAAGACAAGTCGTTTGTGCTTTTGAATATTTTAACAACTATTAAAATTTGAATATTTGGGAAGTGTTCCAACAGAGGACGGAAAGTGTGGCACTGAGATCCGAAGGTGCATTGGTATGGCTAATTATACATTCCAGAAGCTGAGAAACGGGAAATTTTCACTGGAAACAAAGAAGAGAGGACTGGACTTTTATATGATGTCTCTTCTTCAATATGGCAGTGAATGCTGGATAATCTCCTCAGAGATGAAGAAGGGACTTATAGCAACCAAAATATGGTTCTACAGAAGGATGCTGAGGATACCATCTTAATAATAATAATATTGATTAAGAAAACCGGAATAAATTTTCACTGGAAACAAAGAAGAGAGGACTGAATTTTATATGATGTCTCTCCTTCAATATGGCAGTGAATGCTGGATAATCTACTCAGAGATGAAGAAGGAACTTAAAGCAACCAAAATATGGTTCTACAGAAGGATGCTGAGGATACCATCTTAATAATAATGATGATGATAATTTAAGTACTACATTGAGAAAACTGGAATAAATGTGTTTGTTTGGTAAGAATGTTTTTGGATGGTGGTGAAGAAGTCTGAAGGGCCAACTACAGGATGAGGATACTAAAATCAAGAACGTACAAAAATTTGAATATTTGGGAAGTGTTCTAACAGAGGATGGAAAATGTGACACTGAGATCCGAAGTTGCATTGGTATGGCCAATTATACATTCCAAAAACTAAAAAACAGGAAATTTTCAATGAAAACAAAGAAGAGAGGACTGGACTTTTATATGATGTCCCTCTTTCAATATGGCAGCGAATGCTGGAAAATCTCATCAAAGATGAAGGAAAGGCTTTAAGCAACCGAAATGTCGTTCTACAGAAGGATGCTGAGAATACTATGGACAGAACATGTGAGCAACGACGAGGGTTTGGAGAGGATGGAGACTAAAAAGAAACTGATAATTAACATAAAAAAACAGCTAAAATTTCCAGAACTTGTAGTGAGAAAGGTGGGCTTGGAGAGTCTAATACTCACGGGACGGATAGAGGGAAGAAAAGACAAGAGAAAGCAACGCGCGACATATTTAAGGGACTTGAGTAGGTTGGAGCGGAGCGGGGTTTGAGTGGGATAACAGAAGGGTCGTTAAGACCTACAAAAGATAGGAAGATGTAGAGGGCCATGATCGCCTACGTTCTGATGAGACTTTTTTTTTCAATTGGAGTAGATAGACTAAACTATCGCCCGGTTCACACTCCACCCACGTCTATTGAGCAGGTGAAGAGGCTCATCCCTTGTTTTCTGTTTAGGTTGTGGTTTCCGGTTTTTCTCTTTTCTAATCTTCTCACTCTTATGTAGCCCCCTGCACATCAGTGGCGTTACCGCCTTGCTTGGGGTGATATGATTTAAAAAAAAAAACCTGTAAAACGAATCAATCAATTTTCTTTCCATGTTACATGTGCTATCTATTTTATTTGTTGCTGCCGTTGAATGTTTTCAAGTAATGTTGTTTCTGTAATTTGTTACAGTTATTTGCTTGTGATTATGTAGCGCCAGTCAACGAGATTCAACAAAGGACAATCCTTGAAACCATTTATCAGCAAAGGACTATCTTTTTTGAAAACCTACAAGGTTTGACGCCAGTTAATTAACGAAAGACAATACATTTTCAAAACCTACAAGTTTTGTTCATTTGAAACCATTTAATCAACAAAGAACAATCCTTTTTGAAAACCTACAGTGTTAGTTCATTTGAAACCATTTAATCAACGAGGGACAAACCTTTTTGAAAACTTACAGGCTTTGTTCACTTGAAGCCATTTAATCAACGAAGGACTATCCTTTTTGAAAACCTAAAGTCTTCGTTCACTTGAAACCTTTTAATTAACGAAGGACAATCCTTTTTGAAAACCTATAGGCTTCGTTTACTTGAAGCCATTTAATCAACGAAGGACAATTCTTTTTGAAAACCTACAGGTTTTGTTTACTTAAAGCCATTTAATCAACGGAGGACAATTCTTTTTGAAAACCTAAAGTCTTCGTTTACTTGAAGCCATTTAATCAACGAAGGACAATTCTTTTTGAAAACCTACAGGCTTCGTTTACTTGAAGCCATTTAATCAACGAAGGACAATTCTTTTTGAAAACCTATAGGCTTCGTTTACTTGAAGCCATTTAATCAACGAAGGACAATTCTTTTTGAAAACCTATAGGCTTCGTTTACTTGAAGCCATTTAATCAACAGAGGACAATTCTTTTTGAAAACCTACAGGCTTCGTTTACTTGAAGCCATTTAATCAACAGAGGACAATTCTTTTTGAAAACCTACAGGCTTCGTTTACTTGAAGCCATTTAATCAACAGAGGACAATTCTTTTTGAAAACCTACAGGTTTTGTTTACTTAAAGCCATTTAATCAACGGAGGACAATTCTTTTTTGAAAACCTAAAGTCTTCGTTTACTTGAAGCCATTTAATCAACGAAGGACAATTCTTTTGAAAACCTACAGGCTTCGTTTACTTGAAGCCATTTAATCAACGAAGGACAATTCTTTTTGAAAACCTATAGGCTTCGTTTACTTGAAGCCATTTAATCAACGAAGGACAATTCTTTTTGAAAACCTACAGGCTTCGTTTACTTGAAGCCATTTAATCAACAGAGGACAATTCTTTTTGAAAACCTACAGGCTTCGTTTACTTGAAGCCATTTAATCAACAGAGGACAATTCTTTTTGAAAACCTACAGGCTTCGTTTACTTGAAGCCATTTAATCAACAGAGGACAATTCTTTTTGAAAACCTACAGGCTTCGTTTACTTGAAGCCATTTAATCAGCAGAGGACAATTCTTTTTGAAAACCTACAGGCTTCGTTTACTTGAAGCCATTTAATCAACGAAGGACAATTCTTTTTGAAAACCTACAGGCTTCGTTTACTTGAAGCCATTTAATCAACAGAGGACAATTCTTTTTGAAAACCTACAGGTTTCGTTTACTTGAAGCCATTTAATCAGCAGAGGACAATTCTTTTTGAAAACCTACAGGCTTCGTTTACTTGAAGCCATTTAATTAACGAATGGCAATCAGAATTAAAACCTACAAGCTGCGTTCACTTGATGTCATTTTAGTCTGAGAAAACCGTTCTGTAAAGCTGATTGTTGTTCATTTCGGAACGGATTGGGCGCCTTTAATAGCATCTAGATTATATTCAAGATCTGACGAGGCTATCTAAGAGCATAAATCAAATTCAGAGCAAAAACCTTTAGTTTTGTAACATTTTACTTCGTTGGGCAAAAAACAATTCAAATTAATAATATCCCAGGAGGTACTTATCTCACCGTAGCGTAATGGTAAACAAATTATCCTAAGTGACAATTACTGTTGTAGTGCGTTTCAACTACAATGAGTTCTCAACATTGTGCGACCTCGGACGTAACTATTTTGCATTGTTACGTACCCAGGGTTGAATCACCCACATTCCCTATGCATTCTTTTAGCAAGAAGGGCGCTCCACCCTGAAAGCTTTTTTCCAAGTACTATTACTTTGTGGGAAAGACTCCCACGTGGATGCTTCCCTGAACACTACAATTTAAGCCTCGTCAGTCGCTATCTATACGCCATAAAAAGGGTCTGCAATAAAATCCATACTGATCTGGCATCTCGAATTCAGTCGCATTCTCAACGTTGTGAGTTGGCTTCCTTCTGGGGTTTTTTTTCTACAAATATTTTCATTGTAACTGTTCTGATAAGCTTTCATCCTTAGTGCCTCAAATGAATGAATTCAGGCATGCTACTGGATTGGCAATTAGGTTTCACTGTTCAACTGCTAAACTAGATAGATGAATCCATTTCTTTTATTCTAACAGTTTCTTTTCTTGCCTGTGGAACGTTATTATTCTTTCCTCACTTCTCACGAAAACCTCATCATTCTCTTTCACTCTTTGTACCCCCCCTTGCGTCTTGGTGGCTTTATTGCCTTGCTTTATGGGGAAGTTTTTTTTTTAAATCCTCGTAATCTTCACGTCCTACTTCATTCTCTAGCTTTAATTTAAGGTACCTCATTGTTGTTGCCTTGAGTAACTCTTTTGCCTTATTGAGTGAACTTTAGTTTTTAAGAAAAAGCTCCGTACTCCAGTTGAATTCGTTGCATTCAAATATACACAAATACCCTTGAGAAAGATATGAATCCATCGCTTCTCTCTCTAGCTACGGGTTAAATAGCAGGACAGATTGGGTTGTATAACCTCGGTTGGCAACCAGTCTACCACAGATAATATTGGGAAAACTGTAGGAAACCTTCTTTCGAGACATGGTCGCCCAAGCGTAAGGCACTTAACTGACTGAAATGCATTATGACACTGAATGTCCCGGACTTGCGCACTTTCAGGTCATTCTGGGGGAAAGCGAGGTGCCTGTCAGCTTTTCCCGTTCAAGAGCTAATCAGTTTACCAAAATCACCTGTCAAAGAATTTCCGCTCAAAATTGGTAAATTTTTTATTTGTTCCCCGAAGGCCTTTACCTCGTCAAACCTTTCCAAAACATCCTTAAATCAGTGCAAATATATATGCTGAACTCAAATCGATAAGTGTTTATTGACGAAACCTACTTAACTGACTGTCTAAATATAATAGTTAAAAACATGATTAAAGCTTCTCCTGGGCATAAAGTGGGGGATCCGTTTTACATTGTTCTGAAGTAATAAAGTGATCCCCCACTAATTACTACTTAATAATATAATACATTTCTTCCCTCTCTAGCTATGAGTCAAATAATAGGACAGATTGGGGTCTATAGCCTTGGCTGGCAACCAGTCTACCGCAGAAAGCAATGGCAACCTACTGCGGGATAATCTTCTGCCCAGTCTATCATGTCTCTTTCAATACTTGATCGCCCAACTGTGTATCATGCATGGCACTTAACTGACTGACTGAAATACATCATGGCACTAGATGTCTCGACCTTGCACACTTTCAGGTCATTCTGGGGGAAAGCGAGGTGCCTGTCAGCTTTTCCCGATCATGAGCTAATCAGTCAGTTAAGTGCCATACGTGATACACGCTTGGGCGATCATGTCTCGAAAGAGACATGACTGACTGGGCAGAAGATTATCCCGCAGTAGGTTGCCATTGCTTTCTGCGGTAGACTGGTTGCCGACCAAGGCTATAGAACCCAATCTGTCCTGCTGAATCATTTTACCAAAATCAACTGTCAAAGAATTTCCGCTCTTAATTGAACGTAGAAATCTGAGCCAATCGCCCTCCCGACATGTTCCACGAAAGAGACCTCAACGTTAAAGCCAGGCCACCTGGCTCATGTCTGATCTTGTTTGAGTGCCAGAGATTAAAACAGTTTTATTCGCCGTTTGACATTCACACCCGTATAAGAAGCCTTAATTCTTAGATTGACGGCCTCGCACTTCGTAATGAATAAAAACAACAACAAAAATAATTTATGAGCGACGCAATTCAGTTTATCTTTAGAACGCGTTGTGATGATGCGATAAACAACAGAACGCGAACGTCGACATTACAGTAATGGTTAAGTTTCACGTACTTGCCAAAAATAAAAAGTGTTACTGTCATGGTTGTCAAAAAAAAAAAATATCCAACACGCGAATTACAAATTGGAGAAGCCAAAATCAAACAAGTACAGAAATTTAAATATCTAATAAGCGTTTTCTCAAAGGATGGAAAACCTTACGCTGCAATCTAAAGTGAAAGATGCTTTCGAAAAGCTAAGTAAAATATTAAGGAAGAGGAAAATTTCGTTAGAAACAAAGAAAAGAGTACTGAACTGTTAGGTCATATCAGTTCTCTCTACATGGCAGTTAATGGTGGGTTAATTCCTCACAGATAAAAAAGAAATTCGAGGAGGTTGATCAATTACGGCTTATCAATATTTTGCAGGTTATTTAAATCAAGAAAATACTTTTTAGATTGTAAGGATTTTTCTTTTAGATAGTAACTGTTTAATACTACAAGTCTTACTAATTAAGGATGTGCGTTGTGGCTCAGTGGATATCGGCTCGGAATGAGAAATCGGGTAGCCGAGTTCGAATTCCTCCTGAATTCATTGCTTTCACTTACGCGCAAATACCCTTGGGAAAGGTATTAATCCGTCTCTTCCCTCCAGTTATGGGTTAAATAACCGGACAGATTGGGCTCTATAGCCTTGGTCGGCAACCAGTCTACCGTAGAAAGCAATGGCAACCTACTGCGGGATAATCTTCTGCCCAGTCATTCATGTCTCTTTCGAGACATGATCGCCCAAGCGTGTATCACGTATGGCACTTGTTCCCGGTTTAGGATGTGGTTTCCGGCCTTTTCTTTTCAATCTTTTCACTCCTACGTAGCCCCCTGCGCTTCAGTGGCGTTACCGCCTTGCTTGGGGTGATATTTTTTTTTAATCATATCACCCCGAGCAAGGCTGTAACGCCACTGATGTGCAGGGAGCTACATAAGTGTGAAAAGATTGGAAAAGAGAAAGCCGTCTATTGAACAGGTGAAGAGGCTCATCCCTTGTTCCCTGTTTAGGATGTGGTTTCCGGTTTTCTCTCTTTTCCAATCTCTTCAATCTTATGTAGCCCCCTGCACATCAGTGGCATTACCGCCTTGCTCGGAGTGATATGATTAAAAAAAATCAGTTCTCTCTACGTGGCAGTGAATGCTGGGCCAGCTCCTCACAGATGAAGAAGAAATTCGAGGAGGTTGATCAATTACGGCTTATCAATCTTTTGCGGGTTATTTAAATCAAGAAAATACTATTTAGATTGTAAGGACTTTTCTTTTAGATAATAATGGTTTAATACGACAAGTCTTACTAATTAGCCCATACCTGTAAGGAGAAGCGACGGTTTCATGCCTTTCTTTAGTGTATTTGCTCGTATGTGAATGCAAAGCTCTGATTTTTTTTTCTCGTTCCAAGCTGATATTCACCTCACCACAACGCACATATTCAGTTATTTTCCCAAAATATAAAGTCATGGTTGTCAGTAAACAAAAAAAAAGTCCAACACGCGAATTACAAATTGGAGAATCTACAATTTGACACTTAAAGGACATATTGAAGGCAAGAGGGATAAAAGAAAATAACGCATAACGAGCTTGTGTTAATATTTGGCATAACCGGGTTTAAAAAAGAAAGCAAGAAGATAAAATTTATTAAGAGCTACAAAAGAAATTGTGGAGAGCCATGATCGTTAACATCTTGAAGTAACACTGCACATGGAAGAAAAATTATGTTTCTCGGGTTACTTTTCATTTTCTCTTAATTTTTATTTGCACATTTATTTATTTTTTTATTGTTTTATGATATATTGGGTTTTTTTTTTTCTGACTAGTCAGGATATAGTTCTAATAGTAATTATCAGGCAAACACATTGAAATGATTCGAGTTCTGCCAATTAACATGGCTTCCATGTCACATGACGAACGTTTTTATCGTCCATTAAGTTATTCCATCGCATAATGCCGGTCGTCAATATTCTGCCTTTATAATTCCCTAAGTACCTCTATATGTCAGCCTAGGATCTTTTTTTAATTAATCATTTCAAAGATCTTGAATAAAAAAAAAAGGAAACTAAAAAAAAAAGGAAGAGAAGGAAGACGTATAAAAAGTGCAAAAAAAGCCACCATGTTTGATTTCTGCGAAGCGGCATTCACTTCTTTTTCTCGCAGTTTTATTAGACGCTTATATCTTTGTAATTTTAGGCATCGGTCATGTAAATGTATCAAATATCATTATTACCGATGTGACGACATCTGTTATCGTCGGCCATGGCCTCGCCTTGGAAAGTGATTGCCGTCTGCCTCTTTGATTTAGCAGCTATAAAAGTCTGCAAAATATCCAGCTGTGATCTAGAGAAAGAGATATCTTTTGTGTAAACTTTTTTTCGTTTACTGAGAATCAGACAACAATGTTTCTTCAAAGATTTCTTTTCTCAATTAATTTGGGTTATTTCCGGATTAATTTAATTTCTTCTTTATTATTAAAATGACTCACTGAAACCTGTCCTTGCCAAATAAGAAAAGAGAATGTTTGGTAAATATAAAAAAGTACGCAGTAAATTTGCTTCTGGGAAATTTCCAAGTTAAAAAATATATTATCATAAAGGCTTCTACAGTACATTTAGATCTTCTTCTTCTATGTGCCTTGTCCTTTCAGGCCGTAGACGATCATGGCCTTCCACGTCTCCCTATTTCTGGTGGCTCTGAGCACACGTTCTCCTGTAACACCACGCAACCCCTGTTCTGTTATCCTCCTGATCAGGTCCTTCAAATAAGTTATCCGCTGCTTTCCTCTGTCTCTTCTCCTCTCTATCTGCCTTGTTAGTATCAGGTTCTCCAAGCCCACCTTCCTTATTGCATATCCCAGAAACTTTAGTTGTCTCTTCCTGATGCTCAATATTAATATCCTTTTCATTTCCATCCTTTCCAAAATCTAGTCATTGCTCACATGCTCTGTCCATGATATTCGCAGCATCCTTCTGTAGAACAACATTTAAGTTGCTTCAAGTTTTCTTTCATCTTTGATGATATTGTCCAGCATTCACTGCCATATTGAAGAACTGACATTACATAGCAATCCAGTACTCTCTTCTTTGTTTCTAGCAAAAGTTTTCTGTCTCTTAATACTTTACTCAGCTTCTGGAACGCATCCTTCGCCATAGCAATTCGTCTTCGGATCTCTGTGTCGCACCTTCCGTCTTCTGTTAGAACACTCCCCAGGTATTTAAATTTTTGTACCTGCTTGATTTTAGTATCTCCCAACTGTAATTTGCCATTTTGGGCTGCTACTTTTTGCTGATGACCATGCATTCGGTCTTCTTGCAGTTTATTTGTAGTCCTTTCTTATCGCTCTCTTCAGCTACCTTCTGTAGGGGGTCTTGTCATTAACATTTAGTTACACTAGCAATATTTTTAATCTAATATAATACAATGAATCGGCGCATTACGTTCCGACTATGAAAGCAGAGTTCGAATCCCACTATAGTTGATTTGTCAAGGAGGCGACTTCTTGAAGATGTGGGATGAGGATGATCCCAGTGGTATTTTTTTTTTAATCATATCACCCCGAGCAAGGCGGTAACGCCACTGAAGTGCAGGGGGCTACGTAGGAGTGAAAAGATTGGAAAAGAGAAAGCCGGAAACCACATCCTAAACAAGGAACAAGAGGTGAGCCTCTTCACCTGTTCAATAGACGTGGGTGGAGTGTGAACCGGGCGATAGTTTAGTCTATCTACTCCAACTGAAGAAAAAACGAAAAGAGTAAAAAGATTGGAAAAGAGAAAGCCGGAAACCACATCCTAAACAAGGAACAATGGGTGAGCCTCTTCACCTGTTCAATAGACGTGGGTGGAGTGTGAACCGGGCGATAGTTTAGTCTATCTACTCCAATTGAAAAAAAAAAAAGAAAACAGTGAAAAGATTATAAAAAGAGAAAGCCGGAAACCACATCCTAAACAATCATTTAGATATGCTTGAAAACCATACAATGGACAGAACCAAATCTTGCGAGTTAAATTGGGAGGACGGAACTGTTTGAGCAAACTGGTTATCACACCAGAATATGAGGTCTAAGTTTGAGCAAACTGGGGATCACGCCAGAATATGTACCCTACCCCACTTTGTACAATTAGGTACCTCCACTAAATCGCTGAAAAAAAAAACAGTATGAAGAACAAAGGTCCCAAACTTCATAAAAACAAAATGTTTATGTTATAAGAGGAAAAATCAAAGTATTTTTTAACCATTAAAAAAAAATAATTCTTTCTAACACGTTTGAAATTTTGGTAAAATTCTCGTTTTTATTATCGTTAGCGGGAAGCCAATTCATTACAAGAATTTACAATGGAAAACATATTACATAACTCACTTTTTTCCGGTGACAAACACATAGACTAAACTATCGCCCGGTTCACACTCCACCCACGTCTATTGAACAGGTGAAGAGGCTCATCCCTTGTTTCCTGTTTAGGATGTGGTTTCCGGTTTTTCTCTTTTCCAATCTTTTTCACTCTTTTTTATTTTATTTTATTTATTTATTTTTTTCAATTGGAGTAGATAGACTAAACTATCGCCCGGTTCACACTCCACCCTTGTCTATTGAACAGGTGAAGAGGCTCATCCCTTGTTTCCTGTTTAGGATGTGGTTTCCGGTTTTTCCCTTTTCCAATCTTTTCACTCTTACGTAGCCCCCTGCGCATCAGTGGCGTTTTCGCCTTGCTTGGGGTGATATGATTAAAAAAAAAAATTAATTTGGACATTCTTGCAAAAATCGAATAATTGCATGATTTTAATGAAACTTTCAGAACTTATTCACAAATGACTGAAATTATTTTTGAAAGCATTACTTTAAAAAAATATTGGTAAAAATAATTTTTGCATATCTGCAACCGTCCTTCCATGTAAATTCATGAAATTTCAAAAAATTCGATTCCAGAGGCAAAATTGGTTTTATTAATTAAACGCAGGACTCATTGGGGAATGTAAATTAATTATTATTTTTTAAAGCCCTTTAGCCTCTTTTACCGAAAATCTGCCACGATAGTAAAATAAAAAATGTAATAAAACTATGATATTATTGGATTAGATAATCTTTTAGTTGCTTTAATGAATAATATAAAGTTCAGACATTATAATCTGAACAATTTTTTTATTAATAATGAAATTTTAAAAGAATTGTTTTCACTTTTTTGTTTTTTTAATAATAATAATTTATAAAGTTTCAAAAATATTTTAAAATATTTCCAAAACTTATAGTGAAGACTATATTTACTAACCGAAAATTGGAAAGTTTAATGCAAATCATCTAGCCATCATATTTTTAAAATAATTTTCAATTTTTTTTTGTATATTTGAATGTTTTTTTTTTCTTTGTATGGTAATTTCTATATATACATTAAAATGTCATGTGCTTCATGGTTTCTTTCCCTTACCGGAAAAAATATGCAATTATGTCACTTTTGATCGCCATACACTTATCTTGCATTTGGCGAGCTGTCAACACATTTTAAATACGGCACAGATAAAAAAAAACTCTATGATGAAGAAATAGCTTTATTCTAAATTTCATTCTATAAATAAGTAATATTTGGGTCAATCAGATTAATTTAAAATTAAATTTGCTAATTTTTCAAAAGTAATGTGTCACAGATGTATGTTTTATTCTTGAATGATTTTTAAATCCGAGAATTAACTTTTGTGTCAATCGCTCAAAAATAGCCAAAAAATTGGAAAAAAAATTAAGATGTCAAAATTTTGCATTCTAATTAATATAATTTCTGTTTGAAATACACCTGAGTATTTTACTTACTGGAAATAGTAAATTTAATCATTTAGCTTTCAATTAAAACTAAAATAAAAGTTTCAAGAAAAAAAAAAGAGAGAAGGCTGTTTTCCTTAAATTACAGGATAACTTTGATTTAATTTACTTTCTGTTTTTTTATTTGCCTTTATTTCCCCATATATGTTAGAAAGCATTTTGCTGTTAATTAATTAGAAAGCTGAAAGTTGATAAGCAAAAAAAAAAATAATAATCATTTCTAGCTCTCAAGCTAGGTCCTGGTATCTGTATGTTGTAATTTTTACATCCTGTCAACGACTTTCTCCTAAAATCATCCGTTATTTCACGTATTTTCCGCTGATTTTGCTTGCAGCGGGTAATATATTCCTTATTCCAAGGGGTAACACCTGGTTTTCGTTTACACCATGTATGGTCGGACCCAAATCATTTCTGGAATTAAAAATAACAAACTCTACAATTAGACCAGCTGCTAGCAAAATGCAAGACAATAATAACAGCTGCAGTGAGATGATGGGGGAAAATTGCAAGGACAATGATGATAGTATTAACCCATTAACTGCGGAAGACGGTAATCTCCGTCATTATGTTTCCATTGCTCAGCTGCGAATGACGAAAATTGCCGTCATTTTTAATGTATTTGATTTCCTGCAAGATGTGTTTTATTTCCACATTCTATTACAATCCGGTGCAGTGAATATCGGATCAGAACGAGAAATTGGAGAGTCGAGTTCGAATATCACTTGAATTCGTTGCATTCACTTACACGCAAATTTACTTTACCTTCCAGCAACGGTTTAAATAGCAGGAGAGATTGGGTTCTGTAGCCAGTCTACCGCAGAAAGTAATGGCAATCTACTGCGGGAAAATCGTTTGCCCAGTCAGTCATGTTTCTTTCGAGACACGATCGCCCAAAAGCGTGTCTCACGTATGGCACTTAACTAACTGACTGGGTATAATAGTTGGAAACATAAAGTTTTCTACTGGTCATAAAGTGGGAGATCTGTTTTTTATTGTTATGAAGCAATAATGTGATCCCCCACTAATTAATATCTAATAATATAATCCATCTCTTTTCTCTCTATGAGTCAAGTAACAGGACAGATTGGGTTCTATAGCCTTGGTCGGCAACCAGTCTACCGCAGAAATCAATGGCAACATACTGCGGGATAATCACCTGTCCAGCCATTCATGTCTCTTTCGAGACATAATCGCCCAAGCGTGTTTCACGTATGGCACTTAACTGACTGACCGAATATAATAGTTGGAATAATGATTAAGGCTTCTACTGGTTATAAAGTGGGGGATCAGTTTATTACTTCATAACAATAGGAAACCGATCCCCCACTAATTACTACATAATAATATAATACATTTCTTTCCGCTCTAGCTATGAGTCAAATAACAGGACAGATTGGGTTCTATAGCTTTGGTCGGCAACCAGTCTACCGCAGAAAGTAATGGCTACCTACTGCGGGAAAATCCTCTGCTCAGTCAGTCATGTTTCTTTCGAGACATGATCGCCCAAGCGTGAATCACATACTGCACTTAGCTGATTATAAGGGAAGAATTGATTTGATTTCCGTGTTGGTTTGTCTGTTTGTGTGTCTTTGCATGCCAGTATCTCATATATGGGCGTATTCAATAGGGTTCATACTCCCCACCCCAATCTTTTAAACAGGAGTAGAGGTTTATACATTATTTCCATTTTAGGATTAAATTTTACAGTTCTTTCTAAATTCATCTCCTTCCCTTTCACTCTCAATAGCCTCCCCCTCCACTTGCATATTAGTGACATTATCGCCTTGCTTGGAAACAACTGAAAAAATGTACGATGGCCGGCTGAAAAGTTCACAGGCCGACCAAGAGTAGAGCACCCAGTAATAATCGAATTCACTACTCAGACATTATTGAACTAACGAGACAAGGCTGCTAATCATTACACCACGTCGAAGTGTCCCTGAAAAATAAAAGAATGACAAACCTTCTTTTGTTCTCAGAGAAAGCTTTATACTGCTAAGTCATAATCAAAATTGTATATACATATTTACATTTATCCTACGCAGAAAAATTGCAACATATGCTTACACAACAAACAATGTGAAATGAAACGAAAAGATAGGGTCTACTTGCAAGAATTCCCAACAAGAAATGGGTCTGACGGAGATACTTCTGTGTTTCTGGAGAAGCCATATCCAGGATTCCAGATTCGATCGGGCCAGATTTATCTGCTATGTTTATCGCCTTATTTCGAGTTTAGGATTAAGCTTCCAGTTTCTTCTAAAGTCATCTGCTCCTTCACTCCGAGCAGCCTCCCCACCTCCACCCCCTTGCGTTTTAGTGGCATTATGGCTTTGCTTGGGTAGAACTAAAATTTTCTTTATGGCTTTGCTTGGGATGAACTAAAAAATGAGGTTTATTTTTCATAATAATACTCCTTGTGGATGTGTCTTGTGGTGCAGTGGATATCGACTCGGAACGAGAAATCGGGGAGCCGAGTTCGAATTCCAGTTGAATTCGTTGCATTCACTTACGCGCAAATACCCTTGAGAAAGGTATTAATTCATCTCTACCCTCCAGCTTTGGGTCCATTAATAGGACAGAATGGGTTCTATAGCCTTGGTTGGCAACCAGTCTACCGCAGAAAGTAATGGCAACCTACTGCGGAAAAATCCCCTGTCCAGTCAGTCATATCTCCTTCGAGACATGATTGTCCAAGTGTGTAGGGCACTTAACTGACTGACTCCTTGCAGTTCAAGCAATTCTTACATCAGTGTTGCAGTCTTTTAGCAAAAAAGCCTTCATTATACTTTTCAGAATTGTCATCAAAAGCCGATATGACGTCATCATCACTGAGATACTGCTACCTAGTCAAGTGTTTTTTGTGTTCTGTTTTTGTTTTTAGTTTGTTTGTTTTTTGTTTTTGTTTTTGTTTTTTGTTGTTTTTTTTTTTTTTTCATATCATGTTGGGGAACAAATGATAGTCAGATATTATGGATAGTCAGATATTACGGGTGGAGAAACGTGATTGAAGCCGAAATGCCATGTGAGGACCAATAACATTTCAGATTTTTTTTTTTTCGATTTTTCCAAGAATTTCTAAACATATAGCAAGAACACCAGAAGTGCTTCTTTAAATATCGAGTTCAATCATTAGTTAACTGGGGCAAGGAATGACCTGCAAATTTCAATAGCTCTAAAAATAAGACTGCTATCTTTTAATCATTATAGAGAACATTTTTCTGCGTTTCATCAGCATGGCTGATGATAACCTCCAGGATAGCAACTCACTGCGCCCTCTTGGTTCCACGTTTTCTCCTGACATAAAGTGGAGCAATTATGTTTAATCAATAGTTCGCTCTGTTGCGAAGAAGATTGCTTCACTGTGTTAGTTGCTAGACAATTTCTTTCTTAACAGAATCCATTTTGCACATTTATCAATTCTGAGAACCCTAGAAGTTATGACAGGATTCGTCATCGGAGGCCACAATTTAAAAAATATAAGGTACGCAGATGATACTGTGCTGATAGCAGACACAGAAAGAAAACTACAAGACCTCCTACAGAAGGTAGTTGAAGAGAGTGACAAGAAAGGACTACAAATAAACTGCAAGAAAACCGGGCAGCCCAAGATGCCAATTACAGGTGAGAAACTCTAAAATCAAGCAGGTAATAAAATTTAAATACCTAGGAAGTGTTCTAACAGAAGACGGAAAGTGCGACACAGAGATCCGAAGGTGAATTGGCATGGCAAAGGAAGCATTCCAGAAATTGAATAAAGTATTAATGTGACCCTTCCCGGCCGTTGTGTGTAAACGATTACGGACGCCGAATGACGATGATGACAGCAGCTTTCGGCACAGTAGCTAGTCCTCAAGACGTCTATTACAACAACGAACTTACTGCCCACGCTGTGTTTTGATCTTAGAAAGTCACGTTTGCAAACCCGATAGCCGTATTTCTACCATATCCAGACCGGACATTTGTGTACACTTGGGGTTAAAATAAAACAGTTACAGCACAATAAATAAATAAATAAATAAGTTCGAAGACGCCTGGATGAGTTACGAAAGAAAGTCTTCATAATAATAAAAAATTATTAATTGAAAAAGCAGAAAAGGCAATTGTCGGAAAACCAGTTTCCAACGGAGAGAGGATTCGCTTAAAAATATCAGAGCTTTCAATCTTCAAATAAAAATTGTCCTTTCCAAGTTTCATTAAAAATATCAGAGCTTTTAAATTTTCAAATAAAAATGTCCTTTCCAAGTTTCATTAAAAATATCAGAGCTTTTAAATTTTCAAATAAAAATATCCTTTCCAAGTTTCATTAAAATATCAGAGCTTTTAAATTTTCAAATAAAAATATCCTTTCCAAGTTTCATTAAAAATATCAGAGCTTTTAAATTTTCAAATAAAAATGTCCTTTCCAAGTTTCATTAAAAATATCAGAGCTTTTCAAACTATTCAGAGCTGTCAATTCTCCAGATAAAAAACACACCTCTTCGGCCTTTATCAATCTTTGCACAAACAGCAAAATAACAGAGCGACGTGGCGGCGGCGGCGGCGGTGTGGGGTCGTTTTATCCTTGTCGTCTGAAGATATCTCTCTCAATCTTTTTTTTTTAAATTCCCTTCATAGCAGTGCGAGCTTTTCGTTAAGAACAATCCGAAATTTCAATTCTCCAAATAACTTTTAAAACAATAACGTTCTTTCGAGATTCTTACCGGAGGCGCATTATTCGACATTAACTCTTTAAGTTAATCGGCGGCAGGCATTTCTATGTTTATTTACATCTTCAGCCATAAGTTCTGTGGTAGGCGACAAGCTGTGGGTCGTGGCTCTCGAGTTGGGAACTTTTTCCACATCTCAGTGTTCTCGACAGGCTCCAAAGGAGAATCTGTAATGTGATCGGTCTCGACCTGGTAGCTCAACTCTAGCCAATTTCTCACCGGCGGGATGTAGCGTCCCTCTGTCTCTTCTACAAATATTTTCATGGCTTCTGCTTCGACGAACTTAGGTCACTTATGCCCCCTCCACAGGAATTTACTCGCGCAACCAGACTGGTAACAAGGTCCTTTTACAGTTAAATCAACCAAGTGCAGGCGACATTTCTACTCATCAGCTTCTTTTCTCGCAATTCCCGTCTGTGGAACACCTTCCATATACTTGCTTTCCTGACGGCTACAACCTCCATGAATATAAATGCAATGTCAAATGTCTGGTGCTTCTGCTAGATATCTGGAGATTCTCGACAAAATCTGAAATCGAGTCTGTTATTTACTAGTCCTGATCTAGCATCTCGACTTCAGTCAATTTCTAACTTTGAACTATTTTTATGAATATTTTTATGACAGTTGTACTAATTAGCGTCACTCTTCGGAAACTTACAGAAACAGCAACTGCGCACAATGCACCATCTGGGTGTGATGGATAGATGATGATGATGATGATGACAAGGAGGAGGAGGAGACAGCTAAAGTTCCTGGGACATGCAATGAGGAAGGAGTGCTTGGAGAACCTGATACTAACAAGCCAGATAGAGGGTAAAATGAAACAAGGGAAGAGAGCGGATAACATATTTCAAGAGCCTGAGCAGGTGGATGACAGAACAGGGGTTGCGTGGTGTTACAAGAGAAAGTGTGCTAAGAGCCAATGGGGATAGGAAGACATGGAAAGCCATGATTGCCAACGTCCTAAAAGGACAAGGTACATAGAAGAGGAAGAATCTTTTAATGGTCTCATCACCATCTTCTGTTTCTGAAACCCGTTCTTTTATTATCCTTTCTCTTCACTAAAGTCTTCTCATTCTCTTTCAATCCAGTCAACACTTGCATCTTAGTGACATTATAACTATCTTCTGTCTTCCTGAAACCTGTTCTTTTATTGTCCTTTCTCCTCAATAAAGCCTTCTTATTCTCTTTCAATTCAGTAAGCCTTTGCATCTTAGTGGCATTATCACCATCTTCTGTCTATCTGGAACCTTTTCTTTTATTGCCCTTTCTCCTCAATAAAGCCTTCTTATTCTCTTTCAATCCAGTAACCACATGCATCTTAGTGGCATTATCACCATCTTCTGTCTAACTGGAACCTTTTCTTTTATTGTCCTTTCTCCTCAATAAAGCCTTCTTATTCTCTTTCAATCCAGTAACCACTTGCATCTTAGTGGCATTATCACCATCTTAGGTCTAACTGGAACCTTTTCCTTTATTGTCCTTTCTCCTCAATAAAGCCTTCTTATTCTCTTTCAATCCAGTCAACCCTTGCATCTTAGTGGCATTATCACCATCTTCTGTCTTCCTGGAAGCTGTTATTTTATTGTCCTTTCTCCTCCATAAAGTCTTCTCATTCTCTTTCAATCCAGTCAACCCTTGCATCTTAGTGGCATTATCACCATCTTCTGTCTTCCTGGAATATGTTATTTTATTGTCCTTTCTCCTCCATAAAGTCTTCTCATTCTCTTTCAATCCAGTAAGCCCTTGCATCTTAGTGGCATTATCACCATCTTCTGTCTTCCTGAAACCTGTTCTTTTATTGACCTTTCTCCTCACTAAAGTCTTCTCATTCTCTTTCACTCCCAGTAACCACTTGCATCTTAGTGGCATTATCACCATCTTCTGTCTTCCTGGAAGCTGTTATTTTATTGTCCTTTCTCCTCCATAAAGTTTTCTCATTCTCTTTCAATCCAGTCAACCCTTGCATCTTAGTGGCATTATCACCATCTTCTGTCTTCCTGAAACCTGTTCTTTTATTGACCTTTCTCCTCACTAAAGTCTTCTCATACTCTTTCACTCCCAGTAACCACTTGCATCTTAGTGGCATTATCACCATCTTCTGTCTACATGGAAGCTGTTATTTTATTGTCCTTTCTCCTCAATAAAGTCTTCTAATTCTCTTTCAATCCAGTAAGCCCTTGCATCTTAGTGGCATTATCACCATCTTCTGTCTACATGGAAGCTGTTATTTTATTGTCCTTTCTCCTCCATAAAGTCTTCTCATTCTCTTTCAATCCAGTCAACCCTTGTATCTTAGTGGCATTATCACTATCTTCTGTCTTCCTGAAACCTGTTCTTTTATTGACCTTTCTCCTCACTAAAGTCTTCTCATTCTCTTTCACTCTCAGTAACCACTTGCATCTTAGTGGCATTATCACCATCTTCTGTCTACATGGAAGCTGTTATTTTATTGTCCTTTCTCCTCTATAAAGTCTTCTCATTCGCTTTCACTCCCAGTTACCACTTGCATCTTAGTGGCATTATCACCATCTTCTATCTACATGGAAGCTGTTATTTTATTGTCCTTTCTCCTCCATAAAATCTTCTCATTCTCTTTCACTCCCAGTAACCACTTGCATCTTAGTGGCATTATCACCATCTTCAGTCTACATGGAAACCGTTATTTTATTGTCCTTCCTCCTCAATAAAGACTTCTAATTCTCTTTCAATCCAGTAAGCCCTTGCATCTTAGTGGCATTATCACCATCTTCTATCTACATGGAAGCTGTTATTTTATTGTCCTTTCCTCCTTCAATAAAGTCTTCTCATTCTCTTTCAATCCAGTCAACCCTTGCATCTTAGTGGCATTATCACCATCTTCTGTCTTCCTGGAAGCTGTTATTTTGTTGTCATTTCTCCTCAATAAAGACTTCTTATTCTCTTTCAATCCAGTCAACCCTTGCATCTTAGTGGCATTGTCACCATCTTCTGTCTAACTGGAACCTTTTCTTTTATTGCACTTTCTCCCCAATAAAGCCTTCTCATTCTCTTTCAATCCAGTAAGCCCTTGCATCTTTGTGGCATTATCACCATCTTCTGTCTTCCTGAAACATGTTCTTTTATTGACCTTTCTCCTCACTAAAGTCTTCTCATTCTCTTTCACTCCCAGTAACCACTTGCATCTTAGTGGCATTATCACCATCTTCTGTCTTCCTGGAAGCTGTTATTTTATTGTCCTTTCTCCTCCATAAAGTCTCCTGATTCTCTTTCAATCCAGTCAACCCTTGCATCTTAGTGGCATTATCACCATCTTCTGTCTTCCTGAAACCTGTTCTTTTATTGACCTTTCTCCTCACTAACGTCTTCTCATTCTCTTTCACTCCCAGTAACCACTTGCATCTTAGTGGCATTATCACCATCTTCTGTCTACATGGAAGCTGTTATTTTATTGTCCTTTCTCCTCCATAACGTCTTCTGATTCTCTTTCAATCCAGTCAACCCTTGCATCTTAGTGGCATTATCACCATCTTCTGTCTTCCTGGAAGCTGTTATTTTATTGTCCTTTCTCCTCAATAAAGACTTCATATTCTCTTTCAATCCAGTCAACCCTTGCATCTTTGTGGCATTATCACCATCTTCTGTCTTCCTGAAACCTGTTCTTTTATTGACCTTTCTCCTCACTAAAGTCTTCTCATTCTCTTTCACTCCCAGTAACCACTTGCATCTTAGTGGCATTATCACCATCTTCTGTCTACATGGAAGCTGTTATTTTATTGTCCTTCCTCCTCAATAAAGTCTTCTAATTCTCTTTCAATCCAGTAAGCCCTTGCATCTTAGTGGCATTATCACCATCTTCTGTCTACATGGAAGCTGTTATTTTATTGTCCTTTCTCCTCCATAAAGTCTTCTGATTCTCTTTCAATCCAGTCAACCCTTGCATGTTAGTGGCATTAACACCATCTTCTGTCTTCCTGAAACATGTTCTTTTATTGACCTTTCTCCTCACTAACGTCTTCTCATTCTCTTTCACTCCCAGTAACCACTTGCATCTTAGTGGCATTATCACCATCTTCTGTCTACATGGAAGCTGTTATTTTATTGTCCTTTCTCCTCCATAAAGTCTTCTGATTCTCTTTCAATCCAGTCAACCCTTGCATCTTTGTGGCATTATCACCATCTTCTGTCTTCCTGGAAGCTGTTATTTTATTGTCCTTTCTCCTCCATAAAGTCTTCTGATTCTCTTTCAATCCAGTCAACCCTTGCATCTTAGTGGCATTATCACCATCTTCTGTCTTCCTGAAACATGTTCTTTTATTGACCTTTCTCCTCACTAAAGTCTTCTCATTCTCTTTCACTCCCAGTAACCACTTGCATCTTAGTGGCATTATCACCATCTTCTGTCTACATGGAAGCTGTTATTTTATTGTCCTTCCTCCTCAATAAAGTCTTCTAATTCTCTTTCAATCCAGTAAGCCCTTGCATCTTAGTGGCATTATCACCATCTTCTATCTACATGGAAGCTGTTATTTTATTGTCCTTTCTCTTCAATAAAGTCTTCTCATTCTCTTTCAATCCAGTCAACCCTTGCATCTTAGTGGCATTATCACCATCTCCTGTCTTCCTGGAAGCTGTTATTTTATTGTCCTTTCTCCTCCATAAAGACTTCTCATTCTCTTTCAATCCAGTCAACCCTTGCATCTTAGTGGCATTATCACCATCTTCTGTCTACATGGAAACCGTTATTTTATTGTCCTTCCTCCTCAATAAAGTCTTCTAATTCTCTTTCAATCCAGTAAGCCCTTGCATCTTTGTGGCATTATCACCAGCTTCTATCTACATGGAAGCTGTTATTTTATTGTCCTTTCTCTTCAATAAAGTCTTCTCATTCTCTTTCAATCCAGTCAACCCTTTCATCCTAGTGGCATTGTCACCATCTTCTGTCTAACTGGAACCTTTTCTTTTATTGCACTTTCTCCCCAATAAAGCCTTCTCATTCTCTTTCAATCCAGTAAGCCCTTGCATCTTTGTGGCATTATCACCATCTTCTGTCTTCCTGAAACCTGTTCTTTTATTGACCTTTCTCCTCACTGAATTCTTCTCATTCTCTTTCAATCCAGTCAACCCTTGCATCTTTGTGGCATTATCACCATCTTCTGTCTTCCTGAAACATGTTCTTTTATTGACCTTTCTCCTCACTAAAGTCTTCTCATTCTCTTTCAATCCAGTCAACTCTTGCATCTTTGTGGCATTATCACCATCTTCTGTCTTCCTGAAACATGTTCTTTTATTGACCTTTCTCCTCACTAAATTCTTCTCATTCTCTTTCAATCCAGTCAACCCTTGCATCTTTGTGGCATTATCACCATCTTTTGTCCTCCTGAAACATGTTCTTTTATTGACCTTTCTCCTCACTAAATTCTTCTCATTCTCTTTCAATCCAGTCAACCCTTGCATCTTTGTGGCATTATCACCATCTTCTGTCTTCCTGAAACCTGTTCTTTTATTGACCTTTCTCCTCACTAAATTCTTCTCATTCTCTTTCAATCCAGTCAACCCTTGCATCTTTGTGGCATTATCACCATCTTCTGTCTTCCTGAAACCTGTTCTTTTATTGACCTTTCTCCTCACTAAATTCTTCTCATTCTCTTTCAATCCAGTCAACCCTTGCATCTTTGTGGCATTATCACCATCTTCTGTCCTCCTGAAACATGTTCTTTTATTGACCTTTCTCCTCACTAAAGTCTTCTCATTCTCTTTCACTCCCAGTAACCACTTGCATCTTAGTGGCATTATCACCATCTTCTGTCTACATGGAAGCTGTTATTTTATTGTCCTTTCTCCTCACTAAATTCTTCTCATTCTCTTTCAATCCAGTCAACCCTTGCATCTTAGTGGCATTATCACCATCTTCTGTCTTCCAGGAAACTGTTTATTTATTCCATTTTCTCATCACTAAATTCTTCTTTTTCTTTCACTCTCAGTAGCCCCTTTCGTCTTAGTGGCATTATCGTCCCACTTAGGGTGAAATGATCATTTTTAAATTGAAACTATTGAAAATGATATTCTTTAATCTTTGAGAGACCTTTTGTCAAAAATAAACATTTTTTTTTTACTCTGGATTTCTCTTAACACTGATTAAAACTTTCTTTAACCACTAAAGAAATCAGCATGAAAATAAAACTAAAGTGCCTTGATAATATTTGAACTTGCAACCCACACCACAGGAGGAAAAATAAAATGGACTTAAATTAAGAACAAAATGCTTTAATCATTTCCTTTTACTTGTTTACTTTTTTAAAATAAAAATAATAAAATTAAAGATAATAGATTCAGAATAATAATAAAATCAAAAAATAAGAATAGAATTAAAAATAATGATAATATAATTAATAATCCTATTATAATGGTGCGTGTCATCCCTTTCGTTAGTTCGCACGTCCTTTACAACCTGTCAATACCTCATAAATAATGAACTATTCTGCTTTTTAATCTCGTGGAAAGAGGGGAAATGGCACGACTTGATTTCAGTGATAGATAGATAGATAGATAGATAGATAGATAGATAGATAGATAGATAGATAGATAGATAGATAGATGCTTGGTAATATTAGGTGTTGTAAGCTTGGATGTACAGGTGGTGTAATGAACTTACGGACACTTCACGTAGAAACATTGGTGATGGGTGATGTAAGCTTGGATGTGCCGTGGTGTAATGGTTCGGAAATGTTTTCCGGAGAGCCACGTTCCAATTTTAGTCGGGTTCGTTATATTCACTTACTCTCAAATACCCTTCTGAAAGGTATGAATCCACCTCTTCTACCTACCCACAGCTATAGTTTAATTAGGAAAATTTGTATCCCTAAATAATTATTATCTCCCCATCCCCACCAAAATATTCCAGACAATCTCTGCCTTTAAATAACATGCAAAGGGCCGATAAGCCGTAAATGAATCAATAAAAAACAGAAGCCTTTTTTCGAGAAAATAATATGCTTTATAATTCATTTATAAACCTAACATTCCTTAACCCCCAGTGAGAATTATGGGGCATTGCCATAGCATTAGTTTAGGTACTTCCACTAAT
The DNA here is from genome assembly GCA_037127315.1 of Ascarosepion bandense. Classification (NCBI taxonomy): domain Eukaryota; kingdom Metazoa; phylum Mollusca; class Cephalopoda; order Sepiida; family Sepiidae; genus Ascarosepion; species Ascarosepion bandense. The sequence continues at coordinate 2,912,988 of JBBBDQ010001336.1, forward strand.
TCACTGAACAAACAGCATAGTAGGAAGAAGAATGACTAAAACCTAAGTTTTTTCATTAAAATGTTTATGTTATTATTAAGAGGAAAGACCAAAGTATTTTTTAATTATTTAAAAAAAACATTTTAATCCTTTCTAACAGGTTCGAAATTTTGGTAAAAAATCTTGTTTTGATTTTCATCCAGCTAGTTTCAAAATCGTTACCAGAGTTTACAATAGATTATCTAATTAAGTTTTTGTCAGGTGGAAAACATTAATTTGGAAATTTTTGCAAAAATCAAATAATTGTCGGATTTTAAAAAGACTTTTAGGACTTATTCACAAATGAATGAAATTATTTCTGAAATTATTATTTTTAGAAAAACTTGGTAAAAATATATATATATATAATCTTTTATATCTGTTACCCACCTTTACGTAAATTTATAAAATTTTAAGAAATTAAATTTTGTTACAAAAATTTGTTTTATAAGTTAAACGCAGGACTTGGGGAATGTAAATCATCTATTATTTTTTCAAACAGTTTGCCGTTTTTCCAAAAATTTCCGAATAGTAAAATAAAAAATCCAATAAAACTATGATTTTATTTAATTAGATAAGCTTTTAATTGCTTATATATATATATATATATATATATATATATATATATATATATAAAAGAAATTAGTCTGAGGAGTTGTTTGTTTTTTTCGATGAATAATCAATTCTTAAAAGAATTAGTCCCATTTTTTTCTTTTTTTAATTATAATAATTTATAAAATTTAAAAATTTGAAAAACTCTACAAAGCCTTCTTGCGGTTAAGTTATTAAGTTATTAAGTGAAGACTGTATTTACTAGTTAATGCAAATCATCGAGCCAATAGATTTTTAAAATATTTTTTTTTTTTTGCATAAGAAGATTTTTTAAGTATAGTATTTTATCTTCTGACTTTGGTTTCTTTTTTTTTTTTTTCAATTGGAGTAGATAGACCTATCTATCGCCCGGTTCACACTCCACCCTCCACCCACGTCTATTAAACAGGTTAAGAGGCTCATCCCTTGTTTCCTGTTTAGGATGTGGTTTCCGGCTTTCTCTTTTCCAATCTTTTCACTATTACGTAGCCCTCTGCACATCACTGGTGTTATCACCTTGCTCGGGAAAGCAGACTTGTGGAAGGGAGTTCCACAGGCGGGAAGCGAGAGAAAAGAAGCTGTTGGAGTAGAATTTACGGTTACATCTTATCTGTTTAACTGTAAAAGGGTGGGACCTAGTTGCTAATCTAGTATCTCGTGTAAATTCCTGCTTAGGCGGCACCAGTGCTCTAAGTTCATCGGAGCAGAAGCCATGAAAGTACTTGTAGAAGAGGCACAGGGAAGGCACATTTAGCTGTCATTTGACATCTGGCTGACATCCAATATTCGTATCTTGCTCAGTTCGCACCTCGGTGATTAAGAAATAGTTTTATTCTAAATTTCATGCTATAAACAAGTCATACTTGTGTAAATCAGATCAATTTAACTTTAAATTTGCTAATTTTTCAAAAATAACGGGCCATAGATGTATATTTTAGTTTTGCCAGATTTTTAAAACCGAGAATTTACTTTTGTGTCAACCGCTCAAAAAATGGCCAAAAAATTGAAAAAACAATTTTAAATTGAAAAATTTTAGATTCCAATCAATATAATTTCTGTTTCATATACACCAGAGTATTTTGCTCACTAAAAATAGTAAATTTAATCATTTAGCTTTCAATTAAAGCTAAAATAAAAAAAATTCAAGAAAAGTTTTTTTTGTTTTGTTTTGTTTTTTAAATTCAATTTATTGAAAATGAATGGAGTAACGTAGAATATTTCAATAGACTTTTCAAACACCCCATTTAGAATATTATAAGTGCTTTATTTTTAAGAACCCGAATAAGCGTTCATCCCCGTTGAAGCATCATCCAATCAATCTGTCCTCTTATACGGCAGTGAGTGCTGACTAATCATCTCAAAGATGTAGAGGAGACTTGAAGCAACAGGAATTTAGTTATTTGGTTTGATAGGTCCCGACCTGGTAACTCGACCCCAGCCACTTTCTTACACGCTGGATGTGGCTTCTCTCTGTTTCTTCTACAAATATTTTCATGGCTTCTGCTCTGACAAACTTAGGTCACTGGTGCCCCACTCCACAAGAATTTACTTGTGCAACCCGACTGGCAACAAGGTCCCCCATCCTTTTACAGTTAAATCAACAGGCGACAATTCTACTCCACCAGCTTCTTTTTCTCGCACTTCACCCTATGGAACTCCCTTCCGTATACTTGCTTTCCTTGTGTCTTGTTCTTTTTCTTTCACTCATGTGTTCATATCCTTATCTTGCTCTTTCTCTGACACCCGCTGTAACTGGTTCGTTTTTCTCTTCACTCTCCTCCTGCCTAAACTTTTACTTTCTTATGTAGCCCCCTGTACATCAGTGGCGGTACCGCCTTGCTGGGGGTGAAATGATTAAAAAACATATCACTTTTGAAGTCACAGACTTTATCCAGCCTCGTTTCTATCGATAGAAGCATTCCTGGAACTCCTTTTTTTTATTTTTTTATTTTGTGAACAGCGAGAAGCTAACTCGTCGAATTCTCTTAGATTTCCTAGACGTCTTGACATCTTGTTTTCTTTCAAGTGGAAAAGAGGTAAATACAAGCAGTGTGAACTGAGAATTACTGTGGTTGTCGAACCTGGAGAATGTTGTTCTCAGCTCGAAACTGCTGCACAAGTTCTGATTCCTGATGAAACATCTGTGGTGTTGTTATACGACCACACTCTACACACTTTCCTTCAAAGAACTGCTATAAACACCAAAAGCGAACGTGAACTTTATAACTTAGCCTGGATGAGTGATTTCAGAATAAGTTTGTGCCAAGTGGCCTCAGTCTGTGTACTTTAGCTCCGCTATCATAGCAACAGTTTGGATACTTTTTAATCAGGCTTGTATTTTTCGATTGTCCCAAAACCAAGATAGTAACTTTCATTATCTCTGGGCAGACACTGAATTTACTGCTCTCATTATGAATAGTCCTTGTCTGGAACATTTGTCAGGCCTAAAATTAAATCTAGACGTCAAATGGAACTCATATATACGTTTCATTTCTAAAAAGAAGGTAAGCAACGTCGAGCCTGGTCAGTACCTAAATAGGTGACCACTTGGGAAAACTATTCATTTCTAAAAATGCTGGAAAAATGTTTTTTTTTGTTTCGCTCCAGAAATTAGTCTGCCACAAAATGTTGTATGCTGTCTTGTTAAATGTGGCACAAGGCCGAAAATATGGGGTACCTAGTGAGTATCGAAATCACTACATAATTGTAAGTATTCTATCGAGACAAGCTTGCTAATATCAGCTTGGATATAAGGGTGGTGTAATGAACTTACGGTTACTTCTTTGTGAAACACTGGTTCTAGCCCAATCACCGAAGGTAAGCAACGTCCAGTCTGATCAGTACCTAAATAGGGGACCGCTTGGAAATATTAGGTGCTGTAAGCTTGGATGTGCGGGTGGCGTAAGTTCTATTTTTTAGTCGGGTTCGTTATATTCGCTTACGCTCAAATACCTTTATGAAAGGTATGAATCCACCTCTTCTACCTCCAGCTGTAGTTTAATTAGAAAGATTTGTATCCCTAATAAGGCAGCACACTACACTGAGGTGCGCTGCCTTCTTATTAGATCCATTCCATATACTTGCTTTCCTGACGGCTACAACTTCCAGGAATTTAAATGCAAAGTCAATTCCCATATCTTATCCACTTAACTCCATCCCTTTCCACATCACCCCCTGTGTATCTTGTTCTTTTCCTTTCACTCTGCCTTCGCAACTGTCTTCACTCCTGTGTTCATATCCTTCTCTTGCTCTTTCTCTTTCTCCCGCTGTATCTGGTTCGTCTTTCTCTTCACTCTCCTCCTGCCTAAACTTTTACTTTCTTATGTAGCCCCCTGCACATCAGTGGCGGCACCGCCTTGCTTGGGGTCAGTCAGTTAAGTGCCATACGTGAAACGCGCTTGGGCGATCATGACTGACTGGGTAGTAGTTTGCCATTGTTTTCTGCGGTAGACTGTTTGCTAGCCAAAGCTATAGAACCCAATCTGTTCTGTTATTTAACCCATAACTGGAAGGAAGAGACGGATTAATACCTTTCCCAATGATATTTGCGCGTAAGTGAATGCAATGAATTCAACTTAAGGTTGTCTGGTAGCTCAGATTTCCAGATTACAATCCATTTTAATCGAAGCGGTACAGTCTTTAGCTGTACAGATTTTCACATCCTTTTCAATATAATTTATTTTATTTTTTTTGATATGTAAAAGATTCGACAGATTTTTTTATTCACCTGAGACAGTTTGTATTGTGCAAACTGTCTCAAAGCAGAATTCATAAACTTTAACCAGAAAGTCTCAATACAAGAAAATAAAAAAAGAACTGTGTGGGTAACTAACTATGTTTCCCCCTACAACCCCTTTCCTCCAGACAAAATGTCGCAAGCATCTCGCTGTTCTATCGCTATTTCCATGTGCTATGATGCCCGCCTACGAGGAATGGACTCTTCCTCTTGTTATATAGAGTTACCTGCGTGACTTCCGAAAGAGCAGTTACTGCCCTGCATATTGACGAACTCTCTACCTTCGGGCAGAGAGTATTAACCCAGCCGTGGCTCCGCCGAAGCGTAGAGTTACGACTGAAGAACATTAGACAGATATTTTTAGCCGAGATATATGGCCCGGAGGACCCACATTAAAAGGCCTTGTTCCACATTTTGGCTTAAGTGGGAAGGTGACTGATTACTGCAGTTACTGTATTGACGAACTCTCTGCTTTCGGGCGGAGAGTAATATCCCAGTCGAGGTTCCGCCGAAGGATAGTCTCGTCTGGGAAAAATTAGAATTATTTGCCAATGCTATATGGCCCAGATTCCCACCATCAAAAAGTCCTTGTACCTCATTTCGTCTTAAGTGGGAAGGCGAATAAATACTACAGTTAACGAGATCAGTTAACGAAAGGCAGTTAACGGCAGTTGACGACAGCTGCTAGTCAGGCAATAAGTAGCGTAATAATACCTTCGGACTTACTTATTTCTATACTAGCAGTATAGCCCGGCGTTGCTCGGCTGTAATGAAAGCTGTAAAACTAATCCATGGTTCTGGAGCTCAGACTCTTTGGACGTTGGCACGAAAGACTAAAAAGCAATAGTTGTTTCCAGTTAAAGCGAAACCGTAGACCGAAAGAAAAATGAATGGATGTAAGTCAAATTTTGAAGTTTGGTGAGCATCGGATAAAAATTGTGGATTTGTATAAAGGACATACAGACAGATAAACAGACACACACACAAACATCTTGTCTTATATATATATATATATATATATATATATATATGTGTGTGTGTCATTGATTTTCTGCGCTATTGTAAGAACTGCAACCTTGAAACTTCTGAATATCGTTTCTTATGTCTTTGTCTATGAGTCTATGAAATTTGATTAAAATCGGACCACTCCTTCTATAACCCGATTTTTTCGATTATCGATTTTCGATATTTATCGAGGGTACATCGACACAAAACCTTGCTAAGAACACTCGCAGACGCTTATAGTACAACTGTGTAAATTTTCAAGAAAATCGGTTCAGCCGTTTCGGAGTCTATAGTTAACGGACACACACACACACACACACACATACACACACACAGAGACAAAGTTCCATTTATAAATAAGTTTAGATTATTAACACTTCTTTTGAATATTTTGTTTCTTGTTATACTAATACACTGTTTTGAACCTACCTTCTTGTTCCGTGTCTGACTTCCGGCACGAACCTGTCACTACAACTTTGCGGCGAAGTTTCGACACAACTCGACAACACCATGAAAAATACTCTAACCAGTTAGAGTCAATCGTTCCACCAGTTCAGACATTTACAACAAAGCCACGCTATGCTATATCCTCATTTCTTTTGTATTCGTTTGGTAAGAAGAAAATTCAAACAGCTTCTTCCCGATAACCGCTACTTTGCGGAACAAACTCCTGAAGGAATGCTTCTCCAATGACTACAACCTTCACTTCTTAGTCTAGGCTCCACTGTTATCTATCCTACATGTCCTCATAAGCTCTATTTTCTTCTTCCTCCTCCAACAACCTAATTCAGTAACCTTTTCTTCGCTATGATTTTTTTTTTAATCATATGACCCCAAGCAAGGCATTCCACTGCCACTATAGCGCAGGGGGTTACATAGATCGATTGGATATAGGAAATGTCAGAGGGAGGGTGACAGACGAGTTTGGAGGTACATAGGGAGAATGTTGGAGAGAATGGGTGCGAGTTAGTGTGTTAGGAGGTGTCTATTGACCTTACATTTAAACTCCTAGAGCTTGTAGCCGTCGGGGAAGCAATCATGCGGAAGGGAATTCCACAGGTGGGAAGTGTGAGAAAAGAAGCTATTGGAGTCGAAATTGCGGTTACATTTCGTCGGTTTCACTGTAAAAGGGTGGGACCTATTTACCAATCTAGTATCTCGTACAAATTCACACCTACGGGGCACCGATGATTTAAGTTCATCCGAGCAGAAGCCGTGAAAGTACTTATAGAAGAGGCACAGAGAAGCCACGTCACGCCGGTGAGAGAGTGGCTGCAGGATGTCAGCTAAGTCGGTATCGATCACATTACATATTCTCCGCTGTATTTTGTCAAGAAGCCCGAGGAGAATAGCAGGGGCACCCGACCAGATGTAGCAGCAGTATTCAATACACAGGCGGAACGTTTTTGATTTAAACGCAATACTTGTTTAGTGTCGAAATTTCATCAATTTACAGTTGAACTGGCTAGTTGCAACCGTAAGTTCTATGCCAACAGTTTCTTTTCGATTGACGAACACCCTTCCAATCCCATGCTTTCCAGTCAAATTTAATCTGCAAAAATTTAAATGCAATGTCCTTCTGATTACTCTTTTTTCTCCCCGCTCATTGTTAATGTTTCCTTTCGTAATTCTTCCACGCCCTGTAACCCCTTGTGCCTTAGTGGCTTTACCGCCTTGCATTGGGTGATGCCGATTAAAAAATAAACAAAATAAAAAATATGTTCATATTATATAATGCAATAGCCTTATTCTGCAACAAATATTTATTCTCATAATCCCTTTCTTTCTGATTCTCAAAATATATTTCGGTCGTAAATTCATCGGGCTTCATGCTTCCCAGCCAATTTTAATCTCCAAAAATTTAAATGCAATGTCGATCGCTATCTACTATATTCCTGATTACTCTTTTCTCCCCCCGCTCATTATTAATGTTTCTGTTCTTAATTATTCCACACCCTGTAACAACTTGTATCTTAGTGGCTTTACTGCCTTACTTTTGGTGTTGCCGTTTAAAAAATAAACAAAATAAAAATATGTTCATTTAATTAAATGCAATAGCCTTATTCTGCCACAAATATTTATTCTGATTTCGGACCATTCACAATCCCTTTCTTTCTGATTTTCAAAATATATTTCGGTCGTAAATTCATCGGGCTTCATGCTTCCCAGCCAACTGTAATCTTCAAAAATTTAAATGCAATGTCGATCGCCAACTACTGTCCTCCTGATTACTCTTTTCTCTTTCCGCTGATTATTAATGTTTCTGTTCCTAATTCTTCCACATCCTGTAAACTCTTGCGTCTTAGTGGCTTTGCATGGGGTGATATCAGTTAAAAGAAATTTTAAAAATATGTTTGTATTATAGAATGCAATAGTTTTTTCTTCTGACAGAAATCTTTATTTAAATTTCTGACCTGCCACAATCGATTTCTTCCTGATTGAGATATTTCGATGACAGATTATTCAGGATCCATGCTTACCAGCAAACTTTAATCTGCAAAGATTTAAATGCAATAATTGCTATCTACTGCCCTCTAGATTATTTTTTTCTCTTCTTTCTCATTATTGTTTCTTTTCTTGATTCTTCCACACCTTGTAACCCCTTGCGTCTTAGTGGCTTTACTGCCTTGCTTGGAGTGAAACCGATTCTTTCAAAAATATCTCCTTTAAGTGGCTCCTCGGTTGTGTATTGAGGGAATATTTAATAAAAAATAAATTTCGTTTGCGGAAATCTTATACTTTATATCTTTAAAAACCACTTTTCTAGAAATTATACTCCCTACTTCTCTCTCTCTCTCTCTCTCTCTCTCTCTCTCTCTCTCTCTCTCTCTCTCTCTCTCTACTCAATCGTAATATAACTTACAGCATACCATAAATCTTTTAACGCTGAAAAACATTAACCTTGACCGGTGGAACGATGCTCTTTGATATTCTCACGAAACAACAACGCCGTAAGGGTATTTATTTCTGATCGGACAGGTCTCAGGTCTTCAATCAAGCACTTTAATCCAGCGTAGACATTCTAATCCAGGTAACCTCACTAATTAAATCATATATACCGGAAACGGAAATGCTTATGGGTACTTGAAACTTAAACGCCGTTAAGTAAAACGAGATTCAATTGGTAGTTAAAAGTAAATATTCTACACAGAGGGGAAGTAATGCCGAACTAATTTAGATAGATTTAAATGTAGGAGAAAAAAACAGCTTACTAAGATGAACACTCCAACATATGTTTAGCCAAGATGTAACAGCAAAAGAGATGATAATGTTTTTGTTTGGCGAACTGCTAGTGTGTGAATGGATTTTTTTTTCGTGAATAAAATATGTATAGTTGTCAAAAATAAAAGAAAGCAACCTACGTAGTGGGGGACATCAAAATTATGCAAGTAAAACTATTAGAAGTCGAAAAACGTGATAGAAGAAAACCGAAGGTGCGTAGGAATATCTAAAGTTAATTTCCAGAAACCAAGCAAAGTATTAATAGAAAGAAAAATGTCGTTAGAAACAAAAAAAAGATTGCTGAACTGCTATATAATATTTAATCTATATAAACTTATTTATAAATGAAACTTTGTCTGTGTGTGTGTGTGTGTGTCCATTACCTATAGACTCCGAAACGGCTGAACCGATTTTCTTGAAAATTTACACAGTTGTACTATAAGCGTCTGCGAGTGTTCTTAGCAAGGTTTTGTGTCGAGGTACCCCCGATAAATATCGAAAATCGATAATCGAAAAAATCGGGTTATAAAAGAAGGGGTCCGATTTTAATCAAATTGCATGCGCTTATAGACAAAGACATAAGAAAAGATATTCGGAAGTTTCCAAGTTGCAGTTCTTACAATAGTGCAGAAAATCGATAATATATATATAAAAGGCAAGATGTGTGTGTGTGTGTGTGTGTGTGTGTGTGTGTGTGTGTGTGTGTGTGTGTGTGTGTGTGTGTTTATCTGCCTGTATTTATGTATTTTTTCAGCCCTTTTATTTTAGTTTTTGCTTCGGGTTTGACTCTAAGTAGGTATAATTGTAGTTCTTAGTCTCAGCCATGATACCATTTACTCAGAGGACTTATTTAGCCTTCAAAATTCAGTTTTCGATGAAAAAAAACTTATTTGATATCGATACCAGGAAATCAAATTTTGACTTACATCGATTCATTTGTCTTTCAGTCTACGGTTTCGCTTTAACTGGAAACAACTATTGCCTTTTAGTCTTTCGTGCCAACGTCCAAAGAGTCTGAGCTCCAGGACCACGGATTTTAAAGCTTTCATTACACCCGAGCAACGCCGGACTATAATGCTAGTCTCTTATATGGCAGTGAATGCTGGACAATCTCCTCATGTCTTTCATAAACTAAGCAAAGTATTTAAAGATTAAACAAAATATTGCTAGAAAATACAGAAACTGTGCTGAATTGTAATATTCACTCTTTGCTATACAGTGTTATTGTTGAGCGTTTTAACTTAACATTACATTTTATTCAACTCTGAACTTTATCCGTTATTCTTGATATGTCGTTTTTGTGTTTTCTCCGAATGTGGATTTTACATTCTCGAAGGAAATATATCACATATTCTTCTCTTATCATTCTAGGATAGGTGTTTATATATCTGCCTATAATACCGGTCGACATTTTTCGACCCAAATGTTGTTGGGCAATGGGCACATGTCTCTGGGCTATTTTATCACACCTAATCTGAAAATCAAGTCCATTTTGCCACATCATATCACGTTTTCTGGGTACAAATAATTTCTGTTTTGTTTTAAATAGGCCCAAATACCAATTTAACTGCGATATGCCAAGGCCAAGTAAAACTATCTTTAAACGTTTTAAGATAAAACGTTATGAATAACTTATAAAAGAAAAGTTATGAATAACTTATCATAAAAGAAAAATATCCCAATAACGTAAAGAATGTATTTTCAAATTCATATTCAAATTCATATTCAAATTCATATTCCTTTTGAGCAGCACTGTTGAATCTTTTGTTATTTGTCGATTGTTGTTGAGCTCTTAGCTGTCAGTGAGTTTGTGAACAAATTTTCGGCGCTCTCCCCACTCGTCAGTAATCGAAAAGCAACCATCAACTCCAAAGAAGAATCTAACGAATTAGCTAATCTGTTATTTACTTAGCCCATCTTTCAACCGGTTTCCTCACCAACAACTCAATTTTATAATTTCATAATTTTACAATTCCATCTAATTTCTGCACTCCTCATTTTACCACAATAAATATAGCATAAGAATATGTATTACTAGCAGTATAACCCGGCGTTGTTCGGGTGTAATGAAATCTTTAAACTTAATCCATGGTCCTGGAGCTCAGACTCTTTGGACGTTGGCACGAAAGACTAAAAAGCAATAGTTGTTTCCAGTTAAAGCGAAACCGTACACTGATAGAAAAATAAATGGATGTAAGTCAAATTTTGATTTCCTGTTATCTATATCAAAGAAGTTTTTTCATCGTAAACTGAATTTCGAAGGCTAAATAAGTCCTCTGAGTAAATGGTATCATGGCTGAAATTAAGAACTACAATTATACCTACTTAGAGCCAAACCCGAAGCAAAAACTAAAATAGAAGGCTGAAAAAATACAGACACAGAGGCAGATAAACAGACACACACACAAACATCTTGCCTTATATATATATATATATATATATATATATATATATATATATATGTATATGTATATATATTACGATTTTCTGCACTATTGTAAGAACTGCAACTTTGAAACTTCTGAATATCGTTTTTTATGTCTTTGTCTATGAGTGTATGAAATTTGATAAAAATCGGACCACTCCTTCTGTAACCCGATTTTTTCGATTATCGATTTTCGATATTTATCGGGAGTACCTCGACACAAAACCTAGCTAAGAACACTCGCCAACGCTTATGCAACTGTGCAAATTTTCAAGAAAATCGGTTCAGCCGTTTCGGAGACTATAGGTAACGGACACACACACACACACACACACACACACACACACACACACACACACAAAGTTCCATTTATAAATTAAGTTTAGATATAAATACACACACATCCAATTTCCCCCGCCACAGCAGCCCCATAAATAATGTACAACACCCTCGAGTCGGTCCACCGCGAGAAACAAAATACAATTGTTTCTCCTCTACAACTAGAGAAAGAGATAGAAGGGCGGGATGAGGAGGAGAAATATATATATATATATATATATATATATATATATATATATATATATATTATGCTCTCATTAGGATTGAGCTCTCTGAAAAAGAACATTTTGAAAATAGTTTCCACTTCTGCTATATGCGTAACTCTTCAGAAATGAATCGAGTTCTCTCGGTGACTGGCGTGTGTATACACTGCTTATATACAACCCGTTAAAATTTCCCTTGTCTGGTTCCATGCGTCGATGGCTTAGGGAGTAGCGACTCCGACTGACACCAAATTGGTCGAGTTTCGTATTCCGGCCAGAAGCAAGTGGATGCGTCTAACCACACTGATGAGCTGTGATACAGCGAAACAGGCTTGTATGTGGATGACTAATATATATGAAATGAATTGTTTGAACATTATTTTTTTCTCGATACTCGTATTTAAGTATATATTCTGTTTTTTTAATTAAACAGTATTATATATTTATATCTACCGGTCTGATTATTTACGATAAATTGTTATTACGAAAATATGTGCTATTCGATAGGATTCGAATTCATTTCAAATTGTCGGTTGTTTATCAACAAGTTTCGTTAAAATTCGTTAATTTCCGTAATATATATATGGAAAGTAGGAGAGAAGGATAAAAAAGGAAGAAGAGGGAAGAAAGGAAGAGAAAGGGAAGAAAAGAATAGAGAAAGAGAAAGAGAAAAATATTCCTGGCAACAAAAACAAAAGAAGACGCCATGCAAAATGAATAAGATGCATCGTAACTAACCGGCAAAAAGGGCGAACTATCAATCGAGAACTTTTGTCATCAACCTGACGAGGGCGGGCGTAGAGCGCCGAAAGGTTGTTCAGAGATTCCCTGACAGCTAAGAACCAGGCAACAATCGACAAATAAACAAAAGAATGTATTTTCAGTTCAGAAAAAGTTTTCAGAAAAAAAGTTTTCATCAGTAAAAAATGAATCGTCTGCCTGTTAAATTTTATCCCCATGAAATAATAAGTACATGCTAAAAACGGAACAAATCGCTTTTCAACTGTGTTAATAAGCACACCCAAGAAGTTATGCCAGGATTCTTTATCGGAGGCCACATTTTAAACAATATAAGGTACGCAGATGATACAGTGCTGATAGCAGACACGAAAAGGAAACTACAATACCTTCTACAGAAGATGGCTGAAGAGATTGACAAGAAAGGACTACAAATAAACTGCAACAAAACCGAATGCATGGTCATCAGTAAAAAGGGCAGCCCAATATGCCAAATACAGGAGAGGGACACTAAAATCAAGCAGGTACAAAAATTTAAATACCTGGGAAGTGTTCTAACAGAAAATGGAAAGTGCGACACTGAGATCCGAAGGCGAATTGGCATGGCGAAGGAAGCATTCCAGAAGTTGAGTAAAGTGTTAAGAAACAGGACAATTTCACTAGAAACAAAAAAGAGAGTACTGGATTGTTATGTGATGTCAGTTCTTCAATAAGGCAGCGAATGTTGAACAATATCTTAAAGCAACTGAAATGTGGTTCTACAGAAGGATGTTGCGGATATTAAGGTCCGAGCATGTGAGCAATGACGAGGTTTTAGAAAGGATGGAAACGAAAAGGAGATTAATACTGAGCATCAGGAAGAGACAACTAAAGTTCCTGGGACATGCAATGAGGAAGGAGGGCTTGGAGAACTTGATACTAACAGGCCAGATAGAGGGGAAAAGAAACAGGAGAAAGTAGCGGATAACTTATTTGAAGGACCTGATCAGGTGGATGACAGAACAGGGGTTGCATGGTGCAACAGGAGAAAGCGTGTTAAGAGCCACCAGGGATAGGAAGATGTGGAGAGCCATGATCGCTGAAAGAAGAAGCACAAGGATGTCAAACTGCCCTGTATATATTCTTGGTTATACAAGACGCTGGTGGTGTTGGGGGTAGAAAAAAGCCTCGTTGGCGATGCCTATCTGCTATTTGGTAACTATTTTAAGTACTGATAAAGAAAATTCTAATATGGCTAGTCTCAAATACACTCACCAAGCACCCTAATAATCCTTAGTGTTCCTATGCATACTATTCGACAGATTTTATTGATTCACCTGAGACAGTTTGTATTGCGCTTTACTCAAAGCAGAATTAATAAACTTAAACCAGAACGTCTCAACACAAGAAAATAGAAAGAGAACAGTGTGGGCAATTATGTTTCCCTCTACAACCCTTCTCCTCCAGACAAAATGTCGCAAGCATCTCCCTGTTCTATCGCTATTTCCATGTATTATGGTGCTCTCCTACGAGGAATGGACTCTTCCTCTTGTTATATATAGTTATCTGTGTGACTTCCGAGAGAGCAGTTAACGAAAGACAGCGGCAGTTGACGACAGCTACTAGTCAGGCAGTAAACAGCATAATAATACCTTCGGACTTGCATTACAATACCTCCGTAAATTCAAGTGATATGATAAAATTTAATACCGGATTCATGCTTAAAGTGAAAACTACCAATACAAACTAAAACCACTGTTCTTGAATAACTTCTAAAGAGCTTCTCCTATAAAAAATTAAGAAGAAATAGAAAACACAAAGTTTTAACAAGCTAAGAACATTGAGGACACAAGAATGTTTTCCAATGAGATATCTATCATAAAATCACGCATTTTCAGGTCAGCTTATCTGAACTGAGAAAGCATAGAATTCATTTCGAAAATTATTTGGATACTTTCTCTTGAATGATAAATCATTTTAACATGAAACGAAATGTTTCAACTGTGTCACTCGCATATTTAAGCCGTGGCATATCTCTGAGAATTAGGCATGTTGGCCTATTTTAAGCAAAATAAAAATTATCTGCACTGAGAAAACGTGATGTGATGGTACAAAATGGACTTGATTTTCAGATTGAGCGTGAAAAAATGGCCCAGAAACATGTGCCTATTGCCCAACAATATTAGGGTCGAAAAAGAGAGAGAGAAAAAATTATTAAAAATATTGGTATTTTGTGATTTTTATATAAAGTTGATAAATTTCTTATTTTCTAACTATTTGATTGGTCATTCTCTAGTAGAGAACACAAATCAAAGGTGTTCCATAAGAATAAGTAATACTGGGTGACCCCCAAAAAACGGGCACTTTTTGATTATCCAATATATATTAATTTTACTGGTTTAAAGTCATTAGTATTTAACAAAACTAATTTTATATTTTCAATGTTTTATTCGTATTTAACAAAACTAATTTGACTGTTAAATGTCACTAGCATGTAACAAAAATAAATTTACTGGTTAAAATCACTGGTATTTAGCAATACTAATTCTACTGGTTAAAATCACTAGTTTTTAACAATACTAATTCTACTGGTTAAAATCACTAGTATTTAACAATAGAAATTTCTTTGACCGGACTTTAGCTAAGTTAAAACTTAGTTAACTCACCACCGTTACCTTTTTTCTCTTCAATTGGAGTAGATAGACTAAACTATCGCCCGGTTCACACTCCACCCACGTCTATTGAACAGATGTAGAGGCTCATCCCTTGTTCCCTGTTTAGGATGTGGTTTCCGGCTTTCTCTCTTCTAATCTTTTCATTCTTACGTAGCCCCCTGCACATCGTGGCGTTACCGCCTTGCTCGGGGGTGATATGATTAAAAAAAATACTAATTCTTCTAGTTAAAATCACTAGTATTTAACAATACTAATTCTACTAGTTAAATTCACTAGTATTAATAATACTAATTCTACTGGTTAAAATCACGAGTAATTAACATTACTAATTCTACTTGTTAAAATCACTAGTATTTAACAATACTAATTCTACTGGTTAAAAATCATCAGCATTTAGCAATAATCATTTTTCTGGCTACAGATTAAGTATATAACAATACTAAGTTCAATGGTACAAATACACTAGTTGTTAACAATACTAATTTTACTAGTTGAAAGTCATTATTATTTAACAATACTGATTTTACCAATTAAATGTCACTAGTATTTAGCGGTATTAATCGTACTTTTAAATTCACTAGTATCAACAATACTAATTTTACTGGTTCAAATCACTACTATTTAACAATATTAATTTTACCAATTAAAAGTCACTGGTATTTATCAATATTAATTTTAATCGTTCAAATTTTCTGATCTAAAATATTTGTGTTGTGTGATTTTGATAGGAAGTTGATAAATGTCTTATTTTCTAACAATTCGATTGGTCCTTCTCGAGTAGATAACACAAAATGTCGCATAATATTAAGTAATATATTGATCCTTATTTAAAACCTAAGACAAATAAAACAGAATTAAACATATACATTTTTTTTAATCATCTCACCCCAAGCAAGGCATTCCACTGCCACTATTGCGCATAGGGCTACATAGGGGAAGGTAAAGAGAAGGAGTGGTTAGACATAGGGAATGTCAGGAGAAAGGTGACAGATGAGTAAGGATACTGAGGATGAGGTTTGGGCAGATGGGAAGAGTGTTTGATAGAATGGGAGCAGGTTAGTTTGTTAGGAGGTGTCTATTGACCTTACATTTAAACTCCTGGAGATTGTAGCCGTCGGGGAAGCAATCGTTTGGAAGAGAATTCCACAGTCTGGAAGTGCGAGGAAAGAAACTGTTGGAGTAGAAGTTACGGCTGCATTTTATCGGTTTCACTGTAAAAGGGTGGGATCTAGTTGCTAATCTAGTATCTCGTGCAAATTCATATTTAGAGGGCACCAGTGATCTAAGTTCATCGGAGCAGAAGCCGGAAAAAAGTATTTATAGAAGAGACACAGAAGCCATGTCGCGCCGGTGGGAGAGAGACTGCAGGCGGTCTCGATGAAGTCGGTATCTATCACATTACATCCAAGTTCACCGGAGCAGGCCGTGAGAGTACTTTCCAGAAGAGACACAGGGAAGCCACGTCGCGTCGGTGGGAGAGAGACCAGGCGTCCGCGAAGTCGGTATCTATCACATTACATCTAAGTTCATCGACAGAAGCCGTGAGAGTATTTATAGAAGAGACACAGGGAAGCTGCTGCCGGTGCCGGTGGGAGAGAGACTGCAGGTGGTCTGCTGTCGGTATCTATCACATCACATCTAAGTTCATCGTACAGAAGCCGGAGAGTATTTATAGAAGAGACACAGGGCTGTCACCGTGCTGGTGGGAGACCCCAGGCGGTCCGCGAAGTCGGCATCTATCACATTACATCTAAGTTCATCGGAGCAGAAGCGTGAGAGTATTTACAGAAGAGACACAGGTGTCGCAAGCAAGCCGTGCCGGTGGGAGAGAGACCCTGCAGGCGTGTCCGGCCAAGTCGGTATCTATCACATTACATCTAAGTTCACCGGAGCAGAAGCCGTGGAGATATTTGTAGAAGAGACACAGGGAAGCTGTCGCGCGGTGGGGAGAGAGACTGCAGGCGGTCTGCCAAGTCGGCATTCACTGTTATCACATCTAAGTTCACTGACAGAAGTGGAGAGTACGATAGAAGAGACACAGGGCTTGGAAGGCGTTCTATGCCGGTGGGAGAGATCACACATTCAAGTGAAGTTTGGTATCTATCACATTACATCCAAGTTCACCTACAGAAGCCAGAGACATTTATAGAAGAGATACAGGGCTTGCCACGCGCCGTGAGACTGCAGGCGGTCTGCCAAGCGATCTACTCACTACATTCAAGTTCATCGTGACAGGTTTTAGAGTACGAGAAGAGACACAGGGGAGCCACGCCGTGCCGGTGGGAGAGAGACTGCAGGTGGTCTGCCAAGTCGGTATCTATCACATTACATCTAAGTCTATCGTGGAGCAGAAGCCGTGAGAGTACGAGAAAGAGACACAGGAAGCTTGAAGGTCATGCCGAGAGAGAGATCACAGGTTATCCGTTGTCGGTATTCATCACATTACATCTGGAAGTTCATCGGACAGAAGCCGTGAGATATCGAGAGAAGAGACACAGGGAAGCTGCCGGTCGTGCCGGTGGGGAGAGACTGCAGGTGGTCCGCGAAGCCGAGACCATCATATTACATCTAAGTTCGTCGGACAGAAGCCGTGAGTATCGAGAAGGAGACAGGGCTGCCGTGTCAGGGAGAGAGACCTGGCAGGCGTGTCTGCTGTCGACTCATCATATTACATCTAAGTCTACCGGAGCAGGCCGTGAGACAATGAGAGAAGAGACACAGGTGGTCAGCGGCCGCCGGTGGGAGAGACTGCATGGTCCGTTAAGCGAGACCATCACATTACATCTAAGTTCACTTGGACAGAAGCTTTGGAGAGTACTATAGAAGAGGACACAGGAAGCTTGCTGTCACAATGGTGGGAGAGAGACTGCAGGTTATCCGCGTGTTTAAAGACCACCGCAATACATCTAAGTTCACCGGACAGAAGCCGAGAGTATTTATAGAAGACACAGGCAAGCCACGTCGCGTCGAAGGGAGAGAGACTGCAGGCGGTCCGGCCAAGTCGGTATTCATCATATCAGCATCTAAGTTCACCGGACAGAAGCTGTGAGAGTATTTATAGAAGAGACACAGGGAAGCCACGTCATGCCGGGTGGGAGAGAGACCGCATGGTCCGTTGTCAGGACCATCACATTACATCTAAGTTCAATGGGAGCAAGCCGGAGAGTATTTATAGAAGAGACAGGGAAGTCACGTCATGCGCTGGTGGGAGAGAGACTGCAGGCAGTCTGCCAAGTCGGTATCTATCATATCACATCTAAGTCTATCGGACAGAAGCCGTGAGATATCGAGAAAGAGACAGGGAAGTCACGTCGCGTCAGAGAGAGACTGCAGGCGGTCTGCCAAGCGAGACCATCACATTACATTCAAGTTCATCGTGACAGGCCGGAGTATTTATAGAAGAGACAGTGGGGCCGGGCGGTCATGCTTGGTGGGGAGAGAGATCACATAAGGTCCGCGAAGTTTACTCATCACATTACATCTAAGTTCATCGTGGAGCAGAAGCCGTGAGAGTATTTATAGAAGAGACAGGAAGCCACGTCGCTGGTGGGAGAGACTGCATATGGTCCAAGCAAGTCGGTATTCATCATCACATCTAAGTTCACTTGAGCAGTAGCCGTGAGAGTATTTACAGAAGAGACACAGGGCCGGCCGCTCGGTGGGAGAGACTGCAGGCGGTCTGCCAAGTCGGCATCTACCACTACATCTAAGTTCACTTGGACAGAAGCGGAGAGTGTCGAGAAGAGACACAGGGGCTGTCATGCTGGTGGGAGAGAGACCGCAGTGTTATCTCGTTGCTTCTTCATATCTATCATACTACATCTAAGTTCATCGACAGAAGCCGTGAGAGTATTTACAGAAGAGACACAGGGCCACGTCGCGTCGGTGGGAGAGAGACCGAAAGGGTCTGCTGTTTGCATCTATCACATTACATCCAAGTCTACCGGACAGAAGCCGGACAGAGTACTTCAGTGAAGAGACACAGGAAGCCATGCCCATGCTGGTGGGAGAGAGACTGCAGGTGGTCCGTGAGTCGGTATCTATCATATTACATCTAAGTCTAACAGGGATAAGAAGTGGAGAGTACTTATAGAAGACAGGGAAGCCATATGTCATGCTGGTGGGAGAGAGACTGCAGGCATCCACAAGCCATATCTATCACATTACATTCAAGTTCACTTGAGCAGGTTTTTTGGAGATATTTATAGAAGAGACATGGTGGGAAGCCGCAAGGCCATGCTGGTGGGAGAGACCCAGGCGGTCTGCCAAGCTTTCATATCTATCATATCACATCTAAGTTCACTTGAGCAGAAGCCAAGAGAGTATTTATGAAGAGACACAGTGGGGCCACGTCGCGGCTGGTGGGAGAGACTGCAGGCGGTCTGCCATGCCCAGACCTGAGCCGATATTACATCTAAGTTCAACGGACAGAAGCCAGAGAGTATTTATAGAAGAGACACAGGGCCACACGTGCCGAGAGAGAGACTGCAGGTGGTCCGCGTTTAAGTCGGTATTCATCACATTACACTAAGTTCATCGGAGCAGAAGCCGTAGAGTATTTATAGAAGAGACACAGGGAAGCCACACGCTGGTGGGAGACTGCAGGTGGTCCGGCTATTTACATTCATCATATTACATCTAAGTTCACTTGGACAGAAGCTTGAGACATTTTCGAGAAGAAGAGACACAGGGAAGCTGGGCGTCGCGCCGGGTGGGAGAGAGACTGCAGGCATTCAAGCAAGTTTGGTATTCATCACATTACATCTAAGTTCATCGCATAGAAGCTGTGAGAGAGTATTTACAGAAGAGACACAGGGAAGCCACGTCGCGGCCGGTGGGAGAGAGACTGCAGGCGAAGTCCGGCGTTTCCAGACCATCACATTACATCTAAGCTCACCTGACAGGAAGCCGGAGATATCGATAGAAGAGATACAGGGCCACGTCGCGCTCGGTGGGAGAGAGACCGCAGGCGGTCCGCTGCTTGTATCTATCATATCATATCCAAGTCTGTCGGAGCAGGTCGTGAGACACTTTCTATAGAAGAGACACAGGGAAGCCACGGTCATGCCGAGGAGAGAGACCGTACAAGGTCTGCCAAGTCGGTATCTACTGTATCATATCTAAGTTCACTTGGACAGAAGCTGGAGATATCGAGAAGAGACACAGGGGCCACAAGCGGTGCCGGTGGGAGACTGCAGGCATCTCACAAGCGAGTACTCATCACATTACATCTAAGTTCACTTGACAGAAGCGGAGAGTACGAGAAGAGATACAGTGCTTGCTGCCGTGCCGTGGTGGGAGACTGCAGGTTATCCGGCGGCTTTCACATTTCATCATATCACAGACCCTCCTCTGAACCTTATCGAGAAGCCCGATACATCAATAATCTATGAAAAAAATGTGAATAAAACAAAGATAAAAACCAAGGTTCGGGCATATAAGAACTTATGACATGAAAAGTTTTTCATTTTTATTCTCTTAAAGAGATTCTTGGCATCAGGTAATAAATCCACAGAAAATGGAGTATTTCTACGTCAGAAAATAGAGACGGAATTTTTTTTTTTTTTTTAATCATTTCACCCCGAGCAAGGCAGAAACGCCACTGATGTGCAGGGGGTTACATAAATGTAGAAAGATTAATTAAAAAAGAGTGAGGAGTACAAGCTAGTTAGAAAGGAACAATAGAGATCTGAGAAAGCAGGTGCAATGACAGATACATGGGCGGAGAGAAAGTGAAGATTATACAGGGGAGGGGAGAGAGCTAGAGTCCAGTGGTTAGTAGGTGAGTATTAACTTTGCATTTAAATTTCTGGAGGTCGTAGCCGTCAGGAAAGCAAGAATACGGGAGTGAGTTCCACAGGCGGGAAGTGCGAGAGAGGAAGCTGCAGGAGTAGAATTGTCGTCTGCATTTGGCTAACCTGACTGTGAATGGGTGGGACCCAGTTGCCAGTCTGGTTGCACGGGTAAACACCTGTTGAGGAGGCATCAGTGACTTAAGCTCATCCGAGCAGAAGCCATGAAAATATTTATAGAAGAGACAGAGGGAGGCCACATTTCGACGATGGGAAAGTGGCTGCAGTCGAGTCGCCAGATCAGTACCTATCACATTACAGACTCTCCTTTGGAGCTTGTCAAGAACACTGAGGAGAACGGCAGGGGCGCCTGACCATAAATGGCAGCAGTACTCCATGCACGGACGGATGGTTGACTTGTATATATGCAGGATGGATTCAGGTGGAAAAAACATCCTGGATCGACATAGTGACCCAATCTTCTTAGCAGTAGATTTTGCTATGGATTCAATATAGTGCTTCCATTTGAGGTCTGAGGACAGGGTAAATCCGAGGAGGCGTAGTGTCTTACTCTCCGGGAGAATCATCTGGTCCATGCTTATGGGAGGCAGAAGAGGTTGCCTGTAATGGTTGACAGAATCTGTTTAATTTTGTCAAAAACCCCGATGTGAATAGCAGAGGCACCCGACCACATGTGGTAGCAGTATTCGATGCACAGTCGGATGGTAGATTTATATACATTATTATATCCTGGCTTTTCACAGTGAAATTAAACATTGTGGCTCATTTTGAGTCAAAAAAGCATCATCCATACAGAGAAAACTTGATGTAATGAGGGCGAAACGGACTTGATTTTCAGAATTAGTGTAAACAAATAGCTCAGAATCATGTTCCCATGACCCAACAACATTTGGGTCGAAAAATTGTCGACGGGTATAATTTTTTTTTTTTTTTCGTGGATGCACATCTTAGGCACAGCTACATCAGTTATGTGTTTGTATATTCAGAAGAACCGCGACCATCTTTCTAACAATTTGATTGGTCATTCTCGAGTAGATAACACAAAGTTTCGCATAATATTAAGCAATATATTGATCCTTATTTAAAACCTAAGACAAAATAAAACATAATTAAACATGTATATCTATGATTTACGAGGCTTACGGCCATATCACGTTGAATACACCGGTTCTCGCTCGATCACCGAACTTAAGCAACGTTGAGCCTGGTCAGTACTTAGATGGGTGACCGCTTGGGAATACCAGGCGCTCTAAGCGTTCAGTGACGGATGTGCGTGCTTAGGGCCATATCACGTTGGATACACCGGTTCTTGCTCGATCACCGAACTTAAGCAACGTTGAGCCTGGTCAGTACTTAGATGGGTGACCGCTTGGGAATACCAGGTGCTGTAAGCGTTTATTGGCTTACGGCCATATCACGTTGAATACACCGGTTCTTGCTCGATCACCGAACTTAAGCAACGTTGAGCCTGGTCTGTACTTAGATGGGTGACCGCTTGGGAATACCAGGCGCTTTAAGCGTTCAGTGACGGACGTGCGTGCTTAGGGCCATATCACGTTGGATACACCGGTTCTTGCTCGATCACCGAACTTAAGCAACGTTGAGCCTGGTCAGTACTTAGATGGGTGACCGCTTGTAAGCGTGTAAGTGCTTAGTGACGGATGTGCGTTGTGGTGCAGTGGATATCGGCTCGGAAAGAGAAATCGGTGAGCAGAGTTCGAATTCCAGTTGAATACCCTGCATTCCCTTAAGCACTGGTACCCTTGGGAAAGGAATTAATCCGTCCCTTCCCTCCAATTATGAGTTAAATAACAGGGTAAGACTTGGGGACCCTGCCCTTAAAAACGATTCCCAATGAATCTTCATACTAGAAAAGAAAAAAGTGTTACTAGACACAAAAACTAATATAAACAACAATAATAAATTGTTGAAAGAAAAAGGTATTACCAGCAATAAATAAATCAAATTTAGTTGGCAATAAATGACCCGCTGAGGTTGATCTATCTAAACTTATTTATAACTGGAACTGTGTGTGTGTGTGTGTGTGTGTGTGTGCCCATTACCACTCAGAAACCGGCTAAACCGATTTTCCTGAAAATTTGCACAGTTGTACTATAAGCGTCTGCGAGTGTTCTTAGCTAGGTTTTGTGTCGATGTACCCCCAATAAATATCGAAAATCGAAAATCGAAAAAATCGGGTTGAAGAAGGAGTGGTCCGATTTTAATCAAATTTGATACACTCATAGCCAAAGACATAAGAAACGATATTCAGAAATTTCAAGGTTGCAGTTCTTAGAATAGTGCAGAAAATCAAAAGTGAGGTGTGGTGGGTGCAATTTTTTACACACAATTAAAAAAATTTCTCTAGAATAAAATTTATAAGTATTATTAAAGATAGGTTTACGTTTACAAATATTAAAAAAATCTGTCGCTTTTTGCATCACGTGATGTAAACAATCTCTCGGACGAACGCTCCTCGCGAAAACGTTTCTAATTTAAATTTTAAAATCATTTGTTTCTGCTGAAGGACCGAGGACGGTCTGAAATATCAAATATAATAATAGAAATAAAGAAATACTGTCAACAAGATACATTTTAAACTTACAACTTTTTAGCAGTTTTTCCTATATATATATATATATATATATATATATATATATATATATTAGGTGCGATTGGTAAAGTGTCGCAATTATTTTATTATGTATTTCAAATATTCTTTTGGCTGAGTCTGAGCTCCAGGACCATGGATTAGTTTTAAAGCTTTCATTAAACCCGGGCAACACCGGGCTATACTGCTAGTATATATATATATATATATATATATATATATATTAGATGCGATTGGTAAATTGTCGCAATTATTTTATTATTTCAAATATTCTTTAGGCTGAGTCTGAGCTCCAGGACGATGGATTTATTTTTAAAGCTTTCATTAAACCCGGGCAACGCCGGGTTATATTGCTAGTAATAAATAAACAGAGAACAGAGACTGAAACTAATGAAAATATATTTAGGAGGTTATTAGGATGTTTTTTTCTTGTATGATAAGTTATTTGAACCAAAAATAAAACATTTCAAGTGTTTTACATCCATTATTATGCCCTGGTACTTCACCGTGAAATTAGACGTTGTGGCTCATTTTGAGTCAAAAAAATCTCATGATGTTTTCAGGCTTAAAGTGAAAACTACTAATAAAGACTAAAATCTCTGTTCTTTAATGACTTCTAAAGAGCTTCCATGAAAAGTAGAGAAGAAACAGAAATCACAAAGTTTTTTTACAAGCTAAGAACATTGGGTGCACAAGGACATTTTCCAGGGCGATATCTCTCATAAAATCACGCATTTTCAGGTCAGCTTATCTTGACTAAAGTAGCTTAGAATTCATTTTGAAAGTTATTTGGATACTTTCTCTTGAATGATAAATCATTTTAACTTGAAACGAATTGTTTCAACTATGTCATTCGCATATATATATATATATATATATATATATATATATATATATATATATATATATATATATATATGGCATATCTTTGAGAATCAGGCATGTTGGCCTATTTTAAACAAAATAGAGGTTATCTGTACAGAGAAAACTTGATATAATGAGGGCAAAATGGACTTGATTTTCAAAATTATCGTTAAGAAATAGTCCAGAAACATGTGCCCACTGCCTAACAACATTGGGGTCGAAAAAATGTCGACGGGTGTAATTAGGGGTATTTTTTTGTTGCTGTTTTTTTGTAATTTTTTTTTATTTTTGTTTTTTGTTTCTTTTGTTTTTGTTTTTTTGTTTTTTGTTTTTTTGTTCTTTTTTCGTTTTGTTTTTTTTTTGGGGTTTTTTTTTTTGGTTTTTCTTAGTTGCATCTACATCAGTCATGTGTTTGTATTTTAGGAAGAATCACTTACATTTTGTGAAGCACTGAAATGCAATTTGGAGGGCATTTCTCAGATTAACCGGCGATGCAGCAGGCTTCTGTGAAGAACAATAAGTACAAAGTATATTTAAGCAACGTCTACGGCTATACCGTGTTTAATACACCTGTTCCCGTCCGATCACCGACAGCAATATCGAGCCTGGTCAGTACTTAAATAGGTGATCATTTGGGAATACCAGGTGCTGTAAACGTAAGGACCAAAAATGGTCCACCGGTCCTCCGGGTTTGGGGTTTGGGGGTTGGGTGCAGGGTTAATACCCCTGCCCCGTAAAAAAACACTTTCTTTACAGAAACAGCAACAAAAAGTTGCTGCCCTATGCACCATCTGGGTGTGATGGATAAATGATGATGATGATATTTAAGCAACATTTGAGTTGAGTCACAAATTAACATGAATACTGGTCGATCTCTCCTTTTCGGATAAAGAAAACTGAAGTGACACTGCTGTGTTTCTATCGACGAATGCTAAGAACAGTGAATGCATCTGAGTAACGAGAAGGCTTTCACGAAAATAGGAACTACAAGAAAACGTATACTTACAATCAGAAAGAGACAGCTGAAATTTCTGGGGCACATAATAATGAAAGGTGGACCTAGAATAATAATAAAAAAAAATTCTAGGGACATACTGAAAGCGAGAGATGCCACAGAAAAACAACGAAAAAACCTACAATACACGTTGCTTACCTGCCACTTTTGGCGGATCAATGTGACCAATTATGACAAGCCAACACAAGCTGAGACATGACTGATTGAGTAGAATATTTTCCCGCAATAGGTTGCCATTACTTTCTGCGGTAGACTGATTGATAGCCAAGACTACAGAACCCATAGCTGGAGGAAGAAGAGACAGATTCAACTGAAATTCGAACTCGATTCTCCGATTCTGAGCCGATATCCACTCCACCACAAAGCACTTCCACGTGCTCGGATAACCCTCCTTAATAATGGACCCTGTGTCACAACTCGCCCCAGTGTGGTGGGCAGGGTAATCTATCTGAGGACAGATACGCAGCTGAGAAAAAAATTAAAGAAAAATACTGATAGGTGACTGGTCTCGGGGAAGAGATGCCCGAGGCTGCACCACCCTACTGCGCTAGAGGAGTGGATCGGTGGTCCCGACCGGGGCTAACGCAACCGACGCTTGTGAGGGCTGGGCAATTTTTTACCCTTATCCGAGCGTACGCACTCGAGTTCTTCTTCTTCTATGTTCCCTGTTCCTTCGGGGCGTAGGCGATCATAGCTTTCCACGTCTCCCTATCCCTGGTGGCTCTTAGCACGCCTTCTGTTACACCAAGAAACCCCCGGTCTGTCATCCACTAACTCCAGCCCATAAATCTAGAATATAAATGTGTAGAAACTATATGTGTAGAAATGAGGGATCACTTTATTTATTAATTATAATACAAAATTGATCCCCCATTTAAAATCCACATTATAATTTCTTATAAACAGTTTACATATATATTCTTATTCTATGTGCCGTGTCCTTTCAGGACGTAGGCGATCATGGCTTCTTCTTTCAGGACGTAGGCGATCATGACTTTCCACGTCTCCCTATCCCTGGTGGCTCTTAGCACGCCTTCTCCTGTTACACCATGTAACCCTCGTTCAATCATCCACCTGATTAGGTCCTTCAAATATATTAACCGTTTCTGCCTCGTGTCTCTTTTCCCTACATCTGGCCTATTAGTATCAGGTTCTCCAAGCCCTCCTTCCTCATGTCCCAGGAACTTCAGCTGTCTCTTCCTGATGCTCAGTATTAATTTTCTTCTAGTTTCCATCCTTTCCAAAACCTCATTATTGCTCACATGTTCGGTCTATGATATATGCAGCATCCTTCTGTAGAACCACATTTCAGATGCTTCAAGTTTTTTCCTTCATCTTTGATGATATTGTCCAGCATTCACTGCCATATTGAAGAACTGACAACACATAGTAATCCAGTATTCTCTTCCTAGTTTCTAGCGAAATTGTCCTTAATACTTTATTCAACTTCTGGAAAGCTTCCTTCGCCATGCCAATTCGCCTTCGGATCTCTGTGTCCCACTTTCCGTCTTCTGTTAAAACACTTTCTCCTGTTTCTTTTCCCCTCTATCTTGCCGATTAGTATCAAGTTCTCCAAGCCCTCCTTCCTCATTGCATGTCCCAGGAACTTTAGTTGTCTCTTCCTGATGCTCAGTATTAATCTCCTTTTCGTTTCCATCCTTTCTAAAACCTCGTCATTGCTCACATGCTCGGACCTTAATATCCGCAACATCCTTCTGTAGAACCACATTTCAGTTGCTTCAAGATATTGTTCAACATTCGCTGCCTTATTGAAGAACTGGCATCACATAACAATCCAGTACTCTCTTTTTTGTTTCTAGTGAAATTGTCCTGTTTCTTAACACTTTACTCAACTTCTGGAATGCTTCCTTCGCCATGCCAATTCGCCTTCGGATCTCAGTGTCGCACTTTCCATTTTCTGTTAGAACACTTCCCAGGTATTTAAATTTTTGTACCTGCTTGATTTTAGTATCCCCGACCAGTATTTGACATTTTGGGCTGCCCTTTTGACCATGCATTCGGTTTTCTTGCAATTTATTTGTACTCCTTTCTTATCACTCTCTTCAGCTACCTTCTGTAGGAGGTCTTGTAGTTTCCTTTCTGTGTCTGCTACCCACATTAAAAACCAATCTTGTGTCAAATCAAATGTGGGTGGAACGTAAATTAAATACATTACGAGTTTCTGGAAAAGTAGATTACAGGAGGGACAAAGACAATAGGTTGGGGAGTGTCATGATTGTTCAGGTCCTAAAACGTTATGGCCCATAAAAGAGGCTGTACATATCCAGATTCGACCTTTCTATCTTTCTCCTCCAGGAACCAACGCAAAGATCATGTCCAGAATGTTTGGTGAAGTATCAGCTGCAGTGAATGGGAAAGCTTCCACATCATTTATATAATATGTTTTTATTAACATACTGATTACTAGCAGTATAGCCCGGCGTTGCTCAAATGTAATGAAAGCTTTAAAACTAATTCATGGTCCTGGAGCTCAGACTCTTTGGACGTTGGCACGAAAGACTAAAAAGCAATAGTAGTTTCCAGTTAAAGCGAAACCGTAGACTGAAAGAAAAATGAATGAATGTAAGTGAAATTTTGATTTCCTGCTATCAATAACAAATAAGTTTTTTTCGTCGTAAACTGAATTTTGAAGGCTAAATAAGTCCTCTGAGTAAATGGTATCATGGCTGAGACTAAGAACTACAATTATACTTACTTAGAGCCAAACCCGAAGCAAAAACTAAAATAAAAGGGCTGAAAAACCGATTTGATCAGACCCGGTATATATTATCGATTTTCTGCACTATTGTATGAACTGCAACCTTGAAATTCTGAATATCGTTTCTTATGTCTTTGTCTATGAGTGTATCAAATTTGATTAAAATCGGATCACTCCTACTATAACCCGATTTCTTCGATTATCGATTTTCGATATTTATCGGGGGTACCTCGACACAAAACCTAGCTATGAATACTCGCAGATGCTTATCGTACAACTGAGTAAATTTTCAAGAAAATCGGTTCAGCCGTTTCAGAGTCTATAGGTAACGGACACGCACACACAGACACACACACACAGTTCCATTTATAAATAAGTTTAGATTACACGTTTTTAAAGGGGGTCCAATTTTCGAAGGCATGGCGAAACATAAATTGCTTATGAATAAAACCTGAATATACATGATTTTTTAATAAGATATTTACGGAACTGTTGTAGAGCTGATAACACCCCTCTAGCGCTCTCAAGAGTGGAATGGTCTGTGGACCGACGTAGCTATAAAACAAAAATCTAAATATATACATGATTTTTTTAATAAGAAATTTACGGAACTGTTGTAGAGCAGCTAACACCCCTCTAGCGCTCTCAAGAGTGGAATGGTCTGTGGAACGACGTAGCTATAAAATTAAAACTAAATATATACATGATTTTTTAATAAGATATTTACGGAACTGCTGTAGAGCTGATAACACCCCTCTAGCGCTCTCAAGAGTGGAATGGTCTGTGGACCGACGTAGCTATAAAAACAAAAACTAAATATATACATGATTTTTTTAATAAGATATTTACGGAACTGTTATAGAGCAGATAGCACCCCTCTAGCGCTCTCAAGAGTGGAATGGTCTGAGGATCGACGTAGCTATAAAAATATAAACTAAATATATACATGATTTTTTTAATAAGAAATATTTCACAAAACAGGGAAATTTTGAAAGCATTGGTAAGGGATATTTACAAAGATGTCGAAGCTGAGAAATGACGCCGACTTGCAGTGTGCCTTCAAATCGAAACAGCTCTCATGAAAACATGATAATTACCGTATTTCTCTAAGCATAATACGCCTTCATCCATAATACGCACCCGTAAAATTATGCTGAAAGTGTGGGAAAATGTTTCTACTTACGCATAATACGCACGCCTTGTTTGGTAATAAATATAAATAAAAACTGTACCAATCGGAAGGTATCATGCAAAAGCAGCATGGCGGCACCCATAGTTCGTCAAATAGACGTAAGGTTTTTTTGTTTTTTTTTTTAATCGTATCACCCCGAGCAAGGCGGTAACGCCACTGATGTGCAGGGGGCTACGTAAGAGTGACAAGATTGGAAAAGAGAAAGCCGGAAACCACATCCTAAACAGGGAACAAGGGATGAGCCTCTTAACCTGTTCAATAGACGTGGGTGGAGTGTGAACCGGGCGATAGATGAATCTATCTACTCCAATTGAAAAAAAAAACAAAGTGAGAAGATTAGAAAAGAGAAAGCCGGAAACCACATCCTAAACAGGGAACAAGGGATGAGCCTCTTAACCTGTTCAATAGACGTGGGTGGAGTGTGAATCGGGCGATAGATGAATCTATCTACTCCAATTGAAAAAAAAAAACAAAGTGAGAAGATTAGAAAAGAGAAAGCCGGAAACCACATCCTAAACAGGGAACAAGGGATGAGCCTCTTAACCTGTTCAATAGACGTGGGTGGAGTGTGAACCGGGCGATAGATGAATCTATCTACTCCAATTGAAAAAAAAAACAAAGTGAGAAGATTAGAAAAGAGAAAGCCGGAAACCACATCCTAAACAGGGAACAAGGGATGAGCCTCTTAACCTGTTCAATAGACGTGGGTGGAGTGTGAACCGGGCGATAGATGAATCTATCTACTCTAATTGAAAAAAAAAACAAAGTGAGACGATTTGAAAAGAGAGAGCCGGAAACCACATCCTTCTCACAAAAATGGTTTTGAACATAAAATAATATTATTCTGATTTAGTTTAATGATGATTCTTGTTTTATTTTGTATTTACAAATATTTTAGGTACATGTGATTGTATTTGACATCCTTCTGGGGTCGCAACCGCCGAACGATAGTGTCAAATTGTCCTATGTTTGTGGTGAGTCGTCGTTTCCCATCTGAAATCCATCGACGAAACGACCATTTTTTAATGATTTTTTGTAGCTCTGCATAATTCATTCAGTTAAGTGCTATACGAGATACACGCTTTGGGCGATCATGTCTCGAAAGAGACATGACTGCCTTATATGTACCTATGTTACTTGAGACATGTATTATATTATTAAGTGTATCACGTATGGCACTTAACTGACTGAATATAATATTTGAAAACATGATTAAGGATTCTACTGGGCATAAAGTGGGGGATCAGTTTTATATTGTTATGAAGTAATAAACTGACCTCCCACTAACTACTACTTAATAATATAATACATCTCTTCTCTCTAGCTATGGGTTAAATAATAGGACAGATTGAGTTCTATAGCCATGGCTGGCAACCAGTCTACTGCAGAAAGAAATAGCAACCTACTGCGGGAAAATCTTCTACCAAGTAAGTCCTGTTTCTTTCGAGACATGATCGCCCAAGCGTGTATCACTATGGCACTAAACTGATTGGTTGAATATGATAGTTGGAAACATAGGTAAAGCTTCTACTAGGCATGAAGTCGGTTAATGATTAAAAGAGACATGATCGCCCAAGTGTGTATCTGATTGAGTGACTGATTTCTTTTATGTATCATGTCCCGTTGGGACCTGACTGCATCCGGGCACTTCACACCTTCCTGTCTTTTGTTGCTCTAAGTAACACTTTGACAGACACTTTCGTTTCTGTCCTACGAACATTCATACAAACGCGTTAAGTACGTATTGTCCTGTGAGTGTTACATTCTTCCCACGAACCGCTGTTTTGTGGAACCGAACCCTAAACTAGAAACAGAAACTCCTTTCGCATTCTAAATTTTTATGTCTTCACCCCCCCCCCCACTATATTAACTCTTTAAATAACAAGCGTATTGTTTTCTATATTCAAATATAAATAATTTTCACAACAATAAGTCAACTAAGCCTGATGATAAGGTACAATCGCGAAACATAAAAATTTCCGTGTCGCAATATAAATTAAATTAATTTTAAATGAAAAAAAATTCATTATCATCATATTATGCTTTACGATATATGTTGTATTGAGCACTTTTAAAAAAAAAAAAAGATATATTGTAGGGACATGCATTATTCAAATGTGCAGACATTAGTTTTTGACAGTAGGTCATATTTTAACTATTTTAAATTTAATTTTTATACTACTGTATTTGTTAAAAGGACCAAATTGTTCAGGCTAAAATTTGAATTAAGTACATATGATATACTAAGGTATATTGGAGTTATGAAATTCAAATAAGTATTGTGTGGGTTATTAATTTTAATAAAATAATTTCTACTTAATATTAGAGCATAAATTATAAATGAACTTTATGATTAATTAAATTTTAAAGTGACATATTTACGGTGTTTACGCAATACTGTAAATTCAATTCCGAAACTGTTGATTCTCTTCACCTGAATATATATATTAAAACACTGGGATCGCCTAATAATTATGGCCAGCAGTATATATATATATATATATATATATATTATGAGGAGATGAAAGAACAGATAGATTAAAAACTTACTGTTCGTTGCGCTTACTTCTATAAAAAGTGCTCAATACTGAGTAGAGCTTAAATCATTCTATGACATCTGCCCTCAGTGCCTAAATGAAAAGCTGCATATTATAAAGTTTCTTAAAAATAAAATACTAACTACTAAACCATAGAAATGAATTTACAGTATTACGTAAACACCGTAAATATGTCACTTTAAAATTTAATTAATCATAAAGTTCATTTATAATTTATGCTCTAATATTAAGTAGAAATTATTTTATTAAAATTAATAACCCACACAATACTTATTTGAATTTCATAACTCCAATATACCTTAGTATATCATATGTACTTAATTCAAATTTTAGCCTGAACAATTTGGTCCTTTTAACAAATACAGTACTATAAAAATTAAATTTAAAATAGTTAAAATATGACCTACTGTCAAAAACTAATGTCTGCACATTTGAATAATGCATGTCCCTACAATATATCTTCCCCAGACAAAAAATGTGTCATTTTATCATGACATAACCCAACAATTTCCTTCATACGACCAAAATGTGCAACTTTATAGTTAACCTAATTCTTACTTTTGATTAACACAGACAAAGAATCTGAATAACAATGAATTCATCTTATATTTTCTTAATTAAATCATTTTCGCCATTTGTTTTTAAAATATCACCTGAAGAAAAACAATACTGATCTGAAACATGACATTTTTGTGTAGTGATATAATGTTTTTATAAATCATAGTAATATCAAAATTACTAGAATATATATATATATATATATATATATATATATATATATATATATATATATATATATATTGTTAAATAAAAAGAAGACAAGAAGAAAACTGTATTTAAATCACCTACGCGTTTCGTCCTGTGATGGACTTTATCAAGGCAAAAAGACGAAATGAGCTTTTTTCGAAATTACGTATCTATAAATAAACTGTGTTGGCAACTATAAAACGCTCAAAAATGAAGAAATTCTAAAAACTAAAATATTCTGTTAATCTTTTGAAATGATTTGTGAGCGTCTTTGTGGTTGCCAACACTGTTTGTTTATAGATACGTAATTTAGAATAAAGCTCATTTCGTTTTTTTTTTTTTGTTTTTTTGTTTTTTGCCTTGATAAAGTCCATGACAAGACGAAACGCGTAGGTGATTTAAATGCAGTTTTCCTCTTGTCTTCTTTTTATTTAACCATCCTGTCCTTAATCTCAGATCATAACTGAGTATACTTTTACATATATATATATATATATATATATATATATATATATATATATATGGTGTATGGGTAGGCATTTGAAGTCTATCACAATGTGTTTAGTATAATAAAGGAATGTAACGAAGGTGTTGGGTATTATCTATTTATTATTCATTAACATTTCGAGATCAGAATCTCATCTTCAGAATGATAGGAGAGCTTGGTTTGACGTCCTCCGCTGTTGGACCGCGCCTTTAAACGAATGGTCCTCTTTCGATGCTACTGCTGTCGTTAATAGTAGTGAGTATGTGTGGGGGGGTAGTTTATGTGTGTGTGTTTATGGTTTAGGTATTTGAAGTCTATCACAATGTTTGCGCGGTTGTAGGATATGGCTTTCTCGCCTCTTTTTCAAAGTGATAGCGGGCGCCGTTTTACGATTTGGATATATATATATATATATATATATATATATATATATATATATATATATATATATTAGATAGGTTCTACAGCCGAACAGTCAGACGACCCACGCATATGAGTTGATTATACTGGAGACATACTGTGCAGAACCAAAAAAACTTTTCAGAAAATTTAAATACAATGTGCGTGTGTGTGTGTCTGTGTATGTGTGTGTGTGTGTGTGTGCCTTCAAAGAAACGCGATAACTCAGATATGAATTGAATTTTGAAATGTTATAAAATTTTTCTTGAAACTTTTATTTTAGTTTTAATTTCAAGCTAATCGATTAAATTTAATTCCTAATAAGCAAAATATTTTACCGCATTTCAATTTTCGAATTTAACTTGATTGAAATTATATTTTCATTTCTAAAAATGTTTGATTTTAACCCCTTATTTGCGTTCCTCTAGACACGCCTTCTTCTTCTGTGTGCCCTGTCCCTTCAGGACGTAGGCGATCATGGTTCTCCACGTCTCCCTATCCCTTGTGGCTCTTAGTATGTTTGAGCCTGTTGCTCCTAGCAACCCCCGTTCCGTCATCCACCTGATCAGACCCTGCAAATATGCTATCTGCTGCCTTCCTCTGTCTCTCCTTCCTTCTATCTGACCAGTCAGTATCAGGTTCTCCAGACTCTCTTTCCTCATTACATGTCCCAGGAACTTCAGTTGTCTCTTCCTGATGCTCAGCATCAGTTTCCTTTTGTTGCCATTCTTTCTAACACCTCGTCGTTGCTTGTATGCTCAGTCCACGATATCCGTAGCATCCTTCTGTAGAACCACATTTCGGCCGCTTCCAGTTTTGTCCTCATTTTCAATTATATTGTCCAGCATTCACTGCCGTATTGAAGAACTGACATCACGTAGCAGTCTAGCACTCTCTTCTTCGTTTCTATTGAGATTTTCCTTTGTGTTAGTATTTTGCTCATCTTCTGGAACGCGTCCTTTGCCATGCCAATTCGCCTTCGGATCTCCGTGTCGCACTTTCCATCTTCTGTTAGAACACATCCTAGGTACTTAAATTCTTGTACTTGTTTGATTCTGTTATCCCCCACTTGTATTTGGCATTTTGGGTTGTATCTTTTGCTGATGACCATGCACTCAGTTTTCTTAAAGTTTATTTATTTATTTTTTTTTTATAAGCGTTTCACCCCGAGCAAGGCATGTCACTGCCACTACTGCGCAGGGGGCTACGTAGAGTGGAGAAAGGATGATTAAATATAGGAAATGTCAGAGGGTGGGTGATAGGCGAGTAAGGATACCGAGAATGAGGGTTGGGTAGATGAGAGTGTTGTGAGAATAGTTGGGAGTTAGTGTGATAGGAGGTGTCTATTGACCCTACATTTAAACACCTGGAGATTGTAACTGTCGGGAAAGCAGAGTTGTGGAAGGGAGTTCCACAGGCGGGAAGCGCGAGAAAAGAAGCTGTTGGAGTAGAATTTACGGTTAGATCTTATCTGTTTAACTGTAAAAGGGTAGGACTTAGTTGCTAATCTAGTATCTCGTGTAAATTCGTGCTTAGGTGGCACCAGAGAACTAAGCTCATCGGAGCAGTAGCCATGAAAGTACTTGTAGAAGAGGCACAGGGAAGCCACATCACGCCGGTGAGAGAGCGGCTGCAGCCGGTCTGCCAAGTCAGTATCAACCACGTTACAGATCCTCCTTTGTATTTTGTCAAGAAGCCCAAGGAGAGCTGCAGGGGCACCCGACCAGATATGGCAGCAATGTAGTCCCTTCTTGTCACTCTCCACTGCTACTTTCTGTATGAGGTCTTAAGTCTCTTTATTAAAAATTCTTTCAAAAATTAAATATACCTTCTGAGGCTTTATTCGAAGAAGATTAGCTGATTTAAATTTTAATCTGATTTAAAACAAATATTTCCAATATATCAGAAAATTAAATAAGTGACGATAACAGATTTTCTTAAAATGAAACATTTTACAATAATGAAATTTATTTATGAATAAGTCCTGAAAGTTTGATTAAATTTCAGCAATTATTTGATTTCTACAAGAATTTTCAAATCAGTATGATTTTCACCGTAAAAAAAGACGCTAAAATTCTCTTGTCAGATTTTGTAAGATTTGATTGCTTAGAAAATGCGAGCTTATGCTCATCTATACCTTTTCGTGAGTCAGTGAAAAAGCATATGCATTTATTCATTCACCGATAAAAATTTTTTCATAAGACAGTTGGCTCACCAAGTTTTGCCATGTGCGGACGTCGTCGAAAACAAAATGGTAACAATCTCTCATTTATTATTAACCAACTAGCAGTATAGCCCAGCGTTGCTCGGGTGTAATGAAAGCTTTAAAACTAATCCATGGTCCTGGAGATCAGACTCAGCCTAAAGAATATTTGAAATAATAAAATAATTACGACAATTTACTATTCGCACCTAATAAAATAATTGCGACAATTTAACGATCGCACATATATATATATATATATATATATATATATATATATATATATATATATATATATATGAGCTACTAGCAGTATAGCCCGGCGTTACTCGGGTGTAATGAAAGATTTAAAACTAATCCATGGTCCTGGAGCTCAGACTCTTTGGACGTTGGCATGAAAGACTAAAAAGCAATAGTTATTTCCAGTTAAAGCGAAACCGTAGACTGAAAGAAAAATGAATGGATGTAAATCAAATTTTGATTTCCTGGTATCGATATCAAATAAGTTTTTTTCATCGAAAACTGAATTTTGAAGGCTAAATAAGTCCTCTGAGTAAATGGTATCATGGCTGAGACTAAGAACTACAATTATACCTACTTAGAGCCAAACCCGAAGCAAAAACTAAAATAAAAGGGCTGAAAAAAGTACAGACATACAGGCAGATAAATACTTTGGGTCGGTTTTTCCATCATGGTGTGCTCAATTTTTAGCGGATCTTTGAAGTGTGTGTGTGTGTGTGTGTGTGTGTGTGTGTGTGTGTGTGTGTGTGTGTGTGTGTGTGTGTGTGTGATGCAGTATTAAGCTATTGGGTTGAATGCAACTTTCTCTCAAGAGATTATTTCATTTTGGGTGGAAATGTAGGAAAATAAATAATTGTATTTTAATGGCATTAACAAATAAGAAAACATGACAGAAAAAATATGTCAGAAGAAAGAATATAAGAATATAAGAATAAAAATAAAAACATAAAACACGCCCATATGATATATCTTCATGAATCTTATGATAAATGTATGCGTGCGTTTGTATGTCTGTCTGTGCGTCATAGCGCCATTAAAAGTAAGGCAACAATAGAAAAACTGTGTCAAATATTATATAAGCTTATCTGTTTTTGTTTCGTCTTTCTCTCTCTATTTCTCTCATAAATTTCTGCGCATCATATCCCTTTAGAACTTGCTTGGATCATGGCCCTTCACAACTTCCTGTCTTTTTTCTCTAAGCAGCTCTAACATACTTTCGCCCCTGTTCTACTAGCATTCATACAAACGCGTTAAATAGGTTTGTAGAAGTAGGGAGATGGTTAATGTTTATTAAATTTGCCTTATGTCAAACATAACCAAACTTCCTACAATTTATAGGTTTTATAAAAAATTATCAGAAGGTTATCAGATGGTGTGAATTTGTGGAAGAATAAAAGTATACCTTTTGCATGTTTAAATAGAAATTTATTAATAGAAAAGAATAACATGAATTATTAAAGTTAATATTCAATGAGAAACAGTATCAAGAAGTTAAGTGTATCAAGAATTCGTAGTAGTAACTCGTGTAGATGTAGGCAGGAACTTATGTATGTATGCATGTATGTATGTATATAATAGCGTTATCTTTGGGTAGGAATGTCTTTGAAGTATTCGCTCAGTCTTAAAGAGTTCCGTTCGGTTATCAAGTATAAAAAGAGACAGACGGGTGAACGATGAAGAGAAAGGAGGCGAGAGAGAAAGAGAGAGGTAATAATAATAACAATCGCTTGACGTTTGTCAAGGGCACGTCTTGATTATGCTCGTCTTCTACTCTTTGGCGACAGTCGAACTTACTCCGTCTTTTATTTCGTTTGTGGGGCTCGAAAGAGTCATTTGAGAATTCCCTCCCGGATGTGATTCTGGACGAACAAACTTCGCGTCGGCTCGCGAAAAGGTCCCGAAAAGGAATTTGTTTCTGATAATTGAAGATTATTTGAAGCTTGTTTTTAGATGTTTCCTAGTTTTCTATTAGCCGAAAAACATTTCACATCAAGGTGTGAAATTTAACGAGTTTTCTTTTTGGATACGCTTTTGCGTGTGTACTAAGCAAAGATCTTCCGAGATCTTTCATCTGTTTAAAGAAAATTGCTTTTGCTTTTTTTTTTTTTTTTTTTTTCGGCTTTTGGTTCAACTTATTCCTGTGAGCAAATTTCCACAAGGAAGTACACAACGAAGTTTTCTAACACCTGAACATTTAGAAAATTGTTTCGAAGTAACAAAGTATGATGCTGATTATGCAACTGGTTAAAGGCAAGGCTTCTAATAATAATAAAAACCGGAAAACATTTTATATCTAGTAATGTAGTTTACATATTATTGTTTAGGTACCTCCACTCAAGGATGTGCGTTGTGGTACAGTGGATATCGACTCGGAACGAGAAATCGGGGAGCCGAGTTCGAATTCTAGTTGAACTCCTTGCATTCACTTACGCGCAAATACCCTTGGGAAAGGTATTAATCCGTCTATTCCTTCCAGTTATGGGTTAAATAACAGGACAGATTGGGTTCTATAACCTTGGTCGGCAACCAGTCTACCGCAGAAAGCAATGGCAACCTACTGCGGGATAATCTTCTGCCCAGTCAGTCATGTCTCTTTCGAGACATGATCGCCCAAGTGTGTATCACGTATGGCACTTAACTGACTGATTGAATCTAATGGTTGGAAACATTATTAAGGGTTCTATTAGGCATAAAGTGGGGGATCAGTTTTATATTGTTATGAAGTAATAAACTGATCCCCCACTAATTACTACTTAATAATATAATACATCTGTTCTCCCTCTAGCTACGAATCAAATAACAGGACAGATTGGGTTCTATAGCCTTGGTCGGCAACCAGTCTACCGCCGAAAGTAATGGCAACCTACTGTGGGATAATCTTCTGCCCAGTCAGTCATGTCTCTTTCGAGACATGATCGCCCAAGCGTGTATCACGTATGGCACTTAACTGACTGACTGACCTCCACTCATTTTCGCTATCTAAATTTTAAACCGAATTTTTAAAAAGAAAAAAAGAAAAAAAGAAAAGTTTCCTTGAAACTTTTATTTTAGTTCCGATTGAAAGCTAAATGATTAAATTTACTATTTCCAGTAAGTAAAATACTCTGGTGTATTTCAAACAGAAATTATATTGATGTTTTTTTTAATTTTTTAATTTTTCGGCCATTTTTG
Source organism: Ascarosepion bandense (assembly GCA_037127315.1). Classification (NCBI taxonomy): domain Eukaryota; kingdom Metazoa; phylum Mollusca; class Cephalopoda; order Sepiida; family Sepiidae; genus Ascarosepion; species Ascarosepion bandense. The sequence continues at coordinate 2,951,719 of JBBBDQ010001336.1, forward strand.
AGCGATTTGTTAACAAAAGTTAATTCACGGTCTTAAAATTCTTGCAAAAATAAAATATACACCTGTGACACCTTATTTTTGGAAAATTAACAAATTTAATGTTAGATTAATCTGATTTACACAAGTATAACTTATTTATAGCATGAAATTTAGAATAAACTATTTTAAAACTGAGCTGGCCTTTCTAACCCATCCGTCGTGATTGAAATGCGTTGACAGATCAAGATAAGGTAAGCGTATTACGAACACAAGTGACATAATTGTACAAGTTTTTCCGGCAAAGGAGAGTAACCCTGAAATAGATGACCTTTTAATTTACACATAGAAATTACCATACAAAAAAAAAATTCAAATACACACAAAAAAAAAAGAATTGGAAATTATTTTTAAAATACGATGGCTAAATGATTTGTATAAAACTTTTCAATTTTCGATTAGTAAATATAATGTTCACTATGTAACCTGCCAGCCTAACGTCTACAAGAATTGGAAATATTATTCAAATATTTTTAAAACTTTATAAATTATTATAATTAAAAAACAAAAAGAAAAAATTCATTTAAAATTTCATTATTAATCGAAATTTTTTTCAGACTATAATGCCTGACATTTATATGATTCATTAAAGCAATTAAAAGCTTATCTAACTAAATCATGTGATAGTTTTATTCCGATTTTTATTTTACTATTCCGAGCAAATTTTTGGTAAAATGGGCTAAATGGTTTTAAAAAATAATACATGATTTAAATTCCTTAATGAGTCCTGCGTTTAACTAAAAAAACAAATTTTACCTCCAGAATTTAACTTTTTGAAATTTCATGAATTTACGTAAAGGATTGGGGTAACAGATGTAAAAAAATATATTTTTACCAAGATATTTTAAAAATAATGATTTAAAACAGAATTTCATTCATTTGTAAATAATTCCTGAAAGTTTCATTAAAACCTCACATTTATTTGATTTTTGCAAGAATTTTCAATTTAATATCGAAAAAACTAAAAGTGAGTTATGTAATATTACGCTTTCATTGTCAAGTCTCGTAACGATTTGGTTACCCGCTAACGATAATCAAAACAAGATTTTTTACCAAAATTTTAAACATGTCAGAAAGGATTTAAAAAATTTGAAAAGTAATTAAAAAAGTAATTAAAAAATACTTCGATCCTTCCTCTTAATAATAACATAAACATTTTAATGGGAAAAGTTTTTTACTATGATTGGGACTTTTTTTCCTTTATACTCTATGCTATGTTTTTTTTTGTTTCTTTTTCTTTTCTTTTCTTTTTTTTTTTCAGTAATTTAGTAGAGGTACCTATTGACCTTGACTTGTATAAAAATACGTATGCTGTTGGAACACTGAATGATTTTAAAACCCTAATTCGGCAGATAGATAGCAAAAGGACGTCGACTCCTGCTGTAAGCCATCCCGTCTCCAGCCGAGGCCGTCGCTCCTCGCTCCAGCACCGTTTTGCATGCCCACTTCTTTACAAATACCTAAAAAATTTAAGAACCTAACAAAATCGTCTACATCGGCTGAACTCGTGAACGAGAAAAAGAACAAAATTTAGAATTTCAATTTTGATCCCCCCCCCCACATCCTGGCTGAACAAACGTAAAAACACTTCCAGCAAATTCGAAAGATAAGACATTGAATACCTTCTTACCATAAAAATGTCAACAACAAGGACATTGAAATTCCCACAATTTTTCTCAAAACCCAAAGATTACTAATTGTCGTTCGGTCGGTCTCGGTCGGTCTCGATCGGGCTCGGGAGATCTCGGTCGGGCTCGGGAGATCTCGGTCGGGCTCGGGAGATCTCGGTCGGTCTCGGTCGGGCTCGGGAGATCTCGGTCGGTCTCGGTCGGGCTCGGGAGATCTCGGTCGGTCTCGGTCGGGCTCGGGAGATCTCGGTCGGTCTCGGTCGGGCTCGGGAGATCTCATCGGTCTCGGACGTGGCTTCCCTGCGCCTCTTCTACAAGTACTTTCATGGCTTCTGCTCCGATGAACTTAGGTCAGTGGTGCCGCCCAGGTACGAATTTACACGAGATACTAGATTAGCAACTAGGTCCCACTCTTTTACAGTGAAACAGATAAGATGTAACCGTAATTTCTACTCCAACAGCTTCTTTTCTCGCGCTTCCCGCCTGTGAAATTCCCTTCCACATGCCTGCTTCCCCGACAGCTACAATCTCCAGGAGTTTAAAATGTAAGGTCAATAGACACCTCCTAACACGCTAACTTGCATCTATTCTCTCAAACACTCTCACCGTCTAACTAACCCTCATTCTAGGTACCCTTACCCGTCTATCACCCTTATTCTGACATTTCCTATATCTAACCATCCTTTTCCCATCACTTCCCCGACCCTATGTAACCCCCTGCGCAACAGTGGAAGTAGAATGCCTTGCTCGGGGTGAAAATGATTAAAAAAAGAAAAGTATGGGGAGCGCCTTGGTTTGCTTCAACGAGCCAAGCCGTTTCTGACGACGTCGCGTCGGACAGTTTTTTTTTTTTTATCATATCACCCGAGCAAGGCGATAACGCCACTGACGTGCAAGGGGCTACGTAATAGTGAAAAGATTGGAAAATAGAAAGCCGAAAACCACATCCTAAACAGGAAACAAGGGAAGAGCCTCTTCACCCGTTCAATAGACGTGGGTGGAGTGTGAACCGGGCGATAGAGTTTTAGCGAGTCTTGGAATGCGATCCTTGGAACTGTTTAGATCTTATTAGGGAAAGATCGTGTACTGACAACCCGGGCGTAAAGCCTTTTCGCTATTTCATTATATTTCGTAATATGTACCCACCAGAAAAATTTCAATGGGTACATATAACGTGGTAGCTTAATTTCGGCATTGCGTTTGAGCTAAATTGACTAACTAAGTGATTTAACTTAGGCTGTCCAAGTTTTCGTTCGATAGTTTATACGGATCGTAGGCTTGTTCGGGTTCGTGTCTACTTAGACAGGTCTAAGATTAGGATGGCTGGATTCTGGAAGTTTAACACGTAGTTACTCCATGAGAAAAATTTTCAGGGACAGTTGCTGCAAACACTAGAGCGGAAACTGATTAGGACTATGATTGTGAATAAATAGTGTGACTATTTTAAATCATATATAAAACTACCATTCGCCCGTGCATTGAATACTGCTGCCTTATCTGGTCGGGTGCTCCTGCTATCCACCTAGGGGTCCTTGACAAAATCCAACGGAGAATCTGTAATGTGATCTATCCCGACCTACCATCCGCCCGTGCATTGAATACTGCTGCCATATCTAGTCGGGTGCTCCTTCTATCCACCTAGGTGTCCTTGACAAAATCCAACGGAGAATTTGTAATGTGATAGATCCCAACTTGGCAGCTCGGGTACAGTCACTTTCTCACCGACGCAGTATGGCTTCCCTGTGTCTCTTCTACAAAAACTTTCACGGATACTACTCCAATGAACGTAGCTCTCTTGTGCCTTCTATATATAAATTTACTCGAGCAACAAGATTAGCAACTAGGCCCCACTCTTTTACTGTGAAACTAATAAATTGTAAACACAAATTCTACTCCGGCAGCTTCTTTTCTCGCACTTCCCACTTGTAGAATTCCCTTCCATTCATTGCTTCCCCGATGGCTACAATCTCCAAGAATTTAAATGTAAAGTCAATAGCCATCTCCTATCTCACTAAACTGCATTCTCTCTCTCATACTTCTTTCTCCGTCCACTCCACTCTCATCAGTATTCTCATCGTTCTCTTGCCCACTTCCTGACACCCGCTATAACCTGACACTCTTTCCTATAACTTTCCTCCTATGTAACCCCCCCCCCTTCACAACCGTGGCAGAAAACTTACATCTCTCTCTCTCTCTCTCTCTCTCTCTCTCTCATGCTTCTTTCTCCGTCCACTCCACTCTCATCAGTATTCTCATCGTTCTCTTGCCCACTTCCTGACACCCGCTATAACCTGTTACTCTTTCCCATAACTTTCCTCCTATGTAACCCCTCTGCACAACCGTGGCAGTAAACTTGCATCCTCTCTCTCTCTCTCTCTCTCTCTCTCTCTCTCTTATGCTTCTTTCTCCATCCACTCCACTCTCATCAGTATTCTCATCCTTCTCTTACCCACTTCCTGACACCCCCTATAACCTGTTACTCTTTCTCATATTTTTTCTCCTATGTAACCCCCCTTCACAACCGTGGCAATAAAATGCCTTGCTTGGGGCGATGATTATAAATAAAAATCTATAATTAAGTTGTTTATTGGTGATTTTAATTGAAGACTTAGCGTAGATAGGTTAACAGTGAAAACGACATGTGAACTTGGAGCAGATCATACAATAAAATTCGGGAGATTTGGGGGACGTGGCTGGCTGCTTTGCAAGAAGGATCGAGCCCTGGTAGAGTAAAGGGAATGTTTCCTGAGGCGATGAATATGGCCGTTGAATGTGCAGGTATAACTTAGAAATGCTAGCGTTATATTGCCAGATGGCAGAACCGTTACTACAAACACGAGATTCGAGGAATTACTTTCAGGATTTGTTTACTAAGGGATGTGTGTTGTGGTGCAGTGGATATCGGCTCGGAACAACAAAACCGGGAGCCGAGTTCGAATTGCAGTTGAATTCTGTGCATTCACTTACGCAAATACCCTTGGAAAAGTTATTAATCCCTCTCTTCCCTCCAGTTATGGGTTAAATAACAGGACAGATTGGGTTCTATAGCATTGACTGGCAACCAATCTACCGCAGAAAGCAATGGCAATCTACTGCGGGATAAACTTCTGCCAAGTCAGTCATTTCTTGGAAGAGACATGATCGCCCAAAGTGTGTATGACGTATGGCACTTAACTGACTGAATTTCATAGTTGAAATCAATTAAAACATCTACTGGTCATAAAGTTGGGGATCGATTTTTTATTGTTATGAAGTAATAAACTGATCCCCCACTAATTGCTTCTTAATAATATAACACATCTCTTCTCCCTCTAATGTGTTAAATAATAGAAGAGACTGGGTTCTATAGCCTTGGATGGCAACTAGTCTACCGCAGAAAGCAATGGCAACCTACTGTGGTATAATCTTCTGACCAGTCAGTCATGTCACTTTCGAGACATGATCGCCCAAGCGTCTATCACCTATGGCACTTGACTGACTGACTGAATATTATAGTTGGAGAAATAAGTAAACCTTCTACTGGTCATAAAATGGGGGATTGGTTTTCTATTGTTATGAAGTAATAACCTGATCCCCCACTAATTAATACTCCGTCTCTTCTTCTTCCAGCCATTGTTTAAATAGCAGGAGAGATTGGGTTCTATAGCCTTGGTTGACGACCAGTCTACCGCAGAAAGCAAAGGCAAACTACTGCGAAATAATCTTCTGCCCAGTCAGTCATGTCTCTTTCGAGACATGATCGCCCAAAGCGTGTATCACGTATGGCACTTAACTGATTAACTGTTACTAAGGAGGCTGGTCTGAAGCCAATTTAGTTCAGCGTATATTTGCTCGACCCTTACCCGACTTCCCTATTAGAACTGAGACTAAACATTACCCCGACAGTAGTATCCCGTGTAATATCAAAACTTGACCCTCGTAAGGCGAGCGGTGGTGATGGTATCCCGGTGATTGTCCTTAAGAAATGTGCCCCCCGAACTCTCCTCCGTCCTCTCTAAACTGTTTAACTACTGTCTCTCTGCTTCCTGTTTTCCTGAATACTGGAAATTCTCTTCTGTCGTTCCTGTATTCAAGAACTCTGGTGAACCCTCGGACCCATCCAATTACCGCCATCTCAGCCTTCTACCAATTTTCGGGAAGGTGTTCGAGGCAGCTGTCATCACACCTGTATTCCCTTCCTTCTCTTGCTCCTTTCTAAATGGTTCGTCCTTCTCTTTACTCTCTTCTATTTGGTGATTTTACTCTTATGTAACCCCCTGCACATCAGTGACGTTACCGCCTTGCTTTTGGATTCGGCTCTTGGATCTTGGATTTGGCTCTTGGATCTTGGATTTGGCTCTTGTTTCTGGCTCTTTGATCCACCTCATGGAATCGTTTTTAAGAGCCGGCTCTTAAACTGGGCTCTTGGATCTGGCACTTGGACCTTGCTCTTGGATTCGGATCTTAGATCCGGCTCTTGTTTCCGGTTTTTGGATTCGGCTTTTGGATCCGGTTCTTGGATCTGGCTTTGGATCCGGTTCTTGCTTCTGGCTCTTGGATCCGTCTCTTGGATCTGGCTCTTGGATCCGGCTCTTAGAACAGACTTTGGATCCGGCTCTTGGACCAGACTCTTAGATTCGGCTCTTGGATCCGGCTTTTGGGTCATTCTCTTGGATCTGGCTCTTAGATCCGGCTCTTGGATCTGGCTTTGGATCCGGTTCTTGGATCCGGCTCTTGGATTCGGCTCTTGTTTCCGGTTCTTGAATATGGCTCTTGGATCTGGTTCTTGGATTAAACTCTTGGATCTGGCCTTGGACCCGGCTCTTGGACCAGCCTCTTGGATTCGCTCTTTGAAACCGGCTCTTGGATTCTGCTTTTGTTTCCGGCTCTTAGATTCAGCTCTTGATCCAGCTCTTGGATCCGGCTCTTGTTTCCGGCTCTGGGATCCGTCTCTTTGATCTGGCTCTTGGATTAGGCTCTTGGATTCGACTCTTGAAACTGTATATTGGACCTGGCTCTTGAATCCGGATCTTGGAGTTGGCTCTTGGATTCGGCTCTTGGATCCGGCTCTTGGATCCGTTGCCTGAATTCGGCTCTTGGATCAGGCCCTTTGATCCGTCTCTTCGATTCGGCTCATGGATCGGGCTCTTGGTACACGACGACGTGGGCGTTGCTTTGTGTCAAGATTGATGAACTCAGTGGAGAAATTAGTAGATAACAATGACCAAGATCAACCGCTATGTCTGTTGATTTGCGGTTCGATGCGTGGAACGGATTTCTTTCCCCGGTCCTTACCTCTGGGCGGACGGGCCTTATAAAATACTCAGCGTCTGGTTTGGTACCAACATCAAATTGGAAATCGGCAATCTGTGGTCTCGGAATAATCTTTCCTTAAGGTGGGGCGGAAATGTGAGCTTCGTATATCTACCACATATTTCTTTATCATCTCTCTGTGTTTCCATTACCACCTACTGAGCTACTTCTAGCCTCTTGTGTGGCATCACAGGCTTCTAAGGTCTGCTGCGATAGCTGTTATCACTCGTCTGAAGGTGGTCTTGGTATGCCTATCGTTGTGGATAGAATGAGGTTAGAAGAACTTAGCTTGAGTAGTACATAAGTTATAATAAACGTGCATCAAAAATTCTGTTTGATTTATTTATTTATTTTCTTTATAATCATATCGCCCCAAGCAAGGCATTTTACTACCACTGTTTTGCAGGGGGTTACATAGGTGGAAAGTTATGAGAAAGAGTGACAGGTTGTAGGGGGTGTCAGGAAGTGGGTAGGAGAAGGATGAGAATACTGATGAGAGTGGAGTGGACGAAGAAAGGAGCGTGAAAGAAGTATGACTTTGGCTATAAAGTGAGGGATCAATTTATATATTAATTGCAATGTAGAATTGATCCCACACTTTATATCCATATTATAAGAGTATAGAATTTTTTTTTATAATCATATCGCATTTTACTGCCACTGTTTTGCAGGGGGTTACATAGGAGGAAAGTTATGAGTAAGAGTGACAGGTTATAGGGGGTAGCAAGAAGTGGGTAAGAGAAGGATAAGAATAATGATGAGAGTGGAGTGGACGAAGAAAGGAGCGTGTGAGAAGTATGACTTTGGCTATAAAGTGAAGGATCAATTTATATATTAATTGCAATGTAGAATTGATCCCCCACTTTATATCCACATTATAATAGTATAAAAATATTTTTTTATAATCATGTCACCCCAAGCAAGGCATTTTACTGCCACTGGTGCGCAGGGGTTTACATACGAGGAAAGTTATGAGAAAGAGTGACAGGTTATAGGGGTTGTCAGGAAGCGGGTAAGAGACGGATGAGAATACTGATGAGAATGGAGTGGACGGAGAAAGAAGCGTGAGAGAGAGGATACAGGTTAGTGAGATAGGAGATGACTATTGACTTTACATTTAAATTCTTAGATATTCTTGTCGGGAAAGCAAGTAAATGGAAAGGAATTCCACAGGCAGAAAGTGTGAGAAAAAGAAGCTGTTGGAGTAGAATTTGCGGTTACATTTTATTGGTTTCACAGTAAAAAGGTGGGACCTAGTTACTAATCTTGTGGCTCGAGTAAATTGATATATAGGGGGTATCAGTGAGCTAAGTTCGTCAGAGCAGAAGCCGTGAAAATATTGTTACGTGTGAAGTGTAACAAAAGAAAACATTGATTGACCAAAACACAGAGATAAATCACAGACAAATATTTAATTTTTTTTTAACAAAAAACACCAAATAAAAATATATACAAAATTTACAATATTTGCATTCAAAACAAGAAACAAAGAGTTTACTTCTGGCAGGCGAAGTGTTACGAAGGGGGAGATAAGGTATCAAGTATCTTTACCCAGTTAAGCTAGCGAAGTAGTCTAAGTGCTATACTTTTTTAGGAAATCTTCAAATGTGTAGATAAGGAATAATTATTAGTTTGGTCAATGAAAGAATCAAAAATTTCTATTTACCCATATAGTTCCATGAGGTTCTTTTTCGGGTTTTAGTTGGTCGGTCACTTTTCTTAGAGATTTTTTTGAATGGATATACAAATCCTTGAATTAAATCCGGTGTTGATAATGTCAAATCCTTTTAACAACTAACTACTCTCTTCCCAAAACCCATTTTTTATAGGAGCTAACACCTAATTTGCATATTTCTCGAAATCTCTCGAATCTACTGGAATTTTCTCGAACATTCTAGCATCTTCCAAACGTTCTAATTCTAATTTCCTTCTTTTTATGACTACTTCATGAATTAAAACTTTTTGTGTAAGTAAGACTCAATAGAATCCCTTACTATAGCTTTTTAGACATTATTAATATTTTATATATATATATATATATATATATATATATATATATATATATATATATATATATATATATAAATGCATCCTACTAACATTATTAATATATTCGTTTTCTACTGCATATCGACCTTTGCGGGTTATTTAGTGCCAGGAAATATTTTGTTTTTAGATTGCAAGAATTTGCGAGGGAGATAATAACGGTTTAGTGATTACTAATTAACCCACATCTGAGGGGGCAAAAGGTCGATTCGTACATTTCCGAGAGTATTTGCGCGTCGGAGAACATAATGGATCGAACGGCAATTGGAACTCTGCTCTGCAAAAGAGTTCCCAGCCGTTCTCTATTGCAAGCCCCCCGGAAATCCAAGCAACTGGCATACCGAAGCGGTCACCCATCTAGGTACTGACCCGGCTAGGCGTAACTGTACGGAAACCAGTTTTTCAACTTGATGTAGTTGTCCGTAAGTCATAATACCGTACGTCCAAGCTTACAGCACCTGATATAGCTAAGCGGTCACCCATCTAGGTACTGACCCGGCTAGGCATAGCTCAACTTTGGTAACTGTACGGGAACCAGTTTTTCAACTTGATGTACTCGTCCGTAAGTCATAATACCGTACGTCCAAGCTTACAGCACCTGATATAGCTAAGCGGTCACCCATCTAGGTACTGACCCGGCTAGGCATAGCTCAACTTTGGTAACTGTACGGGAACCAGTTTTTCAACTTGATGTACTCGTCCGTAAGTCATAATACCGTACGTCTAAGCTTACAGTACCTGATATAGCCAAGCAGTCACCTAGGTACTGACCAGTCTCAATATTACTTAACTTTGGTGATTGTACGGGAACCGGTGTTTTACCGTGATGTGTTCGTAAGCCAGAAATTCTCTTTGAAATTTATCCAACAATCACTCGAATGGAATATGGAGCAGAACCGATTCTAAAGTTGGAGTTCTTCGCAAACTTGAGACTAGAGACGCAAGTTTCCTTGGCATTTTTTTTTCTTTTGTGTGTGTGTCTGGGTGGTGTGGTTAAGACACCAAATTACACTGAAAATGATTCCTTCTAATTCCTAGATGTCAGGGTTGAATGCATTGTTGCTAGCATGACAGCAGATGTTGAGCCTACCTACCAGTAACCCATATTTCTTTTGTCTTGTGATAGGTGAAAACTTTATGGCAAACTGGTAAAATTGCGTCAGATAAGAAAACAGTGCACCAGAGGATAGTTAGGTTGTGGGTAATGCGCTTTAGCAATAGCGTCTGCGATTTGAGCGAAAAATATAATCGCCTCTATTGGTGTACACTCCAGCCTTCTTCAGGGGCTTGGAATTTTGAACCGAACTCTTTATTTCGACCATTGGGATATAAAGGGTTCGGTACAAAATTCCTGAAGAAGGAAATAAAGACCAGGACACTAGTCTAAACAATGTAAATAATGTAAATACTAGCTCATCTCAGAAGTATAGACCGAAAACGAATCACTCCAAAAATATAATTTTAAGTAAGGAAAGCAGCATCAACCTACATTAATTACAAAAACTGTAGCTCCTGTCTAAAGAAGAAAATAAATCTTATTACTTTCCAAGACCAATACAAATTAGTAAATAGCTGATCAGATCTTATCTCAAAATACAGACACAAAAACCAATTTTTACTGCCTTACATAAAAACCGAAAACTAAAATGGCTTCCCTGTGTCTCTTCTACAAATACTTTCACGGCGACTGCTCCGATGAACTTAGCTCTCAAGGTGTCCCCTATATATGAATTTACTCGAGCCACAAGATTAGCAACTAGATCCCACCTTTTTACTGTGAAGCCAATAAACTGTAAACGCAAATTCTACTCCAACAGCTTCTTTTCTCGAACTTCCCGCCCGTGGAATTCTTTTCCGCATACTTGCTTTACTGACAGTTACAATCTCCAAGAATTTAAATGTAAAGTCACTAGTCATCTCCTGTCTCACTAACTTACAACCTCTCTCTCATGCTTTTCTACATCCACCCCACTCTCATCAGCACACTCTTCCCTCTCCTACTCTCTTCCTGACACCCCCTGCAACCTCCCACTCCTCATAAAATTTCTTCTCGTCCACCCCACTCTCATCAGTACTCTCTTCCCTCTCCTACTCTCTTCCTGAGACCCCTGCAACCTCTCACTCTTCATAACATTCCTCCTCGTCCACCCCACTCTCATCAGTACTCTCTTCCCTCTCCTACTCTCTTCCTGACACCCCGTGCAACCTCCCACTCCTCATAAAATTTCTCCTCGTCCACCCCACTCTCATCAGTACTCTCTTCCCTCTCCTACTCTCTTCCTGACACCCCCTGCAACCTCTCACTCTTCATAACATTCTTCCTCGTCCACCCCACTCTCATCAGTACTCTCTTCCCTCTCCTACTCTCTTCCTGACATCCCCTACAACCTCTCACTTTTCATAACATTCCTCCTCGTCCACCCCACTCTCATCAGTACTCTCTTCCCTCTCCTACTCTCTTCCTGACACCCCGTGCAACCTCCCACTCCTCATAAAATTTCTCCTCGTCCACCCCACTCTCATCAGTACTCTCTTCCCTCTCCTACTCTCTTCCTGACACCCCCTGCAACCTCTCACTCTTCATAACATTCTTCCTCGTCCACCCCACTCTCATCAGTAATCTCTTCCCTCTCCTACTCTCTTCCTGACATCCCCTACAACCTCTCACTTTTCATAGCATTCCTCCTCGTCCACCCTACTCTCATCAGTACTCTCTTCCCTCGCCTACTTATCTTCCTGACACCCCCTGCAACCTTTCACTCTTCATAACATTCCTCCTATGTAACTCCCTGCACAACAGTGGCAGTAAAATGCCTTGCTTGGGGCGATATGATTTTATAAAAAAAATTCTATACTATTATAATGTGAATATAAAGTGGGGGATCAATTCTACATTGTTTTCAATATATAAACTGATCCCTTACTTTATGGTCAAAGTCATCCTTCTCTTACCCACTTTCTTACACCCCCTATAACCTGTCACTCTGTCTCATAACTTTCCTCCTATGTAAACCCTGCACAATAGTGACAGTAAAATGCCTTGCTTGGGTCGACACGATCAAAAAGCACACACACACACACACACACACACACACACACACAAATAATAAGTAAAATAATAAATAAGCAAATTAACAAACTACGAACACAAACAATCGGAAGTGAACGTAATAATAACAACCAACAACAAACAATCAATAATAAATACTGGGTAAAAAGTTCACAAACAACGCTAGTATAAAATAATCATGAAACTACATCCGGATCCAAAATTATTTCCATTCAATAACACCAATGATAATTCGAAATATAACTTCTGCTCCGATGAACTTAGATCACTGGTGCCCCCTAAATACGAATTTGCACGAGATACTAGATTAGCAACTAGATCCCACCCTTTTACAGTGAAACCGATAAAATGCAGCCGTAACTTCTACTCCAACAGTTTCTTTCCTCGCACTTCCCGACTGTGGAATTCTCTTCCAAACGATTGCTTCCCCGACGGCTACAATCTCCAGGAGTTTAAATGTAAGGTCAATAGACACCTCCTAACACACTAACCTGCTCCCATTCTATCAAACACTCTTCCCATCTGCCCAACCCTCATCCTCGGTATCCTTACTCATCTGTCACCTTCCTCCTGACATTCCCTATGTCTAATCACTCCTTCTATTTACCTTCCCCTATGTAGCCCCATGCGCAATAGTGGCAGGGGAATGCCTTGCTTGGGGTGAGATGATTAAAAAAAAACACTCTTCCCATCTGCCCAACCCTCATCCTCGGTATCCTTACTCATCTGTCACCTTCCTCCTGACATTCCCTATGTCTAACCACTCCTTCTATTTACCTTCCCCTATGTAGCCCCATGCGCAATAGTGGCAGTGGAATGCCTTGCTTGGGGTGAGATGATTAAAAAAAAAACACTCTTCCCATCTACCCAACCCTCATCCTCGGTATCCTTACTCATCTGTCACCTTCCTCCTGACATTCCCTATGTCTAACCATTCCTTCTCTTTACCTTCCCCTATGTAGCCCCATGCGCAATAGTGGCAGTGGAATGCCTTGCTTGGGGTGAGATGATTAAAAAAAAAAACTGTTACCGCCCATCGAAATAAGCGTTAGAATAACTTAATAGGCCTACCACTGACCAGCATATATAAATGGCCTTACTATTGCGTTTAAGTATGAAATAGATTGTCACAGCTGGGAGTTAACCGTAGTGTCCACTGATATTTATAGACTAGAGCAGCGGTCGGCCCTCGGGTAAATCTTGTCCGGCCCCCTACCTTACTCAGGATACGATATAAATATAGGTAAACAAAACCAAAGTAACAGTTGTTAGAGTTGCTGAGACTCTTCAACTATGACACTGTCAGCTCTCTGCTTCCGAGCAGAGAGCAATAACCCAGTCGTGGTTCCGCCGAAGGGTAGAACCACGACTGGGCAAAAATAGACAGACATATTTTTGGCCCGGCTATATGGCCGGGAATACCCACATTAAAATGACCATGTGTCACATCCGGCCTTGCGTGGGAAGGCTAGTAAATACAGTTGATTGCGTCGAAATTTTTTTAAAAATATTTCTTTTTACCTGGAGAATGTGTTTTACTTTTATTTTTTATTTGTAGGGAGTGTTAAAAATAGCGTACCTTTTTACTTTTTCTGTGAAATTGCTTTTGTGAGCGACGACTTTTAAATGAATATAAAATAGTGTTTTCAACCGATTTTAATGGATTTTTTTCAATACTGATTTATGAAACATTTATTTGTTAAATTGTTTTTAACAAAATTCTCGTCAGATATTAAATTTTATTGAATTCTTGCTTTCTTCAAACACATAAAAAATTATTCACATATTTAATAACATGGTTCTTCTCCATGACACTGGAGCAATAACTGTTTGGCTCTCCTCCATGACTCTACACAGCTTTTTAGCCCTCACTCTCCAAAAGGTTGCCGACCCCTAGACTAGAGAGCCAGATAGTCAGTTAAGTGCCATACGTGATACGCGCTTGGCCGATCATGTCTCGAAAGAGACATGATGAGTGAGCAGAAGATTAACCCGCAGTAGGTTGCCATTACTTTCTGAGGTAGACTGGTTGCCAGCCAATGCTATAGAACCCAATCTCTCCTATTATTTAACCCATGACTGGACGGAAGAGACGGATTAATACCTTTCCTAAGGGTATTTGCGCGTGAGCGAATTCAGGGAATTCAACTGGTATTCGAACTCGGCTCCCCCGATTTCTCGTTCCACCGCACCACAAGTTACTGAAGAAAAAATAAAATTGATGTTGAAATGATTTATGATGTGGAACAAAGTACGTTATCTTTTTTTCTTTTTTTCTTTTCTCTTTTTTTCTTTTCTCTATTTTCTTTTCTTTTTTTCTTTTTTCTTTTTTCTTTTTCTTTTTCTTTTTTCTTTTCTCTTTTTTCTTTTTTCTTTTTTCTTTTTCTTTTTTTCTTTTCTTTTCTTTTTTTCTTTCTCTATTTTCTTTTCTTTTCTTTTTCTTTTTTCTTTTTCTTTTCTTTTTCTTTTTTCTTTTCTCTTTTTTCTTTTCTTTTCTTTTTTCTTTTCTCTTTTTTCTTTTCTCTTTTTTAGCGACGTATTTAATTGAAGTTTCATTTTTCAAGATAACCGACCACCTTTGGGATTTTGTAACATTAGTTGTCGAATCACTTGTCCTACTTCGAGCCTACTATCTTCAAAAACGTTTCTTTTTTTCTTTCCACCGTCTTCAGTCTTATCGAAAACAGTACAAACCACTTCAGAGATGTTTGGTGTGTGGCAATGGTGGATGTGTTTCTTGATAAAAGATGAACACCACCGCATATCATCCTAGGAGACAAGAGACAATTATATATATATATATATATATATATATATATATATATATATATATATATCATTTCTCCTTTTTTTATTGCCACTCAGATAAAACTGTAATTTCATGAATTGGATGTATTCCTCGCTCACATTCATTGACCTACAAGTTATGCTTAACTTAATTGGAGTAGATAGAAAAACTATCGCCCGGTTCACACTCCACGCACATCTATTGAACAGGTTAAGAGGCTCATCCCTTGTTCCCTATTTAGGACGTGGTTTCCGGCTTTCTCTTTTCCAATCTTTTCACTCTTTTATTTATTTTTTTTTTCAATTGGAGTAGATAGACTAATCTAACGCCCGGTTCACACTCCACCCTCGTCTATTGAACAGGTGTAGAGGCTCATCCCTTGTTCCCTGTTTAAGATGTGGTTTCCGGTTTTCTCTTTTCCAAGCTTTTCACTATTACGTAGCCCCCTGCACATCAGTGGCGTTACCGCCTTGCACGGGGTGATACGATTAAAAAAAAAGAAAGAAATCATGGATCCTCACATCAAATTTTATATTACAAAAATTATTATTATAGGCATGACAGAAATTCCACTAAGTTATAAGTACGTACCTCCAAATGAGGATATACGTTGTGATGCAGTGGATATCGGGTCGGAACGGGAAATCGGAGAGCTGAGTTCGAATTCCAGTTGAATTCTCTGCATTCACTTACGCGCAAATCACCTTGGGAAATATATTAATCCGTCTCCCTCCAGTTATGGGTTAAATAGCAGGACAAATTGGGTTCTATAGCCTTGGCCGGCAACCAACCGACCGCAGAAAGTAATGGCAACCTACTGCGGGATAATCTTCTGCCCAGTCAGTCATGTCTCTTTCGAGACATGAGAGCCCAAGCGTGTATCACGTGTGGCACTTAACTGACTGACCTCCAAATGAAGTAGGTACGTTATGAGTAGCTGAATTATAGGTAGGTACCCCAAAAGAAGCAAGAAGTGATACCTCAGGTTTAAAATGCATTTTAAAAAGGAAAAAAAAGTAGTTTTGAAGCTTTTTGTTTTAATTGTCATTTCAAGCTTCTTCTTCTTCTTCTTCTTCTTCTTCTTCTTCTTCTTTTATGTGCTGTGTCATTTCAGGACGTAGGCGATCATGGCCTTCCACATTCCCCTACCCCTTGTACCTCATAACACCCCTTTTCCTGTTATCACACTCAATTCCTGCTACGTCATCTACTCAAATACATCAAGTATGTCACACGTTACTTTCCCTTGTCTCTTCTTCCCTCTATCCGTCCAGTGAGCACCAGATTCTCCAAGCCTTCCTTCCTCACTACATGTCCAAGAAACTTCAGCTGCCTTTTTCTGATGTTAAGTATCAGTCACATTTTCGTTTCCATCCCCTCCAAAACTCGTCGTTGCTGATATGTTCAGTCATTGGTATCCTCAGAATCCTTCTGTAGAACCAAATTTCGGTTGCTTGATGAAATTATTCAGCATTTGCTACAATATTGAAGGACAGAGATCACATAACGATCCAGTCTCCTCTTCTTTGTTTTCATCGAAATTTTCCTGTTTCTTTATACCCTACTCAGCTTCTGAAATGCATCTTTGGCCATGTCAATACGCCTTCGGATTTCAGTGTCGCACTTTCTGTTCTTTTTAGAACGCTTCCCAGATTTTTTTTTTCTTTTTTCAGCGCAGTTCAATCGATCTTTACTTAAACTTTCCGATAAAAAAAAAAATTGAAAAATTACAATATTAAAATAAAATTGGGGGGGTGCAGTTAAATAAAATCGATCCTCCATTTTCAATCCACTATAAGGTTGTATAAGAAACTGCCTCCACCCCGGAATTGTTTAAATGTTGAATTTTTTTTTTTTTTTTTTTTTTTTTTTTTGTCATTCCTAAAGTTTAAATTGTAAACTATAATATTGACTGAAAAAAAGTCCCAAAAATTTGATAATGAACAAATTTACAGGTGGCGGTAATGTCGTACCGGCGTCTGGTTTCAAAATGGTGGCTTGATTTACGTTGTATGAGAAAATGCTCCCCACCCAGAAAATGTTATAAATATTGAAACTTTTTCAAAAAAAACTTTTGTCAATTGTATATCTAAGGGGGTAGTCGATAGGACTGCGTTGAAAAAAGTAAAAAATAAAAAATAAATAAAAAAGAAAAACAACGAAATTAAACGTGGTGGTAGTCTGCTTCAGGTCCGCCAAAGTAAGTTGTGTAATATTGTGTTTTTCATTGTAAACTCTCTGCTGATGAAAAATTACTTTCTTAGAAGATTTATTACTGATTCTACATTCAACAGAAGGATTTATACGTTTAATGACTGACGGGGTTGGTTAAAATTAGGATTTATATAAATTGGAATGAATTATTAACTTACAAATATCTAACGTATTGTTTTTTTGTTGTTTTTTTATTTTGTGGGTGTGTGTGTGTGTGTGTGTGTGTGTGTGTGTGTGTGTGTGTGTGTGTGTGTGTGTGTGTTTATTAGTTCATGCACTGGAATATGACTATGGCTTCATGGTGCAGTGGATAGCAACTCGGAACGAAAAAATGATTTTGCAGACGTTTTCCAATTCTTGTCACTCTTTCTCATAACTTATGACTCTTTTCCATTGTTTTACTCTTTCTGTTTCTCTCAATTGGAGTAGATAGACTAAACTAACGCCCGGTTCACACTCCACCCTCGTCTATTGAACAGGCGTAGAGGCTCATCCCTTGTTCCCTGTTTAGGATGTGGTTTCCGGTTTTCTCTTTTCCGATCTTTTCACTATTTTCTTTTTTCTTTTTTCAATTGGAGTAGATAGACTAAACTATCGCCCGGTTTACACTCCACCCACGTCTATTGAACAGGCGTAGAGGCTCATCCCTTGTTCCTTGGTTAGGATGTGCCTTCCGGTTTTCTCTTTCCAATCTTTTTACTCTTTTCTTTTTTTTTTTTTCAATTGGAGTAGATAGACTAAACTATCGCCCGGTTCACACTCCACCCACGTCTATTGAACATATGTAGAGGCTCATCCCTTGTTCCCTGTTTAAGATGTGGTTTCCGGTTTTCTCTTTTTCAATCTTACTCTTACGTACCCCCTGCGCAACAGTGGCGTTACCGCCTTGCTTGGGGTGATTTGATTAAAAAGAAAAATGTAACTCCCCTGCTCAGCAGTGTCAGTAAAATGCCCTTCTTGGGGCGATATGATTATAAAAAAAATCGAATTCCAGTTGAACATCTTGCATTCACTTACGCACAAATACTCCTGGGAAAGGTATTAACCCGTCTCTTCCCTCCAGTTATGGGTTAAATAATAGGACAGATTGGGTTCTATAGCCTTGGTCGGCAAACAGTCAACCGCAGAAAGCAATGGCAACCTACTGTGGGATAACCTGTCCAGTCAGTCATGTCTCAGTCGAGACATGATCGCCCAAAGCGTGTATTGCGTATGGCACTTAATTGACTGACTGTTTTGACCTTGTTTATACCAGGCCCATGTTGTCATACGAATTTGTTTTTACTTGAATCCAATATTTCAGGTTTGTAAAATGATTTTGCAGACGTTTTCCAAATCTTGTCACTCTTTCTCATAACCTGTCACTCTTTCTCATGACTTACCTCTTATGTAACCCCCTGCTCAACAGTGGCAGTAAAATGCCTTGCTTGGGGCGATATGATTATGAAAAAAAAATTCTATACTATTATAATGTGAATATAAAGTGGGGGATCAATTCTACATTACAATCAATATATAAACTGATGCCTCACTTTATGGCCACAATCATCCTTCTCATACCCTCTTCCAGCCACCCCCTTGTAACCTGTTACTCTTTCTCATAACTTACCTCCTATGTAACTCCCCTGCTCAACAGTGGCAGTAAAATACCCTGCTTGGGGTGATATGATTATAAAAAAAAAATTGTCATCATTCTTCTTTATTTTGATAATCTTCACTTCCTACCTGGCCTTTTCATTAATATCACCTACTCGATTCATCATTAACATTTTGACAGTAAACCTCTACTTTCAGTTGCTCTCTCGACTTATATTTGGCGAAATTTATAAAGAAGAAAAAAATTAGCGCATACAGTCTTCTTCTTCTTCTTCTTCTTCTTCTTCTTCTTCTTCTTCTTCTTCTTCTTCTATGTTCCTTGTTCTTTCAGGACGTAGACGATAATGGTTCTCCACGTCTGCTTATCCCTGGTGGCTCTTAGCACGCTTTCTCCTGTTACACCACGCAAACCCCGCTCTGCCATCCACTAGCTCAAGCCCATAAATCTAGAATATAAATGTATAGAAACTAGCATGGCCACAAAATGAGGGATCAGTATATATATTGATAATAATATAGAATTGATCCCCCATTTTATATCCACATTATAATTTCTTATGAACAGTTAGTTGGCATATATATTCTTCTATGTACTTTGTCCTTTCATGATGGAGGCGATCATGGCTATCCACATCTCCCTATCCCTGGTGGCTCTTAGCACGCTTTCTCCTGTTACACCACGCAACCCTCGTTCTGTCATCTACCTGCTCAGGCCCTTCAAATATGTTATCCTCTGCTTTCCTCTGTCTCTTTTTCCCTCTAACTGGCCTGTCAGTATCAGGCTCTCCAAGCCCTCCTTCCTCATTGCATGTCCCAGGAACTTCAGTTGCCTCTTCCTGATGCTCAGTATTAATTTTCTTTTCGTTGCTATTCTTTCCAACACCTCATCATTGCTCACATGCTCGGTCCATGATATCCGCATCATCCTTCTGTAGAACCACATTTCCGATGCTTCAAGTTTTTCCTTCATCTTCGATGATATTCTCAACATTCACTGACGTATTGAAGAACTGACATCACATAGCAATCCAGTACTCTCTTCTTTGTTTCTAGTGAAATTTTCCTGTCTCTTAATACTCTACTCAGCTTCTGGAATACTTCATTCGTCATACCAATTCGCCTTCGGATTTCTGTGTCGCAAGTTTACGTCTTCTGTTAGAACACTCCCCAGGTATTTAAATTTTTGTACCTGCTTAATTTTAGTATCCCCCACCTGTATTTGGCATTTTGGGCAGCTCTTTTTGCTGATGACCATGCATTCGGTTTTCTTGCAGTTTATTTGTAGTCCTTTTTTGTCACTCTCTTCAGCTACCTTCTGTAGGAGGTCTTGTGGTTTCCTTTCCGTGTCTGCAACCAGTATGCTAATAACAGAAGAAACATTCATTCAACGTTTAACTCCTTCGGACGAAAAAAAAAATACCTTGGGGCGGAGGGGGTGCGAAGGAAAAATGAAATAAAGTCATATGTATTAAAAATGACAACTTGGCCTTCCCATAGCAAAGTGACATCAAAAATCAATTTTGTGGCTACCCATATTTGTGTGGATGCTTCGTTTGTTTGTTTGTTTGTTTGTTTGTTTGTTTTATTTTTATTTATTTTTTAAATCAGTATTCTTCTGTAGAACCATATTTCAGCTGCTTCAAATTTTTCCTTCATCATTGTTGATATTGTCCAACATTCACTGCCATATTGAAGAAGCAATCCAGTACTCTCTCTTTTCTTGTTTCTAGTGAAAGTTTCCTGTGTCTTAATACTTTACTTGGCTTCTGGAACGCGTCTTTCGCCATGCCAATTCTCCTTCGGATCTCTGTAAAAAGTGCAAAACAAAAATGAGAACAATTAATGAATTGATTAAAAAATAGAATAAAATATAATAAAAGACGTAGTACAGTACTCTAATTATTCGGACTATTGTCCTCATCTTTGTTGCAATTTGTACAACGTTTCGGCCGTTGTACGCTCCGGCCTTCTTCAGGTGCTAGAAAAAAATGAAGATGTTAATACGAAATCGGAATTTTATAGTCGAAACGTTGATTCCAGGTTATTTGTATCTCACAAAAGATGTTGGATTGCAGTTATATATTCATCTAATGTTGTATTAATTAAGAATACATGGGCCAGTGGATATAGACGTTGGTTAGTTCCTGTGACTTGATCCAAAGAGTTGTGAGTTCAATTCTAGGCTACAGCAGTGGTGAACAAGTAACTTGTAGAGTTAGAGGGAGATAACTCATGACTAACAGAAGAGGCTCCAAGCACGAAAATAAGAATGATATACCCCAGTGATTGTAATAAATGGTTTGGTTCGAAATTTCTAGCACCTGAAGAAAGCCGGAGCGAACAACGGCCGAAACGTCGTACAAATGGCAACAAAGATGAGGACAATAGTCTGATTAATTAGAATACTGTAAATACTACCTCAGCTCAGAAATATAGACAAATAGAATGATCTATGATTAAACGTTGTACAAATGGCAACAGAGATGAGGACAATAGACCGAATAATGTCAATACTGTAAATACTACCTCATCTCAGAAATATAGACAAATAGAATGATCTATGATTAAACGTTGTACAAATGGCAACAGAGATGATGACAATAGACCGAATAATGTCAATACTGTAAATACTACCTCATCTCAGAAATATAGACAAATAGAATGATCTATGATTAAACGTTGTACAAATGGCAACAGAGATGAGGACAATAGACCGAATAATGTCAATACTGTAAATACTACCTCATCTCAGAAATATAGACAAATAGAATGATCTATGATTAAACGTTGTACAAATGGCAACAGAGATGAGGACAATAGACCGAATAATGTCAATACTGTAAATACTACCTCATCTCAGAAATATAGACAAATAGAATGATCTATGATTAAACGTTGTACAAATGGCAACAGAGATGATGACAATAGACCGAATAATGTCAATACTGTAAATACTACCTCATCTCAGAAATATAGACAAATAGAATGATCTATTATTAAACGTCGTACAAATGGCAACAGAGATGAGGACAATAGACCGAATAATGTAAATACTGTAAATACTACCTCATCTCAGAAATATAGACAAATAGAATGATCTATGATTAAACGTCGTACAAATGGCAACAAAGATGAGGACAATAATCTGATTAATTAGAATACTGTAAATACTACGTCATCTCAGAAGTATATACAAAGACTAAAAGACGCAGTACTTGGGAAAATTCTAAGATATGAAAAGATTTAATGAAATATCATCTATAATTTTCTAGGTGGGGGACAGAGAAAAAGAAAAACAAAAACAAAAGCAAACGATCACAGACGAAGCAAAAGGTTGATTGATTGGCATACAAATCTTTTGACTGCTTTCTCTTGTCACGTTTGCATCTAAACTCAACTCGCGATCTCTTTACCACTAGGCTTACTGTACACTTTTTACGAATACAATTTTGAACTAAGTTATACGCGCTGTTGATTTTTTTTTATTTCTTCTTGTTTTATATTTTATTGTTGATATTTTTTCCGTTTGTCATTTTAAGGGGTCTTTTTCTCCCTTCCCACGAGGCATGGTTTATAAC
Source organism: Ascarosepion bandense (assembly GCA_037127315.1). Classification (NCBI taxonomy): domain Eukaryota; kingdom Metazoa; phylum Mollusca; class Cephalopoda; order Sepiida; family Sepiidae; genus Ascarosepion; species Ascarosepion bandense. The sequence continues at coordinate 2,973,967 of JBBBDQ010001336.1, forward strand.
CAGGAAAAGTTTCCCAGCATTCATTCGATTGTACCAAGTGACATCGTCTTTTTGCATTTTCAGTTTTGGCGTTTCATTGATACTTGGGGAACTTTCCATCTTTCTTTCTTTCTTTCTTTCTTTTTTTCCTTTTTCTCCCCCCCCCCACCCTACCCCCAAGCGTCGGATGGTGTTGCGCATGAAGAGGGTTGGACCTTCGACAAGTGGGAACGCCGTAGAGCATGTGTACCCAGTTGAAAATTATTTGACAGGCTTTTGAAAAAAAAAAGGGGGGACTTTATGAATTCCCTTCATTTAAGACTACAGATTCGGAGTTTGTTCCCAGCAATAAACTACAGAGAATAAAGGGACAAAAAAAATGGCGGATATGAAAATAAGGGTTGATTGGGAAGAATGAGACGAAGTGGTGGTGCAAAAGATGTGATGAGGTTAAGGAGGGAAATGGGAAGAAGGAAACGGAAGGGTAATGCATAAAAAGAAGATGAGGAGGAGGAGGAGAAGGGGGAAGAGCAAGAAGATGAAGAGAAAGAAGAAGAAGATGAAGAAGAAGGAAACGAAGGATAAAAGATGAAAAAAAAATGATGGTAGAGAAAAAAAAAGAAAGTAGAAAAAAATAAGAAATCACAGAGCAAAGAAAAGAAGAAGAAATACTGAAGTATGTGAATGAAAAACAGAAGAAATGGCAGAATCCGTAGAAGAAAAAGGAGAAATAATCAAAGAACAAAAGAAAGAAGAAAATAGAAAAAAAGAAAAAGAAAAAGAGGACGAAGATGACAAAAAAGAAATAATGGAAGAGGAAGAAGAAAAAGAAGAAGAAGGCAAAGGAGAAATAATGGAAGAGGAAGAAGAAAAAGAAGAAGAAGAAAAAGAAGGCAAAGGAGAAATAATGGAAGAAGAAGAAGAAATAATGGAAGAGGAAGAAGAAAAAGAAGAAAGCAAAGGAGAAATAATGGAAGAAGAAGAAGGCAAAGGAGAAATAATGGAAGAAGAAGAAAAAGAAGAAGAAGAAGAAGAAATAATGGAAGAGGAAGAAGAAAAAGAAGAAGAAAGCAAAGGAGAAATAATGGAAGAAGAAGAAGGCAAAGGAGAAATAATGGAAGAAGAAGAAGAAGGCAAAGGAGAAATAATGGAAGAAGAAGAAGAAGAAGGCAAAGGAGAAATAATGGAAGAAGAAGAAGAAGAAGAAATAATGGAACAGGAAGAAGAAAAAGAAGAAGAAAGCAAAGGAGAAATAATGGAAGAGGAAGAAGAAAAAGAAGAAGAAAAAGAAGGCAAAGGAGAAATAATGGAAGAAGAAGAAGAAGAAGAAGAAATAATGGAAGAAGAAGAAGAAGAAGAAATAATGGAAGAAGAAGAAGAAGAAGAAATAATGGAAGAGGAAGAAGAAAAAGAAGAAGAAGGAAAGGAAGAAATAATGGAAGAGGAAGAAGAAAAAGAAGAAGAAGGCAAAGGAGAAATAATGGAAGAAGAAGAAGAAGAAGAAGAAGAAGTGATGATGACGGAAAGGAATATGATGTAAGATAGAAAAAGAAAAAAGATCAAAAATAGAGAGAAATGTTGGTAGAAATGAAGTTGATGGAAGAAAATGAAAGCAAAAGTGTAGAGATGAAAAGGGGGGGGGGAGTGGTTAAGGAATATAATTTTGTGACGAGGTGACAGCAAGGGCGCGCAAAACATCGTCAATAATGAGGTATGCCGCGACTGTAACTCAGAGGGCAACAGTTACAGCCGAAAGGAGGAAAGATATTTACGAGGGACCGTTTGGAAAGTGTTTGTATATCAAGGGTTTATCTGCGAGCAGCCGTAAATAACATAAATAAATAAAATAAATTTAAAACCGCAGTGACAAGTATAAAAGAAAAAAAAAAGCAGTGTTGGGGGTAGGGAAAAATAAAATAAGTCCCAGGATGACAAACGACATTCGACAATGGCTTAGAAAAGGAGAGAAATTCAGAAAAGACATCCAGAAAAAAATTAAAAAAATAAATAAAGAAAGAAATTAATTCTTTATAATTATTTTTCTTTTTTGTATATCTGAGACGATATTCATCTAGAATGCTCTCTATGAACGAACTAAGAACTAATCCTTTTCTATTTTTTTACCAATGATTCATCTATACAAGGCCCAAGAGCCACTCGAGATAGTGTATTACTGAAGGTGTCTGCTTTATTGATTGATTAGTTTTATACGGTTTATCAATAATTTGCAATTTATTTAATGTCAGTGCCAGTACGTAGTATCCTCGAACCATCGACCGGGGGAGGTCAAGCATGGTTGGGGCCCCCGGACAGTGCCAGGTGACCCTTTCTATCTTAGCAACATTTGTTTTTTTCTACTTATATTAATATTCTTTTTAATCGCTTCACCCCATGCAAGGCGGTAACGCCACTGATGAGCAGGGGGCTACATAAGAGTAAAAGATTAGGTAGGAAGAAAGTAAAAAGAAAGACGAACCAGTTACAGGGGGTATCAGAAAATGGAGTAATTGAAGGATGGGAATACAGGTGCGATGACAGTTGCAAAAGTAGAGAGAAAGGAAAATATATACAGTGTGATGTAGAAAGAACTAGAGTCAAATGGTTAAGAGATGGGTATTGACATTGCATTTAAAAGGAAAGAAAGAATATGGAAGCGAGTTCCACAGGCGGGAAGTTGAGGAAAAGAAGCTGACAGAGTAAAATTGTCGTCTGCATTTGTTTGATCTAACTGTGAATAGGTGGGACCCAGTTGCCATCCCGGTTGCACGAGTAAACACTTGTGGCAGGGGCACCAGTGACTTAAGTTCGTCGAAGCAGAAGCCATTTGTGGAATAGACAGAGGGAAGCCACATCCCGTCGGTGAGAAAGCGGCTGGAGTCGAGCCGCCAAGTCGGTACCTATCACATTACTGATTCTCCTTTGGAGCCTGTCGAGAACACTGAGATGAACAGCGGGGGTGCCTGACCATACATGACAGCAGTATTCAATGCATGGACGGATGGTTGATTTGTATAAGTGCAGGATGGGTTCAGGCGGAAAAAAACAGTGACCCAACCTTCCTAGCAGTGGATTCGTGTTACAAATGGAACTAAACATAACTGACCGTTAAAAGATCAACAATTTTCGAGGATTTTTATGTCATTGTAGGTCTTTTTTACGTCCAAATCCGTGAATTTTTTTGCCTATGCCAAGTCTCGAAAAAAATATTCAATATTTTCTGTATAATGTTCAATATGTTTAATTATTCAACTTTTTAAGAAGAAAATTTCCAGTTGGTTTCTTGGTAAAATTCGCCATAATTTATGGATAAACTGCAGGGATTAGTTTATGTATTGATTATAATAGAGAATCAATATCCTGAATGTATATTATATAGCAACAACAGTCCATGATGGTCACAAAGTCAGGGATCAGTTTATGTATTGATTATAATAGAGAATCAATCTCCTGAATGTATATTATATAGCAACAACAGTCCATGATGGTCACAAAGTCAGGGATCAGTTTATGTATTGATTATAATAGAGAATCAATCTCCTGAATGTATATTATATAGCAACAACAGTCCATGATGGTCACAAAGTCAGGGATCAGTTTATGTATTGATTAAAATAGAGAATCAATCTCCCAAATGTATATTATATAGCAACAACAGTCCATGATGGTCACAAAGTCAGGGATCAGTTTGTGTATTGATTATAATAGAGAATCAATCTTCCGAATGTATATTACATACCAACAATAGTCCATGATGGTCACGAAGTAAGGGGTCAGTTTATGTATTGGTTATAATAGAGAATCAATCTCTCGAATGTATATTATTAGGTTGTCCCAAAAGTTCGTAAACACTTGCAAAATGGGTCTATTTGATCCAGCACAATTGAGACAAGCGATGGGTTCAGAAAGGGCAAGAGACACCGTCGATTCCAAAACAAGATCGATTCGGCAAGAAAGTCATGTTGTGCGTTTGATGGAACTGTGAAGGAATCGTGCATTTTGAGTTGGTTCCGAATGGTCGTGCCATCAGTGCCGAACTTTATTGTCAGCAACTTGAGCGGGTCTACGAAAGTCGAAGCAAAAGAAGGGTTATAGAAGGAGTGGTCCGATTTTAATCAAATTTGATACTCATAAAAAAAGACATAAGAAACGATATTCAGAAATTTCAAGGTTGCAGTTCTTACAATAGTGCAGAAAATCGATAATATATATATATAAAAGGCAAGATGTTTGTGTGTGTGCGTCTGTTTATCTGCCTGCATATCTGTATTTTTTTTCAGCCCTTTTATTTTAGTTTTTGCTTCGGGTTTGGCTCTAAGTAGGTATAATTGTAGTTCTTAGTCTCAGCCAAGATACCATTTACTTATTTAGCCTTCAAAATTCAGTTTACAATGAAAAAAACTTCTTTGATATCGATACCAGGAAATCAAAATTTGACTTACATCCATTCATTTGTCTTTCAGTCTACGGTTTTGCTTTAATTGGAAACAACTATTGCTTTTTAGTCTTTCGTACCAACGTCCAAAGAGGACCATGGATTAGTTTTAAAGGACCATGGATTAGTTTTTAAGGACCATGGATTAGTTTTAAAGCTTTCATTACATCCGAGCAACGCCGGGCTATACTGCTAGTTGTACATAATTAGGTTACAATGAAATTTGTATTTTATGTGAAAATATCTTATGAAAATTGAGAAATAGTGGAGAGCACTCATTACGTATCACAGATGGCAGGGGTTCATAGATTCGTCGAGTGCGGGCGTATCATACAATTTGCGTCGAGCTTTGAGTAGCCAAGAGACGACAATAACCTACACTACCATTGTCCTCTTTTGGTTTCGAATTAATTATTTCACTGCTGTAATAAAACATCAGTTTTTTTTTGTTTTTTTTTCCTTACTTGTCCTCATTCATAGCAGATGACCAGCCACTACAAGACCTGTCACTTAGCTCATCTCCTTGAAATTAAAGCCAAAATACGATGTTTAGAACGGCTCATGATTAAACATAATAGAAATTCATTGTCTCTTATATTTAACGGTATATGTTTAGAAAACTATCTGCTGCCTCGATAGACTATATATATATATATATATATACATTATGACCGTAATTTAAAGATATGCGTCATTTGTAAAAAAAGAACTGATAAGCAGACTTGTTTACAACGACAAACCTAAAAATGAAAGTAAATATTTTTTCTCTTTTTTTCCCCCCTTTTCTCTCTTTTAACGGCTTGTGTCGGTGTTTTATTGCCGTATGCGTGTGTGTATGGGTGTGTGTGAGTGTGTGTGTGTGTGTGTGAGAGAGTGTGTGAGAGAGAGAGAGAGAGTGTGTGTGTGTGTGTTTGTGTGTGTGTGTGTGTGTGTGTGTGTGTATGTGTGTGTGAGTTCTTTGTTGTTTTTTTACACGGTATTATTCGTTATTATTGTTTCAATTCTATTTTATTTTATTTGTTTATCAATCTTCTTGGCCTGTCGTTTAAACGACGGATTCACAACGTAGGTCATTGCGTCCCTTACACCTCCGCCCCTTACCATCAGCAACACCGACCCACGTTCTTCAGCAGATCCACTATGCCCCACCTTTCCTTATCCCCCTCCCACCCCAACTGCTTTTCCTGCACACACGCACACAAGCAAACACGCGTGTGCGCACACACACAGACAAACACACAAGCACACACACACACACACACACTCCAACTCCTTAACCAGCGTATAAAATAAGCAAATAAAACCACATTTCACAGTCAGCAAATTGAAATAAAATTTCGCAGGTATTGAACAGGTTAAGAGGCTCATCCCTTGTTCCCTGTTTCGGATGTGGTTTCCGGCTTTTCTCTTTTCCAATCTTCTCACTTTGGTTTTTTTTTTTTTCAATTGGAGTAGATAGATCTACCTATCGCCCGGTTCACACTCCACCCACGTTTATTGAACAGGTTAAGAGGCTCATCCCTTGTTCTCTGTTTAGGATGTGGTTTCCGGCTTTCTCTTTTCCAATCGGAGTAGATAGATCTATCTATCGCCCGGTTCACCCTCCACCCACGTTTATTGAACAGGTTAAGAGGCTCATCCCTTGTTCTCTGTTTAGGATGTGGTTTCCGGCTTTCTCTTTTCCAATCGGAGTAGATGGATCTATCTATCGCCCGGTTCACCCTCCACCCACGTCTATTGAACAGGTTAAGAGGCTCATCCCTTGTTCCCTGTTTAGGATGTGGTTTCCGGCTTTCTCTTTTCCGATCTTCTCACTTTGTTTTTTTTTGTTTTTTTCAATTGGAGTAGATAGATCTATCTATCGCCCGGTTCACACTCCACCCACGTCTATTGAACAGGTTAAGAGGCTCATCCCTTGTTCCCTGTTTAGGATGTGGTTTCCGGCTTTTCTCTTTTCCAATCTTTTTCACTATTACGTAGCCCCCTGCACATCAGTGGCGTTAAAAAAAAAGAATTGACAATTTTCAAGACGAAATCGCGTCATTAACTGGAATTATAATCGAAATTCAGTGTAAATTGAAATCGGTAAACAGCAAGAAAACAAAAAACAAAACAAAAAAAATGTCAACGTTGTTTGTGAGACGAGGTGTTTATTGGGACGAGAGATGATGATTCTTAGTTGATGACGTTTTTTGTTTTTTGTTTTTAATATCTGCAAACGTCACGTTTCTAACTGTGCGCGAATGTTGTTTTTATCAACGTTCGTACGATCGGGTTAAGTATGACTGTGTAGATGCATTTCTGTCGGGTGTATACACAAGAGGAAACCTTCAGGGGGCCTTGTGAATATCGCAAAATAAAAGCCACTGCTTCGCTTGTCGTGCGTGCAATTGCATTTGCGTGCATCAGTATCTCCATTGTTGGCGTTCGGGAATGCATCCGGGTAAATTTAATTACACATCGGTACGTGCTTTTATTTAAGGCTATTCATACGAGAAAGACAGAGACAGCGAAAGAGAGAGACAAAGAGAGAGAGAGAGGGGGAGGGAGTGTGTGTGTGTGTGTGTGTGTGTGTGTGTGTGTGTGTGTGTGTGTGTGTGTGTGTGTGTATACAGACATTGAAGGAGGTGCTAGGAAGTTTTTGAGATGTCATGCCTCCTAAAATTAGTATTCTTAATGTTATGGTCATTGAAATAATTATTTTGGGGAGCAGTTCGATTCGATCAAATAAATTATCAACATCTTCTCGTATAAACCTAAACAAACAAACAAACACACACACACACACACACATATATATATATATTGATTAATTGATTGATTGATTGATTGATTACTTAGTTTTTGGTTATAATAAAATTAAGCCATTGCACATTTGCATTAAAAAGTGTTCAATACAATTATATTGTAGAACTTTTGAATCCCTTAAGAATAAAAATTTATTAAATAAACGAAACGAAATTAATGTCATATGTAGACATTGTAAATTATTCACATTAGAAAATGGATAAAATCTAAATGAAATAACATGAATATAACCAACAAGTACACGAGAAAAATAATCACTGACGAACTAGGTAAAAATAAATTGGAACATAGAATATATTTTTTAAAGTAAATCACCCCTTTTTATACTTAAAAAAAAAACTTTACAACGCACAAATAGATAGAAAAAAAAACTATAGTTTAGTTTTTAAAAATTTTTTTCTTTTCCAAACAAAAACTTTACAGCAAATAAACAAATAGACTAAAAATGATAAGCAAGTAAAATATAGGATTGGTACTCAATGGGAATATAGCATCAAAGATAATAAAACTGAAGAGAATAAAGGGAAAATGATAAGATCAGATTAATGGCAGGTTAAACATTAAGGAGGGAAAACAAAGGGAAGAGTAGAGTGAAGGAAAAAAATATTGGTTAGTATGTATTCTTCGGGGTCAAATCCCAAAGTGAATTTCCATTCTAATTAGCCACAAAATATACCCACATACATTCACAGCGAACTAAAAGATTTTGTCATTTAAATGTAAATCATCTGCACAACTACATCAGCATTGGCTGATGATGAGAACCTATCTCGAAACATAGAAATTTCCATGTCGCAATGTACAATTGAGATATAACTATATAATTATATTATATTAAGCTCTATAATACTCATTATATTGAGCACTGTTTATAATAAAATAAATGCCAGAGTACTCAAAATAAAAAAAAGCCTTGAGTCCTCTTCACGTGGAATTTTATATATATATATATATATATATATATATATATATATATATATATATATATACATATATATATATATATAAACGAGTTATAAAATATAAAATATTGAAAGAAAAACTCAACACATTATTAAACGGTTATAAAACAAGACTTATTCGACAATGTCATTTTACATTGCCTTATTCAGACCTTTGAAAAATAAATAAACTCACTCAAAATATTAAAAAACCGTTTTTAACAGAGTAAGTGAAGTTTGTCTTATTTAAACCGGAAATAAATTGGGAATAGATATATCATGTCACGCATATCGCATAATACATACACAAAACACATCTTATGAGAATTTATATGCATACACTATATATATATATATATATATATTATTTCTTCATAAATTATAACATGGATATGTTACAATATCACTACAAAAGTAGCCATTCTGTTTCAACACTTTTGTGCCATGTCAAGTGATGTGATAGTTCTTAAATGAATGGTTTAAAAGTCTGAAAACTTTTTCATCAGCAACGATCGAAAACAAAAATTTTATTAATTCAAATATGGTGCAAAATTTCTATACAGGAAGAAGCCCCAAAACATTGATCAATTTTAATATTAATAAAATTAATATTAATAGAATCCGGTTTAGGGGATTTTAACTCTTTGCTCATCTCTTCTGGATTTTATATATAAGTAGCTATTTTGTTTTGACAAGACATAAGATATTATTCATGTTATAATTTCTGAATATATATATATATATATATATATATATATATATATATTAAGCAGGTTGTGTTAAACGATAGAGACAACATAATTTTATATATTTTCTTTTGATTGTTTTCATATTTTCTGATTAGACTTTTTATTTCTGAATTATAATTGTATAAAAATTGTCCAAAGTACTTACTAATGTCATCATTCATCATCAGGGACTATATTACATTTGAAAAATCAAACAGTGCCTTGTAGCAGGAAAAGTGTTACAACATTTTAAAAGAAAATAAATAAACCTTTTGAAAAGTTTTTCATAACGTTTATTTATTTTCTTTTAAAATGTTGTAACACTTTTCCTGCTACAAGGCAATGTTTGATTTTTAAATACATATATATATATTGTTTGTCATTTTTAACGAAACTTGATATATATATATATATATATATATATATATATATATATATATATGCAAGTTTCGTTAAATATATATATATATATATATGTGCAAGTTTCGTTATATATATATATATATATATATATATATATATATATTACGAAACTTGCATATATATATATATATGCAAGTTTCGTTAAAAATGACAAACAAGGGGGCTATGATAAAGAATTTTACATAGTTTTTAATGTCATCTTATTTTTTTTTTTCTTTTCAGTACCTAAATTGTATAAAAATTGTCTGAATAATGTATTATCCAATCGCTACTTTTAGTCATTTTGACGGATGAATTTTGTTTTACTTTTAACTGTATATATAGATTGTATTATATATGTATGTACGTAGAGCTACCGGAATATTTTAGTTTTCAAACGCGGTCAGCATATTGTGGCCGTGTTCATAGTTGATATTACTGGGTGTTTGCTTTTTTTTTTTAAGTGATTCTGGGCATGATGCAAAGGAGGCAGGAAATTATATCAAGATATGGAACGGAGTACAGTTAACTACACAAGGAAATAAGAAGAAAATGTAGACAGGCTAATGAGGAATGGCTCAATGACAAATATGCAGAAGTAGAGAGATTGAGTAGGAATAATAAAGCAGACATGCATAAAGAGATAAAAGAACTGACAGGACAAAAAAACTGCTCTTCAACAGGATGTCTAAAATCTAAGAATGGAACAATCATTTTGGAGAAAGAGGAAATACTCCAATGATGAGAAGAATATATAAAAGATCTTTTCCATGACAAGAGAGAGCAACCAATAATACGCAAAGATGAGGATGGACCGGAAATATTAAAGTCTGAAGTGGAATATGCAGTAGCCAAACTAAACAGAAACAAAGCAGCTGGACCAGATGGCATAGTCATAGAGCTGCTGTTAGCCCTGGAAGAATTTGGTATAGAGAAAATTACTGAAATAATAAATGAAGTTGATAATAGCGGGGTAATACCAGATGATCTCAGCAAGTCTATCTCCATAGCACTACCTAAGAAGCCAGGAGCAAACGAGTGCGAACTCCACAGAACCATCAGTTTAATGAGCCATATAACAAAACTGATCGTCCGAAACCTGATGAATAGAGCGAGAAGCAGAATCAGGCCAGAGATAGGATAAGAACAGGGTGGTTTCGTTAAAGACACGGAACAAGGAATGCCATATTTATGATTAGAATGCTCTCCAAAGGGCAATACAAATGAAGGACTTATACCTGTGCTTTATTGATTATGGGAAGGCGTTTCACAAAATACACCACAAAGAACTGATGGAGAGGCTCGTCAACCTGAACATATTTGGGAAAAAAACAATGTAGGCTGACGTGACGTAGAATCTCTATTAGAGATCCTATGTCGAAATGTACATCCGACACCTTTGAATTTTGAAAATTTTCTCTAATTTATATTGGCTCTGTATTCTTAATACATTGAGCTCTCTGCCTGCATCATTTTTAATGTTAAAATTTTTTAATATTGATTAGGATCAGGTTCTTGGAATTTAGCTTCCTACTCTTCCACTTCGGATTAAAGAAAAACAATATATATATATATATATATATATATATATATATATATATATATATATATAATCCAGGTGGAGAGGACTGGAGGTTTTACTATTTTGAGTACCCAGGCAAATGGCACATCACATCAAAGACAACAAAACTAAGCGAGAAACAGTAAAAGTGGAAAAAAGGAAAATGATAAAATCAGGATATTTTTTTTTTTTTTTAATCGTATCACCCCGAGCAAGGCGGTAACACCACTGATGTGCAGGGGGCTACGTAATAGTGAAAAGATTGGAAAAGAGAAAGCCGGAAACCACATCCTAAACAGGGAACAAGGGATGAGCCTCTTAACCTGTTCAATAGACGTGGGTGGAGTGTGAACCGGGCGTTAGAGGTTAAAAGCAGTTTGACATCTTGACCGTTAGGGGAAAAAACGAAGAAAGGAGAAAAGGAAGGAAAGGAAAAAAGAAGGAAAAAAAGAAAAAGTTACTCAATATGTATTCTTTGGGGCCAAATTCCAAAATGAATCTTCACTCTGATTAGTTAAAAGAAACACACATGCAAATTTTATATCTTCCCACATACATACACAGCAAACTGAAGGTTTTTGTATTTAAATGTAAATCATTTGTACAACCAACATCAAACATTGCCTAATGAAGAGAATCTATCTTGAAACATAGAAATTTCCGTGTCTGCATAATCATCAGTAAAAAGGGCAGCCCAAAATGCCAAATACAGGTCGGGGATACCAGAATCAAGCAGGTACAAAAATTGAAATACCTGGGAAGCGTTATAACAGAAGTCGGAAAGTGCGACACAGAAATCCGAAGGCGAATTGGCATGGCAAAGAAAGCATCCCAGATGTTGAGCAAAGTATTAAGGAACAGGACAATTTCGCTAGAAACTAGGAAGAGAGTACTGGATTGCTACGTGATGTCCGTCCTTCAATATGGCAGTGAAAGCTGGAAAATACCATCAAAGATTAAGGAAAAACTTGAAGCAACTGAAATATGATTCTACAGAAGGATGCTGCGAATATCATGGATCGAGCATGTGAGCAATGATGAGGTCTTGGAAATGATGGAAACAAAAAGGAAATTAATACTGAGCATCAGGAAGAGACAGCTGAAGTTCCTGGGACGCCCAATGAGGAAGGAAGTTCCTGGAGAACCTGATACTAACAGGCCAGATAGAGGGAAAAAGAGACAGGAGAAAGCAGCGGATAACATATTTGAAGGACCTAATCAGGTGGAAGACAGAACGAGGATTGCACGGTGTAACAGGAGAAGGCGTTCTAAGAGCCACCACGGATAGGGAAACGTGGAAAGCCATGATCGCCTACGTCTTAAAGGGACAGGGCACATAGAAGAAGAAGAATAATGCTTCCGTTATTTTTATTTAGCCTTTTTTGCATGTGGGGGATGCTGCTATATTTGTATTATCAAGGAAGATTTTACGAATAGTAGATCTCTATGTTTATTTAAATGAGACCTAATTGAGCTATGGTCAGAGAGATGTAATGTGAGTCTTCTTGTATAACATGTTGTAGTATATCTGATGAAATTATTTACGAATTTGGATTGATCAAGAATAAAATTCCTTAAAGGACATGTAAATAATATTGATTCTATGTTATTTGAATCCCGTAGGTGAATTTTTATTTTCAGACAATAAGTTAGCGGTTTAAATTTTTTTGTAATGGATAATTAATTTAATTTTCTTGTGTTTGTCAACTGGAGTTATGTATTTCTTTATAATGTTTCTAAGTGAATATTCATCTTGTTTATAATTAGTATGCATTTGATTTTTGAAGAAAATGTTAACGTTATTGTTTTTTTTCTGTATGTTCAGCGTTGCTTTTGGTTACCTTAGAAATAAAAAGTCTAGTATGGTAATCTGTAAGATGGTTTGGAAAACCGTTATTAACAAGCGTTTGTTTCACGTTATTAGGTCCTTAATGAAAAGCGGGCGACATGATAAATTCTCGAAATTTTTAATAACACCTGTTTTATATTTAAGGAAATATTGACCAATAAAAATAAGGTGGCAGGAGATTTTGAGTTTGTGGGTTTTAATATAAAGTCATTCATTTAAGTGCAATACGCAATACACGCTTTAGCGATCATGTCTCGAAAGAGACATGATTGACTGGGCAGAAGGTTATCCCGCAGTAGGCTACCATTACTTTCTGCGGTAGACTGGTTGCCAACCAAGGCTATAGAAGTCAATCTGTTCTATTATTTAACCCATAACTGGAAGAGATGGATTAATACCTTTCCAAAGGTTATTTGTACGTGAGTGAATGCAAGGAATTCAATTGGAATTTGAACTCGGCTACCTGAATTCTCGTTCTGAGCCGTTAACCACTGCACCACAACGTACATCCATAATGAAGTAGTGAATGTATTATTACGAGACTCTTCGAGAACATCCTAGAACGGGAGTTTACTTCTTTTTTTTTTTTTTGGTCTAAGTTCATAGATAAAGTTTAGGGTGGATTTTTTCGAATTTAGATTCCTAAATCTGAGACCTCAGATCTGAGAGTTTAAGAAAACGAATGAGCTTACATTCAAACGAAAGACAAGTGTACAAAAAGAAAAAAATAATCCATATTTCAGATACAGAAGCGGAGACTACCGTCTCTTTGAGAATTTGAAATGCTACAAGTGTCGTAGAGTAGGACATTTAAATTCATATTGTAAAACTAAACCAAGAAATTCTTCTCTAAGGACAAAAAATTGTATACAGCATTAAAAAAGAATAATAGAAAACATGTGCGTTGTGGTGCAGTGGATAGCGATTCAAAACGAGGAATCGGGGAGCCGAGTTCGAATTCCAGCTGAATTCATTGCATTCACTTACGCGCAAATACCCTTGGGAAAGGTATTAATTCGTCTCTTCCTTCCAGTTATGGGTTAAATCACAGGACAGATTGGGTTCTATAGTCTTGGCTGGCAACCGGTCTACTGCAGAAAGCAATGGCAACCTACTGCGGGATAATCTTCTGCCCAGTCAGTCATGTCTCTTTCGAGACATGATAGCCCAAGCGTGTATCACGTATGGCGCTTAACTGACTGAATAGAAGACAAGAGAAAATTTGTGAAAATAAATAATATGAAAATGCTACTAGGTATTGTTGGTGATATCACGATAATCTCATAAAACCACATGAAAAGTAACTGGAAAACCTATATTACGAAGGACTTCCAAATTCGCAAGTCGTGTTTCAGGCGAGAAATTATATTATATTTCAGTCAGTTAAAGTGCCATACGTGATACACGCTTGGGCGATCATGTCTCGAAAGAGACATGACTGACTGGGCAGAAGATTATCCCGCAGTAGGTTGCCATTGCTTTCTGCGGTAGACTGGTTGCCGACCAAGGCTATAGAACCCAATCTGTCCTGTTATTTAACCCATAACTGGAAGGAAGAGACGGATTAATACCTTTCCTAAGGGTATTTGCGCGTAAGTGAATACAATGGATTCAACTGGAATTCGAACTCGGCTCCCCGGTTTCGAGTTCCGAGCCGATATCCACTGTACCACAACGCACATCCGAAATTAAATGATATCATTCCCATACCGGGAATCGAACCCGGGCCGCCTGGGTGAAAGCCAGGAATCCTAACCACTAGACCATATGGGACAACACCTTATATTTACATCGCCGAAATTACCTGTAATGTTTCATTTCGTAATAAGAGTGTAAAAGCTAAGGCTTGTTTTTTTTTATCGTTTTTCCCCCAACCAAGGCGATAACGTCTCTGATACGCAGGGTGCTACATAAGAGAAAAATATTATATAGGAGGAGAGTAAAGAGAAAGTCGAACCAGTTACAGAGGGTGTCCGAGAAAGGAGCAAGAGAAGGATGGGAATACAGGTGTAATGACAGCTGCAAAGGTAAAAAGAAAGGAAAGGATATACAGGGTGATGTAGAAAGAACTAGAGTCAAATAGTTAAGAGATTGGTATTAATATTGCATACTTTCCCAAGGGTAACTAGGCTCTCCAATTTCTCATTCTGAACCAAATATCATTACACCAGAAAATAAAATAACCTTGTTAACAGAGTGGGAAAGAATGAATCTGAACCTCCAAATTACATATCAATTGTAGTAGGAAGTTAGTAAAGACAATATATATATATATATATATATATATATATATATATATACACATTTTCTTTTTTATCATATCACCCCTAGCAAGGCAGCAACACTACTGATGTGCAGGGGGCTACATAAGAGTAAAAAGATTAGATAGGAGGAGAGTAAAGAGAAAGACGAACCAGTTAGAAAGGAGCAAGAGAAGGATGGGAATACAGGTGTGATGACAGTTGCAAAGGTGGAGAGAAAGGAAAGGATATTCAGGGTGGTGTAGAAAGAATTAGAGTCAAGTGGTTAAGAGATGAGAATTGACATTGCATTTAAATTCCTGGAGGTTGTAGCTGTCAGAAAAGCAAGAATAAGGAAGTGAATTCCACTGGCGGGAAATGCGAGAAAAGAAGCTGACAGAGTAGAATTGTTGTCTGCATTTGGTTGATCTAACTGTGAATGGGTGGAACCTTGTTGCCAATACGGTTGCATGAGTAAACTCCTGTGGCAGGGACACCAGTGACTTAAGTTCGAAGCCATGAAAATATTTATAGAACAGACAGAGGGAAACCACATCCCGTCGGTGAGAAAGCGGCTGGAGTCGAGCCGCCAAGTCGGTACCTATCACATTACTGATTCTCCTTTGGAGCCTGTCGAGAACACTGAGATGAACAGCGGGGGTGCCTGACCATATATGACAGCAGTATTCTATGTATCAAAAATACTACAAACATATTCGGTACTTACTGGATATAATTATTTGAGCTGTGGGTTTTAACTATAAATGCTTATTGCTTAAATGTAACTGAACTTGCGGCTATTTTTTTTAAAAGTGAAAATTTAAAAGAAGGTTGAAAATGTTCTTTCGGATGAGTAAGGTCGGTGTTCCAAGTTCAAAGCAAAATTTCTAGTAAAAAAAACGCAACATATTCAAATTAACAAAGAATTAGACAAACATGAAAAATTATCAGTAAGATACACGCTTGGGCGATCATGTCTCGAAAGATACATGACTGACTGGGCAGAAAATTATCCCGCAGTAGGTTGCCAGCCAAGGCTATAGAACCCAATCTGTCCTATTATTTGACTCATAGCTAGAGGGGGAAGAGATGTATTATATTATTAAGTATTAATTAGTCGGGGATCAGTTTATTACTTCATAACAATATAAAATCGATCCCCCAATTTATACCCAGCAGAAAACTACATCATGTTTCCAAGTGTAATATAGCTTTGGGCGATCATGTCTCGAAAGAGACATGACTGAGTGGGCAGAAGATTATCCCTCAGTTGGTTACCATTACTTTCTGCCGTTGACTGGTTGCCAGCCAAGGCTATAGAACCCAATTTGTCATTTTATTCAACCCAACTGAAGGGAAGAGACAGATTAATACTTTCCCAAGGGTATTTGTGCGTAAGTGAATGCGGGAAATTCAACCGGAATTCGAACTCAGCTCCCTGATTTCTCGTTCCAAGTCGATATTTACAGCACCACAACATTTAATTGAAAAAAATAAACCTTTTAAAATGGGCAGATGTTTAGAACCTTATAACTATCCATCTTCAGAGGAAATTTTCGATCTTTCTGAAGCGTATTGGCAAATACAGATTGAAAATGAATGTTCAGAGTTAACGATAAATAACGCTCTAAAGATTGTATAAGTCCAACCTACTTCCTTTTGGGATAAAAGTAACTCAAATTATATTTCAATAAGCTAAAAATCAAGCAGGTACAAAAATTTAAATACCTGGGAATTGTTCTAACAGAAGATGGAAATTGCGACACAGAGATCCGAAGTCGAATTGGCATGGCGAAAGAAGCATTCCAGAAGTTGAGTAAAGTATTAAGAAACAGGAAAAATTTCGCTAGAAACAAAGAAGAGAATATTGGATTGCTATGTGATGTCGGTTCTTCAATATGGCGGTGAATGCTGGACAATATCATTAAAGATGAAGGAAAAACTTGAAGCAGCTGAAATGTGGTTCTACAGAAGGATGCTGCGGATATCATGGACCGAGCATGTAAGCAATGATGAGGTTTTGGAAACGATGAAAACGAAAAGGAAATTAATATTAAGCATGAGGAAGAGACAACTAAAGTTCCTGTGACATGCAATGAGGAAGGAGGGCTTGGAGAACCTGTTACTAACAGGTCAGATAGAGGGAAAAAGAGACAGGGGAAAGCAGCAGATAACATATTTGAAGGGTCTGAGCAGGTAGATGATGGAACGAGGTTTGCTTGGTGCAACAGGAGAAAGCGTGCTAAGAGCCACCAGAGATAGAGAGACGTGGAAAGCCATGATTGCCTACGTCTTTAAAGGACATGGAACATAAAAGAAGAAAAAGAAAGAAGCTATCGACATTTGGTCCTTGATTTTTTGCTTACAGATTGCGATTTCCAAAAAAAAAAAAAATTTTTTTCAATGTAATTTTCTCCCTCATTTAAATAGTGAAGGCTAAAACTTCTAAAAAGTTCATAATTATTCTGAATTTATTTTGTTGTCCTATGAAGAAATGCTTATAAAATCATTTTTTAATTTAAAATCCACCAATAAAAAATTCTCTTCGTGATATAACAATAAATCTTTGGAGCGATTCCAATATTCTTTCCAAATTATGCCAACCTTGTGTGATTAGAAGTGATGGTTACATTTAACTATTCAGGGCGGGACCTAAATGCCAATCTAGTAGCACACTTAAATTCACGTGGTCTGGCTAATGACTCGGCAGAAGAATATCCCGCAGTTGGTTGCCGTTGCTTTCTGCTGTAGATTGGTTTCCGACCAAGGCTATAGAACCCAATCTGTTCTGTTATTTAACCCATAACTGGAGAGAAGAGACGGATTAATAACTTTTCTAAGGGTCTTTGCGCGTAAGTGAATGCGGGAAATTCCAATGGAATTCGAAATCGGCTCCCCGATTTCTCAATAAATCTTTGGAGCGATTTCAATTGGTGGCTCTTAGCACGCATTCTCCTGTTTCACCACCCAAACCCCGCTCTACCATCCACTAGCTCAACCAATATGTCCTGTTATTTAACCCATAACTGGAGGGAAGAGACGAATTAATACCTTTTTCTAAGTGTATTTGCGCGTACGTGAATGCGGAGAATTCAAATGGAATTCGAACTCGGCTCCCTAATTTCTCAATAAATCTTTGGAGCGATTTCAATATTCTTTCAACTTAATGCCAACCTATTGCGGGTAGAAGTGGTGGTTACATTTAACTATCAGGGCGGGACCTAAATGCCAATCTAGTAGCACGTTTAAATTCACGTGGTCTGGATAATGACTGGGCAGAAGAATATACCGCAGTTGGTTGCCGTTGATTCTGCGGTAGATTTGTTTGCGACCAAGGCTATAGAATCCAATCTGTCCTGTTATTTAACCCATAACTGGAGGGAAGAGACGGATTAATACATTTTCTAAGAGTATTTGCGCGTAAGTGAATGCGGGAAATTCAAATGGAATTCGAACTCAGCCCCCGATTTTTCAATAAATCTTTGGAGCGATTTCAATATTCTTTCCAGTTAATGCCAAACTTTTGCGGGTAGAAGTGGTGGTTACACTTAACTATTCCGGGCGGGACCTAAATGCCAATCTAGTAACACGCTTGAATTCACGTGGTCTGGATACTTGCGAAAGAAGCTCGTCAGAACAGTTGCGATGAAAATATTTGTAGAAAAGACAGAGGGAAGCAGCATCACATTGGTGAGAAAGTGACTGAAGTGCAACTTCTTTTGTGGCAGTGATCTTTACACGAACTATTTGAAAGATATGGCATTCTGGATGATATAGTCTCGGATAACGGTACACAATTCACTGCTCACGAATTCGAAGATGTTTTTTTAAATGTTCTTCATTTAATATTTTCTTACTCCAGGGTCAAGCGGACAAACTGAACGGTTTGTGGGCATATTTAAGAGAGATTTGAAAAAAGCGAGTCATGAACAATGGAACGGAGAAGCACTACAAAAAGTTTTGGTAGTTTACCATATAAGGCCAAATCCTATGGTATCATCAGGCATGTCACCGGCAGAATTGATGTTCGGAAGAAAAATTAAATCGGTGTTCGACAAGTTGTTCAGTCAGTCAGTCAGTTAAGTGCCATACGTGGTACACGCTTAAGCGATCATGTCTAGAAAGAGACATGACTGATTCAGCGGAATATTATCCCGCAGTAGCCATAGCTTTCTGTGGTAGACTGGTTGCCAACCAAGGCTATAGAACTCAATCCGTACTGCTATTTAAGCAATGGTTGGAGGGAAAAGAGACAGATTTTATTATTATAATAATAAGTATTAATTAGTGAAGGGATCAGTTTATTACTTCATAACAATAACAAACTAATCCCCCACTTTATGACCAGTAGACGGTTTACTGATTTCTCCAACTATAAAATTCAGTCAGTCAGTTAAGTGCCATACGCTATACACGCTTGGGCGATCATGTCTAGAAAGAGACATGACTGACTGAGCAGAAGATTATCCCGAATTAGTTTGCCATTGCTTTCTGCAGTGGACTGGTTGCCCACCAAGGCTATAGAACCCAATTTGTCCTGCTATTTAAGCAATGGCTGGAGGGAGAAGAAACGGATTTTAATATTATGTAATTAAGTATTAATTAGTGGGGGATCGGTTTATTACTTCATAACAATAGAAAACCAATCCCTCACTTTATAACCAGTACAAGGTTCAATTATTTCTCCAACTATAATATTCAGTCAGTTAAGTGCTATTCGTGATACACGCTTTGGTCGATCATGTCTCGAAAGAGATATGACTGACTGAGCCGAAGATTATCCTGCAGTAGGTTGTCATGGCTTTCTGCGGTAGATTGGTCGCCAGCCAATGCTATAGAACACAATCTGTCCTGTTATTTAACCCATAACTGGATGGAAGAGACGGATTAATATCTTTCCCAAGGGCATCACCGATTTCTCATTCAGAGCCGATAACCACTGCACCACAACACGTACATAGGTATGCGAATATAAACAGGTGTGATTCTGTCATTATGTTTTGTTTGTTGTTGTTTTGTTTGTTCGTTTGTTTGTTTGTTTGTTTGTTTGTTTGTTTGTTTGTTTGTTTGTTTGTTTGTTTGTTTGCTTGTTTTCAAAATTAAATTTTGGAAATACAGAACATGTTTCTGTTTCTGTATAAGCAAATATGGACACCCATAAAAGCAAGAGAGAGCTAACTTCATTCGGAAGAAGAATAAGGGAGTAGGTTAGGGTTCAGGATAGTGAAACGCGGGAAAGTGGGCAGGACAACGGAAGGTGAGGGTGCCTATTTTATTGAGAAAAAGAACACTTGTCAGTATTCCTTGTTTATTTTGTTTGTTTGTTGTTGTTTTTTTCCTTTTTTTAATTAATTGTGTTTTTTTGTTTTTTATTTTTTTTTATTTTTTGGAAACAGAAGAAAATGGAGACGAAGAAATTATCATCTTCTTTGTTTGATTTGTAATGTTTTTCGAAGTGCAATTTAAGCTTGACACTGATCAACACGTTTTATAAATGAGAAAAGCAAGACACTACTAATAATAATAATAATAGTAATCTTAAGGAGTCACATAATTGTTCAAATTTTTTTCACGCGTCGCTTTCTTTACTGAAAATCCACCCAGAATCTGAATAAGGAAAAGAAATCAGCAGAAAATTTCGTACGCTTTTTTTTTACTGCAAAATGTTATTTCGCTTATTCAAAATGAAACCCACCTATCCAATTATTATTTTTTTTATTTTATTTTATTTTTTTTTATTTAACATATCTGCCAATCGATATAAGGGGATGCAGGATGCAACGGTTAACAGCGCGAGAATTTGAATCCAGGTTCAATTTCAAGAAAACAAGTCAGTTGCCTACTCCAACAGCTTCTTTTCTCGCGCTTCCCGCCTGTGGAACTCCCTTCCACAAGTCTGCTTTCCCGACAGCTACAATCTCCAGGTGTTTAAATGTAGGGTCAATAGACACCTCCTATCACACTAATTCCCAATTATTCTCAGAACACTCTCATCTACCCAAACCTCATTCTCTGTATCCTTACCCGCCTATCACCCACCCTATGAAATTTCCTATTTTTAATCATCCTTTCTCCACTCTATGTAGCCCCCTGCGCAGTAGTGGCAATGACATGCCTTGCTCGGGGTGAAACGCTTATAAAAAAAAAAAAAAAAAGTTGCGTTTGCTTTCACGCTTCAGAATGGTATGAACCCGTTTCCTCTTCTTGCTGTTCTGGTTTAAATAGCAGGGTAGACTGAACGAAAGAAAACGATGAATTACAAATCGTGAAAAAGGCAACATAAAACTACTCAAACATCTTCACTATATCAATGGAAAGTGTTCAGACGAACTATATTCCTTAGTTCTACGAGGTCTATCCCTCACAATTAAGACCTGCCATGCTACGCTCAGTGTAGCGAACCACACATATTCCATTAGTGAGATGTAAGTCCCAATCCAGCTGATTCTTCCTTCGAACCGCTGCTTTTTAGAAGTCTACATACGAAATCTTCAAAAAGTGCAACATAAATATCCTCAAACATCTTCACTATATCAATGGAAAGTGTTCAGACGAACTATATTGCTTAGTTCTACGAGCTGTATCCTTCATGGTTAAGATCTGCCATGCTACGCTCAGTGTAGCAAACCACCTTCATTCCTTTTGTATTCTCCTTCCCAAAAACCGCTGTTTTGTAGGACCACGAATGCTTCTCCGATCACTACAATCTGAACCTGAATCTTGAATTTACCCTTATTTGATGGCCCTCCTAAAAAATCATTTTTACGATCTTATTACAACCTAACACTATGTAGTCCCTTACAATTTTGTAATCGTTTTTTTCATTGTTACCTACTACATAATTGCCTAAAATGTTTTCTATCAAGTCTAAAAGTGCGAACTATGTATTTTTTCGCGTCCATTGATGGCACTAGGAAAATTGTTGTCTTTAATGAACGTTCTTACTTGTGAACCGTCGAAAATTCCCGCCTTCCTACGTCAATTTGGAAATTTTGAATTTATGTATTTAAAACAGTCACCGTTCGTAGCAAACGCTTTTCAGTCACTTTTCAGTGCGGATGTGCGTTTCGGTGCAGTGGATATCGACTCGGAACGAAAAGATCGGAGAGCCGAGTTCGAATTCCAGTTGAATTCCTTGCATTCACTTCCACACAAATCCCTTTGGAAAAGGTATTAATCCGTCTCTTCCCTCCAGTTATGGGTTAAATAATAGGACAGATTGATTTCTGTAGCCTTGGCTGGTAACTAGTCTACCGCATAAAGCAATGGCAACCTACCGCGGGATAATCTTCTGCTCAGTCACTCATATCTTTTTCGAGACATGATCATCCAGAGCGTGTATCACGTATGGCACTTAACTGACTGAAGTGGCATACGTGATACACGCTTTGGGCGATCATGTCTCGAAAGAGAAATGACTAACTAGACAAAAAATTTTAACTCAGTAGGTTGCCATTACTCGATTTTTTTCTCCGACAGTAACTGATGTTCGTGCTGGGCAGATTTGTTTTTAAGTCCCATAAACAAAATAAGCTGAGGTATTTAGTATACTCTCCTCGTTGTCGGAGCAAAAAATTAACTACTTTCAAGTCAGAACACATAGGCCAGTCGTGCTCCCTATACAAGCGTTGTGGTGCAATGGATATCAGTTCAGAAGGCGAAATCGGAGAGCCGAGTTCGAATTCTATTTGAATTCGTTACATTCACTTACGGAACGTTATGAATCCCCCCCCTCTCTCTCTCTCTCTCTCTCTCTCTCTCTCTCTCTCTCTCTCTATGGTTTGAATAGTAGGATAGATTGGGTTCTATAGCCTTGGTTGGCAACCAGTTTACCGCAGAAAGCAATGGCAACCTACTGCGGGATAATTTTCTGCCCAGTCAGTCATGTCTCGAAAGAGACATGATCGCACAAAGCGTGTATCACGTATGGCACTTAACTGACTGATTGAAAACATAAGTAAAGCTTCTGCTGACTGGCATTAAGTGAGGGATCGGTTTCCTATTGTTATTAATCAAATGATCCCTCACTAATTACTACTTATAATAATATAATTCATCACAAATAATAGAACAGATTTGGTTCTATTGCCTTGGTTGTCAACCAGTCAACCATGTCTCTTTCGAGACATGATCACCCAAGCGTGTATCAGATATGGCATTTAACTGACTGATATTTTAAACTTTTTGTTAAGCAAAATCAGGACCTGATAGAGTAACACATGTCTAGAAAGCTCAGTCCGCCTTAATTCTTAAATAATGAGAGAGAATACGGGTCTCTATCTTTCCACGGCGTACTGACGCAAAATTGAGCGCAATTACAGGAGGCCTGAATTTGAACTCAGTTCGTCGATTTCGCTGTTTGCATTGACAACCGTTACGCTATTTCACCCTAAGTAAGGCAATAAAGCCACTAAGACGCAAGGGGGGGGGTTACTGAGTGTTAGAGAATAAGAGAAAAACATTATATTAGGAAATGAAGACAATAAAAGAAAACGGATTAAGACAGAAGATAACGGTTGGCATTAAATTTAAATTTTTGAAGGTCAAAGCTGACAGGGAAGCAAGGAACTAGAATAAAGTTTTACAAGCAAGAAGAGCGAGAGAAGAAGTACATAGCATAGAACTTAAAGTTGCAGCTAGCCATTTCAACTGTAAAATAATGAGGCCTTGCCGCCAATCCAATACTGGACTGAAATTCATAAAGTTATAGGTACCATAGAGGAAAATTCATCAGAAGATTTACCATGAAAGTATTTATAAAAGAGCATGGTGGAAAAGTAATAGAAGCCGGGATACCAGCTCAAGTCGAATAATACTGCAGATTCTTCTATATATATATATATATATATAGTATGTCAAAAACTTCCGAAATATGGATTCATTTTTAACATACTATATATATTTGGCTCTGTAAATATATACTATTTACATCAAGTCCTCCGCCTTGATTTTAATATTAATAAAATTAATATTAATAGGATCTGGTTTTGGGGATCTTTTTGCTCATCTTTTTGGGGTTTTATATATATATATATATATATATATATATATATATATATAAAGAGTATGGTGGAAAAGTAATAGAAGCCCAGATACCAGCTCAGGTCGAATAATACTGCAGATGCTCATATATATATATATATATATATATATATATATATATATATTTTTTTTTTACTTAATATATATATATATATATATATATATATAGTTATATATATAGTTATTAATTAATTGTACATTGCGACACGGAAATTTCTATGTTTCAAGATAGATTCTCTTCATCGGTCAATGTTTGATGTTGGTTGTACAAATGATTTACATTTAAATACATAATCCTTCGGTTTTCTGTGTATGTGTGTGGGAAGACATAAAATTTACATGTGTGTTTCTTTTGGCCAATCAGAGTTGAGATTCATTTTGGAATTTGGCCCCAAAGAATACATATTGAGTAACTTTTTCTTTTTTTTTCCTTCTTTTTTCCTTTCCTTCCTTTTCTCCTTTCTTCGTTTTTTCCCCTAACGGTCAAGATGTCAAACTGCTTTTAACCTCTATCGCCCGGTTCACACTCCACCCAAGTCTGTTGAACAGGTTAAGAGGCTCATCCCTTGTTCCCTGTTTAGGATGTGGTTTCCGGCTTTCTCTTTTCCAATCTTTTCACTATTACGTAGCCCCCTGCACATCAGTGGTGTTACCGCCTTGCTCGGGGTGATACGATTAAAAAAAACAAAAAAAAAATCCTGATTTTATCATTTTCCTTTTTTCCACTTTTACTGTTTCTCGCTTAGTTTTATTGTCTTTGATGTGATGTGCCATTTGCCTGGGTACTCAAAATAGTAAAACCTCCAGTCCTCACCACCTGGATATATATATATATCGGAGGCAGAATATATATATATATTTTCTGCCTCCTTCTAACCATACTGACTATATATATATATATATATATATATATATATGTATATATATATATTCATCCGCAGACAGATCTGTTTCGCTGTATCACAGCTCATCGGTACGATTAGACAGCCGATTGCTTTTTATGCAGGATTGAAACCCGACTGAAACTCGTCAGTCGGCGATTCTGCCTCTAAACTACGCGCGCTCGGTAGAAAGAGGCAGACTTTTAGCGTGTATATTATCATTATGCACACCCAATAGCTAAGGGTGTTCTAATTCATTGCTGAATGAACGATGCGTAGATGCCATATATATATATATATATATATATATGTAATGAATTATTTTGAACATTATTTTACCGATACTCGTATTTAAGTAGATATTCTTTTTTCAATTTAACAGTATTTTATATTTATATCTACCGGCCTGATTATTTTACGATAAATTTTATTGCGAAAATGTGTGCTATCCATCAGGATTCGAACCTGCGACCCCTATTTACATAGGGGGAAGCTACCATTTGATCTGGTACTGTCTTAACCATTCGACCATGAATAGCCTCTTGATCAGACGATCATGCTTATATAACACAATTTTCGATCTACCGTAAACAAACATATCTGCTCTGAAATGTATCGTAAATGTCAACAAATGTAAACATGTTACGGAAATTAACGAATTTTAACGAAACTTGGTTATAAGCAACCGACAATTTGTAATGAATTATTTTGAATATTATTTTTTATCGATACTCGTATTTAAGTAGATATTCTGTTTTTAATTATATATATATATATATATAGCAGAAGCACCAGTCCCAGACATGGTAACAGTATTCAAAGCAAGGACGAATGATAAATATATAAAATAGATTCTGATGATAATAATCGTCTCATAGTCTAGGTCAACACTCTAAGCGATTCTAGATGCAGACCAAGCAATTGATTCAATATAACCTTTCCACTACATATCTGTTGGGACGCCCGCGCCTATTCGGCTATAATGGACTATTCCATTACTATGTAAAGTAATGGTGGCATCTACGTTGAGTAGAGAGTGTGCCGAACAGCCGTACTCTACTACGACACTGTCAGCTCTCTGCCTTCGGGCGGGGGGCGCTCTCTGCTTCCGAGCAGAGAGCAGTAACCCAGTCGTGGTTCCGCCGAAGGGTAGAGACACGACTGGGCAAAAATAGACAGATATTTTTTGGCTGGGCCATATAGCCCGGAAATCCCAGTCCAAACTGACCATGTTGCCCTTACTGGGAGGGACAACTCAATAATGAGAGTGTGCTGAGCAGCCGTATCGACAAGTCAGTCGTAGACTTCCGGTGACGACCCGGAAGTACCCATTGCTCATACTACGTCTTACGACGGTTGAGACGATTAATCCCTATTCTTGTATTGGATACTAATAACCTTTGTAAATACTATTTTCACGGAATACAACAATTAACCTATTCCTGTTGTTGAGTTGTTATTTATTCTTACTCACGACATAACAATATCAAAGGCAAACGTTAATCCTAGAAGGTGCAAAAAGTCACTCTTTTGGAGATTACTGTTAACCATGATGACAGAAGGTAAAAAAAGAATTCTCATAGACGATTTCAAGAGAGAAGTTTTATTTTCTTCTTCTTCTTCTTCTTCTTTTTCTTCTTCTTCTTCTATGTGCGCTGTCCCTTCAGGACGTAGGTGATCATGGCTTTCCACGTTTCCCTATCCCTGAGCACGCTTTCTCCTGTTACACCGTGCAATCCTCGTTCTGTCATTCACCTGATTAGGTCCTTCAAATATGTTATCCGTTGCTTTCCCCTGTCTCTTTTCCCCTCTATCTGGCCTGTTAGTATCAGGTTCTCCAAGCCCTCCTTCCTCATTGCGTGTCCCAGGAACTTCAGCTGTATCTTCCTATGCTCAGCTCAATATTAATTCCCTTTTTGCTTCCATCATTTCCAAGACCTCATTATTGCTCACATGCTCGATCCAGCATCCTTCTGTAGAACCACATTTCAGTTGCTTCAAGTTTTTCCTTCATCTTTGGTGGTATTGTCCAGCATTCACTGCCATATTGAAGGACTGACAGCACGTAGCAATCCAGTACTCTCTTCCTAGTTTCTAGCTAAATTGTCATGTTTCTTAATACTTTACTCAACTTCTGAAATGCTTCCTTCGCCATGCCAATTCGCCTTCGAATCTCTGTGTCGCACTTTCCGTCTTCTGTTATATCACTTCCCAGGTATTTCAATTTTTGTACCTGCTTGATTCTAGAATCGCCGACCTGTATTTGGCATGTTGGGCTGCCCTTTTTACTGATGACCATGCATTCAGTTTTCTTGCAGGTTATTTGTAGTCCTTTCTTGTCGCTCTCTTCAGCTATCTTTTGTAGGATGTCTTGTAGTTTCCTTTCTGTGTCTGCTATCAGCACTGTATCATCTGCGTACCTTAGGTTGTTTAAATTGTGGCCTCCGATTACTAATCCAGGCATAACTTCTAGGGTCCTCAAAATATTCTCGCTGTACAAGTTGAACAGATCCGGTGAAAGAACACATCCTTGTCTTACGCCCCTTTCTATCTTTGTATATCTACTCAATTCATTACCTGTCCGTATGCAAGCTGTTTGCTGCCAGTAAAGATTCTTTATTACTCTGAAGTCTTTCCCAAATATGTCCAGGTTGCCGAGCATCTCCATCAGTTCTTTGTGGTGTATTTTGTGAAACGCCTTCGCATAATCAATAAAGCACAGGTATGTCCTTCTTCATTGCAACATTTGTGAATGCTGGACAATTTCCTCACAGATGAAGAAGAGACTTGAAGTAACAGAAACAAAGAAAAGAGTACTGAACTGTTACGTGATATCAATTCTCCTATATGGCAGTGAATGCTGTTCTTGTCCTATCTCTAGCCTGATTCTGCTTCCCGCTCTATTCATGAGGATTCGGACGATCAGTTTTGTTATATGACTCATTAAACTGATTGTTCTGTGGAGTTCGCACTCGTTTGCTCCTGGCTTCTTAGGTAGTGCTATGAAGATAGACTTGCTGAGGTCATCTGGTATTACCCCTCTATTATCAATTTCATTTATTATTTCAGTAATTTTCTTTATACCAAATTCTTCCAGGGCTATCATCAGCTCTATGGCTATGCCGTCTGGTCCCGCTGCTTTGTTTCTGTTTAGTTTGGCTACTGCAGATTCCACTTCAGACTTTAATATTTCCGGTCCGACCTCATCTTTGCGTAATATTGGTTGCTCTCTCTTGTCGTGGAAAAGATCTTTTATATATTCTTCTCATCATTAGAGTATTTCCTCTTTCTCCAAAATGATTGTTCCATTCTTAGATTTTAGACATCCTGTTGAAGAGCAGGTTTTTTTGTCCTGTCAGTTCTTAATAACTCGTCCCTTGCTACAGTTGACAACAGATTGTAGGTCGTTATTGAATTGTTCTGAAGTTGTTGCTTTTTTTTTTTTTTTTTTTTTTTGCAATGTTCACACGCTGTGTATAAAAAGACATGACAAAACTTAATCTGTGACTTAATTTTCGGGTGTGTGTGTGAAGTTAGATCTCCTCCGATGACGAGGTGTAACAAAGTTACTATTTCACAATGGGTGATTTTTTTTAACTACCCTTAAGTACCCTTTGCATGTTCAACTAGATTTTTACTTCCTCCGGCGATATCCTTTTTATGAACAATTACAACAATTGTCGTCTGCTTTTAAAGTGAACAAACGTTGTCAATTGAGATTAAATATAATATTAAGAAGCAAGAAAAATTAGTTATTTTTTTAAAAATTGCTCGACTACAATGAATAGAAGATTTGAGGCAACAGAAACAAAGAAAAGAGTGCTGAAGTGCTATGTGACATCAGTCCTCCTATATGGCAGTGAATGCTAGACAATTACAGATGAAGGGTAGATTTGAAACAACAGAAACAAAGAAAAGAGTGCTAAACTGCTATTTAATATCAATCCTCCAATATGGCAGTGAATGCTGGACAATTTTCTCAAAAATGAAGACCGTGCGTTAAACTGCTATGTAATATCAATACCCCTATATGGCAGTGGGTTCTGTACAATTTTCACACTAATGAACAAGAAAATTGCGATATGTTTCTCCAAAAAGGGGCTGAAAATGTCATATACATAGCATATGAGCAACGAGTAAGTTTTTAGCGAAATGTTAACAAAAAAGACATACTTAAAATCAGAAAGTGTCAGTTGAAATTTTTAGGACACATATGTGCGTTGTGGTGCATTGGATATCGGCTCCGAACGAGAAATCGGGGAGCCGAGTTCGAATTCCAGCCGAATTCATTGTATTCACTTACGCGCAAATACCCTTGGGAAAGATATTAATCCGTCTCTTCCTTCCAGTTATGGGTTAAATAGCAGGACAGATTGGGTTCTATAGCCTTGGTCGGCAACCAGTCTACCGCAGAAAGCAATGGCAACCTACTGCGGGATAATCTTCTGCCCAGTCAGTCATGTCTCGAAAGAGACATGATCGCCCAAGCGTGTATCACGTATGGCACTTAACTGACTGATTGAGAAAATAGGGCTTGGAGAATTTGACGTTCACATGTATACCGAAATCAGTGTGAATCGTCCAGTAATCTACTTCACAAGATTGTGCAAGTGGATGGCAAAAAAAGGGGGGCATTGGCAAGAATTACAAAGAATAGCCATGAACACCCACGTCCAGAAGGGATGTGACGTAGAAATGAGGAAATGACGTAGAATAGAGGAAAACCTTCTTTTTTTTTATTATCAAATTTGGAATTATATTTCTCGATAATATTTGCATTTTTTCTTCTTTTTCAACATTCCAGTCAGTTTCGTTACATTTACTTATGCACAAACACCCATCTCCTCCCCCGATACGGGTTAAATAATAAGACTAGAAAGCTCAATGTTTTGATGTTGGTTGATGTTTGTTGATCTCGCTTAGCGGCATATCAACTCTATAGATTATTTAATGTCGAAATCTAAATATTTTGAACGATAGCTTCAACTAAATTTAAGAGCAATTGTATGTGGATGTGCGTTGTGGTGCAGGGGATATCGACTCGGAACAACAAATCGGGGTGCCGATTTCGAATTCCGGTTGAATTCCTTGCATTCACTTACGCACAAATACCCTTGGGAAAGGTATTAATCCGTATCTTCCCTCCAGTTATGGGTGAAATAATAGGACAGATTGGGTTCTATAGCAGTCTACCGCAGAAAGCAATGGCAACCTACTGCGGGATAATCTTCTACCAAGTCAGTCATGTCTCTTTCGAGACATGATCGCCCAAAGCGTGTATCACGTATGGCACTTAACTGACTGACTGCATGTCTTCAACTACATATAAAAAAGTATTCGTGACTATTTTGTTATAAAACGTATTGTTGGTAAGTCTACAATAAAATGTATTGTTGGTCATTTTGCTTTAAATGTATTGTTGGTCATTTTTACTATAAATATGTATCGTCGGTAATGTTTACTATGAATAGGTATTGTTAGTCATTCTACTATAAATGTATATTGTTGGTAATTTTACTATAAAAATGTATTTTTATACTTTTATTGTCTTTTCTTTTTTTTTCTTAACAGGTGTTATCTCCTCGGGTC
This sequence comes from Ascarosepion bandense, assembly GCA_037127315.1. Lineage (NCBI taxonomy): Eukaryota > Metazoa > Mollusca > Cephalopoda > Sepiida > Sepiidae > Ascarosepion > Ascarosepion bandense. Next base: position 3,004,419 of record JBBBDQ010001336.1, read on the forward strand.
AGGGTGGACCTGAGAACAGCAGCAGTTAAGAGGTGGTTCCACGCTCCACGCTCTTCCGATCAGAGGAATTGCTGCCGGATGGATTTTATCGTCATATCCAGGAATAAAGTTTGAATGTAATATTCGCTCTAAATAAAAAAAATACAAAATAATAGAATTGTTGTTAGAATCTTTTTTTTTTCGGTTTTAAAAAAAAGAAAACAACAGGCAAATAAAATATAAAAACAAATCAATCGATGAATCTCTATCGACAATGGTTTTTTTTTTTTTATAAAGGAATCGGTAGCAGCGATCTAAAAATATTCTTTGAGAAAATGGAGAATCCCAAGGGATGCAAATAAGTGATAAAAGCAAGAATATGACCTTTTCTTCAAAACTAATGGTGTAATCGGTAATGGTGGTGCATAGAAGAAGAGACTATTTACCCTATTATATGTATTGGTATATCCAAAGCCGGTGCAAGGGTCTTGTCCCCTACTTCAGAATCTATGATGGCTCTACCTACGTCTCAACTGTCATAATATTCACCTTTAATCAGGATGGATCACGCAAGTCTCCTAGAAAACAATACACTGCGCTTCCTCGGCCTCACTCTCTCAGCCGATCTCAGGTGGAATGACTACATCGAATCAATAGCTACATCTACAGCAAGGAAGGTTGGATAGGGCCAGAGGTTTTTTCCCGTCACTGAATATTGCTGCTAGGCAAAGCTTCTCGGCAGAACGCAAAGAAGGGTCTGTAATGTTATCGGTCCTAACCTGGCATCTCAACTACAGTCACTTTCCCGCCATCTTAACGTAGTTTCCCCTCTGTCTTTTCTAAAAATACAAGTTGCTCTTCTCCTTCGTACCTCGACCGCATGAATTGACACGTACTACCATGACCTTCTTTACAGCTTTGCATCACACTCCACATGCAGTTTTACAACTGGCTATTTATTGTATCAAAGAATTAAACATGAAATATATTTTACCAGGTACATTCTAGACGGATCACCTGGAATTAAGATTTGGTCAGTATCGACAATTTGCAGGTGGTCAATATAATATTTCGATCCGAGTGTGAAAAAAAAAACAGAGTGTTGTCAGTTTTCAAATTAAATCTGCCACTGAATAACAAAAATATTGATCTGAGTGATTTAAAAGAAACCAACTGGAATAATATTACAGATGTTTTTTTTTAATCATGTCACCCCGAGCAAGGCGGTAACGCCACTGATGTGCAGGGGGCTACGTAAGAGTGAAAAGATTGGAAATGAGAAGCCGGAAACCACATCCTAAACAGGGAACAAGGGATGAGCCTCTTAACCTGTTCAATAGACGTGGGTGGAGTGTCAAACCGGGTGATAGTTTAGCCTATCTACTCCAATTATACATCAGTTAGATGGACATCAATATAATGTAGATGTAAGAGATAATATCATTAAATGCAGCGAAGTTTTTCCTGTAATAGTATACCTAGCAGGTTATTGTTGTCATGCAGTTTTTAAAAAAGTAAATTGCAATAGCTGCAAAAACTTAATAACTGGACCAATGACAGACGATGCAGAACAAATCCCTGAAAGTAACTGTTATCTTCAGGGTATTTACAGAGGCACCCTGCTACACCCCAATGTTACGACTGCAAATTTGGTGCTGTACAATTATGTAGTTTTAGATAAGCTAACAAAAGACACTTCTTTTCTTTTCTTTTCTTTTTAATCATCTCACCCCAAGCAAGGCATTCCACTGCCACTATTGCGCATGGGGCTACATAGCGGAAGGTAAAGAGAAGGGGTGGTTAGACATAGGGAATGTCAGGAGGAAGGTGACAGATGAGTAAGGATACCGAGGATGAGGGTTGGGCAGAATGGGAAGAGTGTTTGATAGAATGGGAGCAGGTTAGTGTGTTAGGAGGTGTCTATTGACCTTACATTTAAACTCCTGGAGATTGTAGCCGTCGGGGAAGCAATCGTTTGGAAGAGAATTCCACAGTCGGGAAGTGCGAGGAAAGAAACTGTTGGAGTAGAAGTTACGGCTGCATTTTATCGGTTTCACTGTAAAAGGGTGGGATCTCTAGTATCTCGTTCAAATACGTATTTAGGGGGCACTAGTGATCTAAGTTCATCGGAGCAGAAGCCGTGAAAGTATTTATAGAAGAGACACAGGGAAGCCACGTCGCGCCGGTGGGAGAGAGACTGCAGGCGGTCTGCCAAGTCAGTATCTATCACATTACAGACCCTCCTCTGAACCTTATCGAGAAGCCCGAGGAGAACAGCAGGGTCACCCGACCAGATATGGCAGCAGTATTCAATGCACGGGCGGATGGTAGATTTATAAATGTTCAGGATAGATTCAGACGGAAAAAACTTCCGGGCCCTACACAGAGAACCGAATTTCATAGCAGCGGATTTAGCAATGGATTCGATATAGTCATTCCATTTGAGGTCCGCTGAAAGTGTGAGACCAAGGAGGCGCAGTGTTTTACTCTCTGTGAGGCAAGCCTGGTCCATGCTAATGAGAGGTAGGTGAGATTGTCGATGATGGTTAATTGAGAGTAGCTTCGTTTTAGAAGCATTAAAATTTACTAACCATTTCTTACCCCAGTCCAATATGGATTGGAGGTCTTTTTCAATCTCGGCTGCGAGGTTAGCTTTGACGCCTACACCAGATTTTTGTTGGAGGCGAGAGTAAACTGTGGTGTCATCGGCGTACAAACCTATTTGGACTCTTATGGAATCAGAGAGATCATTAATGTATATCAGGAAGAGTGTAGGACCTAAGATGGAGCCTTGGGGGACACCTGCGTTTGTATGGTAGTTCTGAGAGGCATGTCCGTTTAATACCACCTTCATTGTGCGGTTAAAGAGGAATGACTGGATTAGTTCAAACAAATGTCCAGTTATACCATAGCTCCGCAGTTTACATAGAAGGCCAGCATGCCAAACTCTGTCGAACGCCTTAGATATATCTAATGCAACGGTTCGGGCTTCGCCATTCCTGTCGAGTGCCTGGTATATGTACTCGGTGATGGTCGTTAGCATATCAGCAGTAGACCTGGTGAAGCGGAAACCATATTGCTTGTCCGAGAGGAGCCTGTGTGCTGTGAGATGCTGAACCACCTCGGTGTTTGATAATGGCTTCGAACACTTTGCCAAAGATCGGAAGAAGGCTGATAGGGCGGTAATTTGCAGGGTCAGAGGGTTCTCCAGTGTTTTTAAATATAGAAACTACAGAGGAAGATTTCCAACAGGCAGGAAAGCAGGAAGCAGATAGGCAGAGGTTGTAGAGCTTAGAAAGGACAGAGGAGAGTTCAGGGGCACATTTCTATGGTTGGGATTCCGTCACCACCGCTCGCTTTGTGAGGGTCAAGTTTTAAGATTATCTTAGAGACAAGCGAAGGTGTAATGTGGACATCATTCAGTTGTGCCTCGGTTCTAGGTGAGAAGTCGGGTGTCAAAACTCCAGACGAGTCCAGACTCGAATTGTTCGAGAATCTGCGGGCAAAGCATTCAGCCTTATCTGCTGGGGAGGTGAGGACCTCAAATTTGTTGATTAGCAGGGGTATTGTGGACTTGCTCTTGTTAAGTACTCTTTTACAGAGTCACCAGTAGTCTTTAGAGCCGAATTTAGAGCATGCTATGCGTTGCTTCATTCTGGCAGCAAACAACATCTTAGCTTCGTTAAGTATCCTTTTACACTTATTACGAGCTGAAGTGAAAAGGCGCCTGTTTTGGTCCGACGCGTAGTTACGATAGAGTCGGAAGAAATAATTCCGGTGGGCAATGGCAGCCGAGCAAGCGGGTGAGAACCATGGAGACGAATGAGATTTAAGCTGGAATTTCCTAGCAGGGATGAAGGCATCGATGCCAGCCTTAACCCAGGAGGAGACCTCGGATGCACATTCTTCGATGGGAAGACTAAAGACGTTGTTCCAAGGGATGTCACAGAGGAAGTCTCGGAACGAATCCCAGTCTGCTCTTTGATAGCAGTAGGATATTCTACTTGTCTGGGTTTCATAGGCGGGAGTGGAGTGAAATATTGACGGACACTACAGTGTGGTCAGAGTTTCCAAGTGGGCAGAGTTGTCTGGTAGTGCAAGAGTCTGGGATGGAAGTGAAGCAGAGGTCTAGAAGTGAGTCCCTTCCGTTAGGGTTGTCGGAGAAACGCGTGGGGAAGTCCACTACTTGCGTAAGGGATTGGGTGATTGAAAAGTTCATGGGGTTTGGACACCAGCAGGGTCAGTGACAGCGTTCTTCAGCCACTTGGTGTGGTGGGCGTTAAAGTCACCAAACACGAATACATGGGCAGAGGGATGGGAAGAAATGGCTTTGTCAATATTGTCAGAAATGATGTCAAGTAACGAACAGTCAGGGGAGGAAGGAGAGCGGTAGAGAAAGAAGAGATAGCTAATCAATATATATATATATATATAGATAGCTTTATTCAATAAATCAGCGACAATTAGTTGTTTACATAACTTTAACTATTTTGTCGGACTATGACATGTTATTTCATGTCGATTATTGCGATGATGGTCACAACATAGAAAAAATAGAACAAATGTTGGTGTGGACTTCGACAAATGCGTTGTTAAACAATTTTTGCAAAAAGAAAAATGACAACCTAATGAAAAAAATTTAAATATAAAAAAAAAGAAAATTAGAAACATTTTATAAATAAATAAACAAATAAATTAAACGTTTTTATTTATTTATTGTTTTGTCATTCTTTTATTGTAATTAATTCAATTTTGAAAATTTTCATCACTTAAAATTAACAATCAGTATCTGCCCTTTAAATGAATTATCTCCCTTTAGCTTGACTGCGCTTGATGACGTCATATTTGAGCTGAGAGGCCTTCTATAAAGAAGGTCATGGTACTACTTGATTGGTAACTAGGGCTCATTTCTTTGGAGACATGATCGTCTAAGCGTGTATCACCTATGGCATTTAACTGATAGAGTTAAAATAGACTTTAGAACAAGAATCGGCCTACGGATCCGGCCCGCGAGGGCTATTTGACTGGCCAGCGAGCCTGATTACCAATGACTCTATTCTTAACATTAGAAACGAGGCTTTCGAATTCAACGAAAGGCCCGCTGTTATCTTCCTCTGATCCACCCAATCGAATTTGAATACTATGACTGCAAGAACACGATCAAACCCAATCACGTCCACTTCTGCGTAAAACATTAAAAAATAAACATAAAACAAAAACTACGAGCCGATATGACCGACCGACTGGCGACAAACATTAGGCGGGGACACCTTCAAAGGGACAATGTTGTCTCCGTCAGCTTTCTATTTCATTCCTCTAACAGTGACCCCCCCCCATCGCTTACTCCTGCCACCTAACCTATATAATTTGCTGGAATCTTTCAATGTGCCATGTTCCTATCTTATCATACGTAAGTGCATATGTTTGCAACTATTTGTACTCATATATATAGGTATATGTGTTTCGTTTTTGTTTGATGTGTGTGTGTGGTTCGTTTGTGGTACAATTTTCAATAATAGTTTCAAACCTACACATCATAATTTCATCCATTTCACTTTGATTTTTTTCACTTTGAAGTATTTTGACGTTCCTTGAGGAAAAGTAATTTTTGTTAGGTGTTCTTTAATTTTAGATTTTCTTTTGTTTTTCTGATTTCTTAATGTTGATTTTCATTATGGTTTTAAATATTTAGGTTGACAGGGGTCTGCATATGTAATATTTCCTTTTTCATTGATAGCCTTCGTCCGGCCCGTGACCCGTCATTATAACACGATCCGTCGAATGAGTTGCCGACCACTGATTTAGAAGGAACCGGAAATCTAATCCTAAACAGGAAACAAGGGATAAGCCTCTAGGATAATCCTCCTCGGGAAGGAGTGTGAACAGGGCGATAGGCAAACCTATCTACTCCTACTGAAAAAAAAGTTAAATTCAGTAGTAAATAAAAGTTCAGAGTTTTAGGCGGAGACTTTTACAAGTATTGAGTTGAAGTAGACTTTAGAAGGAACCACAAACCCAATCCTAAACACGAATCGAGAGATAAGCCTCTACCCTTGTTCAAAAGAGCGGGGATTAGTGCGAAAGGAAAATCTATCTACTTCTGTTGTTGGAAAAATCAATATTAAATAAAAGTTCTTTTTTTTAGATGGAGGCGTTAGAACTATAGCATATAAGTAGACTTTAAAAGGAAGCGGAAACTCAGTCCTAAATAGGAAACAAGAGATAAGCCTCTTCTTCTTCTTCTTCTTCTTCTTCTTCTATGTGCCTTGTCCCTTCAGGACGTAGGCGATCATGGCCTTCCACGTTTCCCTATCCCTGGTGACTCTTAGCACGCCTTCTCCTGTTACACCATGCAACCACTCGTTCCGTCATCCACCTGATTAGGTCCTTCAAATATGTTATCCGCTGCTTTCCCCTGTCTCTTTTACCCTCTACCTGGCCTGTTAGTATCAGATTCTCCAAGCCCTCCTTCCTCGTTGCGTGTCTCAGGAACTTCAGCTGTCTCTTCCTGATGTATTAATTTCCTTTTTGTTTCCATCATTTCCAAGACCTCTTCATTGCTCACATGCTCGATCCATGATATTCGCAGCATCCTTCTGTAGAATCACATTTCAGTGTCTACTACTGCTTAAAAACCGTAGTGTGAAACGGACGATCTCGTGAGGATAACCAAAGGGAAGTCATCGCCCTTTGCATCCCAACATGGGCATTCTTAGAACCTGACAAGATGAGGAATTCCAACGAAAGGATCGACGATAGGAGGATATGAATATTATTTGAATCGTCATCATCAGCTTTATCTCGTATCCAAGAATTTGATTTTATCTTTGCTGATCGCTTCTTTTATTATGCCGATGTTAAAGACTAAATTCGCCGCCAACGTGAAGGTTCAGGGCTAGAAGCTTCCAGTTTCACCAAAATCTCTTTCCGTCATTCGTTCCCTATATTATTTGAATCGTCAACATCAGCTTTATCTCGTATCCAAGAATTTGATTATATCTTTGCTGGTCGATTCTTTTATTATGCCTACGTTGAAGACTGATCGCTTCTTTTATTATGCCGATGTTAAAGACTAAATTCGCCGCCAACGTGCAGGTTCAGGGCTAGAAGCTTCCAGTTTCACCAAAACTTCTTATCGCCATTTGCAAGAGATGGTTAGAAGTGAAAGAAAATCAAAGTAGAAGAAAAGGCCAGTGGCGGGAATTCGTTTTAAGATGAACCTCAACATGCCAGGAAGTAACCCACACTTGATTTCATGACCTTCCTCTGCGGTAGATATGGAATGATACACGCAGAATCCAGTTATGAGACTGCAACGGATTGCCACTAACTCTTATAATTTCAAAGGTGCCTTCTGTAGCATGTCCAACATACGTACCTCTCTTCTTCTGCCGGTAAAATCTTTTTGAGATCTGTTTTAATCACCATCTGCTTATTTCACCATTGAGGTCTTTCGTCTCTGTGAACGATGACGTCGAGTGTTCTAAAGTCCTGGTGTGGAACCCATGGCGGCAAGTTATAAAACTACAACGGATTACCACTAACTCTGTTATAATTTCAAAGGCGCATTCTGTAGCATATCCAATACACGTACCTCTCTCTTCTTCCCCGGTAAAATCTTTTTGAGATCTGTTGTAGACACCATCCGCTTATTTCGCCATTGAGGTCTTTCGTCTCTGTGAACGATGACGTCGAGTGTTCTAAAGTCCTGGTGGGGAACCCATGGCGGCAAGTTATAAAACTGCAACGGATTACCACTAACTCTGTTATAATTTCAAAGGCGCCTTCTGTAGCATATCCAATACACGTACCTCTCTCTTCTTCCCCGGTAAAATCTTTTTGAGATCTGTTGTAAACACCATCCGCTTATTTCGCCATTGAGGTCTTTCGTCTCTGTGAACGATGACGTCGGGATTTCTAAAGTCCTGGATGGCGACAAGAAGAAAACTAGACCAATTCCTTATTTGAATAACACGTGCAATATAAATGAATATTTGCTGAATTTCAGATATCTATTCATTGACGAAATAAAGCTTAAATTACACGAGCAAGCATGAATTGTCGTTAGTTCTTTGAAAACAAGTTCTTTGTTTCTTCCAAAGAAATTCAATTAAGAAAACAGCATAGAATTTAAATAAAACCTCTTGATATTTACATTAGATTGTATTTTTCCTTGACTTTTAGATTAAAGTCTTTGAACAAGTGCTCCTGTAAGGGAACACTTAGTGAGCGAAATAATTTTGCTTCTAGTTTTAGATCTCCAGAACAAGAAATTTCTTTTAATAGTTGGCATGTGAGAAGAAATCAAACGACAAAACGACCCGCATTCTCACGGCTATATAACGCGCCTTACCTCCAACAAAAATGTAAATTAGTGTCCTCTTAAATTTCAGAATTATTTCAGTCGTGCCTCCTATAATTGGGGCAATTCTGAACAAGCAAACGAAACCATGAAACAAGAGATTGCTGCTTACCGTACATAAAATACAGTTAATGAATTAAACTGCTGTGCCTTTGTTGCAAGCCCCCTTTTCTTTTTCGTATTCCTGTTTTATTTATCGGTTTATTTTCACTCGTATTCGCCCAAAAGTAAGGCATTAAAGTCACTGAGACGCAAGGAGTTACTGGGCGTTGATGAATTAGAAACAGGAACATTACTTAGGAGCGAGAACAAAGAAAGAGTAATCAGGAGGACAGTAGATAACGATTGACACGGCATTTAAATGTTTGCAGATTAAAGTTGTTCTGGATCCGGAAGAGTGTTCCATAAGCAATAAGTGCGAGAAAAGAAACTGTAAGCATAGAACTTACGGCTGCATCTATGTAGGACAAATGGTAGACTTATCTAAACTTATTTATAAATGGAATTTTGTGTGTGTGTATGTGTTTCTGTGTATGTGTGTGTGTGTCCGTTACCTATAGACTCCGAAACTGCTGAACCGATTTTCTTGAAAATTTACACAGTTGTACTATAAGCGTCTGCGAGTGTTCTTAGCTAGGTTTTGTGTCGAGGTACGCCCGATAAATATCGAATATCGATAATCGAAAAAATCGGGTTATAGAAGGAGTGTTCCGATTTTAATCAAATTTGATACACTCATAGACAAAGACATAAGAAACGATATTCAGAAGTTTCAAGGTTGCAGTTCTCACAATAGTGCAGAAAATTGATAATACATATATATATATCAAAGGCAAGATGTTTGTGTGTGTGTCTGTTTATATGCTTGTATGTCTGTATTTTTTTCAGCACTTTTATTTTAGTTTTTGCTTCGGGTTTGGCTCTAAGTAGGTATAATTGTAGTTCTTAGTCTCAGCCATGGTACCATTTACTCAGAGGACTTATTTAGCCTTCAAAATTCAGTTTACGAGGAGAAAAACGTATTTGATATCGATACCAGGAAATCAGAATTTGACATACATCCATTCATTTTTCTTTCAGTCTACAGTTTCGCTTTAACCGGAAACAACTATTGCTTTTTAGTCTTTCGTGCCAACGTCCAAAGTGTCTGAGCTCCAGGACTAAAAAGCTTTTAAAGCTTTCATTACACCCGTGCAACGCCGGGCTATATTGCTAGTAGATATATAATTATGGAGATTACAATTGTCTCACTGAATCGATTTTCTCAGTAGCTGACCTAGCAATGGATTCAATATCAGTCAAGTGCCATACGTGATACACGCTTGGGCGATCATGTCTCGAAAGAGACATAACCGACTGGCCAGAAGATTATCCCGCAGTAAGTTGCCATTGCTTTCTGCGGTAGACTGGTTGCCAGCCTAGGCTATAGAACCCAATCTGTCCTGTAATTTAACTCATAGCTAGAGGGGAAAGATATGTCTTATATTATTAAATAGTAATTAATGGGGGATCAGTTTATTATTTCATAACAATATAAAACTGATCTCCAACTTTATAACCAGTAGAAGCCTTAATCATGTTTTCAACTATTATATTCAATCAGCCATCCGTGATACCTGCTTGGGCGATCATATCTCGAAAGAGACATGATTGAATGGGCAGAAGATTATCCCGCAGTAGGTTGCTATTGCTTTCTGCGGTAGACTGGTTGCTAGCCAAGGCTATAGAACCCAATCTGTCCTGTTACTGGAATGAAGAGACGGATTAATACCTTTCCCAAGAGTCTTTGCGCGGAAGTGAATGCGAGGAATTCAACTGGAATTCGAACTCGGCTCTCCGATTTCTCGTTCCTATATCCACTGCACTACAAAGCACATCCTCATTGAATACACCTTCTCCTTTAGACTATCCCTATCCTAAAAAAAGATTTCAATTCTTTCTTCTTTCGACAAAACTATGTTCAATCTTTGGTGAGAATAATTATATGGTTAATCAAATTTTCATTTTCGACCAGACACCCTATATATCGTTTATTCAGTAATGAATTAGAACACTCTCAGTTACTGTGTGTATAAAAGTTTGCCTTCTTCTACCGAGCGCCCATAGATGACAATTCGGTCGGGTAATAATCATGGCTAAAAGCAATCGGATGTCTACTGATGAGCTGCGATACAGCAAAAGAGATCTGTCTGCGGATGACTATATATGTATATATGTGTGTGTGTGTGTGTGTGTGTGTGTGTGTGATGTCTGTTCGTATCTATCGATCGATAGTGTTTCTATCTATCAATATATGTCTGTTCATTATCTATCATTGTATTACCGTCATTGTTAACTTCCTGATGAGACAATGTTCTTTTAATGTCGAAACAAAATGTACTATTTTGTTATAGTTTGTAGTTTTCACATATTCTAACGTAATAATTAATAATAAATATTCATTGTTCTAGTTTTATACTGAGCGCCCATAGCTCAGAGGTAGAATTGCCGACTGACGCCTATTCGATCGGGTTTCTAATCCTGCGTTAAAAGCAATCGGAGTCTAACCGTACTAATGAGCTGCGAAACAGATCTGTCTGCGGATTACTATATATATATTTTTCCATTTTTAAACGAGTTATTCCGCTACCCAGGTTTCTACCATGAGTGGTGTCTTTGGGCGATTTTTAATAACTGATTTTACCGTTTACTGTTTTTTAGGGGAAAAAAGGTGTGTGGCTATTTACTATCTATCTATCTATCTATCTATCTATATATATATATATATATATATATATATATATATATATATATATAATTAAAATAACTCAACAAGTGTTGATATCTATCTCAAACTCTGTGTGGGTACCTCTCTCTCTCTCTCTCTCTCTCTCTCTCTTTGTTCCTATACATTTAATATTTTTCTCTCTGTTTATGTCTTTTGCGTAGACAGTTCATACAGACTTGCGTCGTTTTATTATTGAAGTAGCTAAATGTACGTACTTGTTAGGTCTGAGCAAATGGTTGACGAAGCGGGGCTTAGAAGAGATATCAAGAGAAAAATTAGTGAGAGCGACAAGAGACAGAGCCAATTGGAAGTCCATGATCACCTACGTTCAGAAGGGACACGGCACAAGAAGAAGAAGAAGAAATAAAACTAAAAACATTCCTGTGTAGCTAATCAGTAATGAGAAGAGGTGGATTGATACCTATTCAGAATTTGATAAAAAAAAACAGAAATTCTAATGTAAGTATAAAGTGGGGGATCAATTCTCTATTATAATCAATATATAAAATGATCCCTCAATTTATGGTCATGCTACTTTCTATCCGTTTATATTCTAGATTTATCGGCTTGAGAAAATGGTTGACGAAGCGGGGCTTAGAAGAGATACCAAGAGAAAAAATTACTGAGAGAGACAAGAGACTGAGCCAACTGGAAGTCCATGATCGCCTACGTCCTGAAGGGACACGGCACATGAAGAAGAAGAACCGCAAGTTCTATTCTAATAGTTTGTTCACTCGTACTTCATCAATGTGGAACACTCTTCCGTTTTTTTTCTTCCTGCTTTCCTGTCAACTACAATCTTCAAAAATTTAAATGCAATGTCACTCGCCGTATTCTGATTTTTTAAATCTGTTTTTTTAATCTGTTTTTTATTGTCCATTCTCATCACTAAAATTTTCTCAGTTTTTTTCATTTTCAATAACTTCTTGTGTCTCAGTGGCTTTATTGTCTTGCTTGAGGTCAAATGAACTTAAAAATCGTTTTCAATGAGAAATATCAATATTTTGAATAAATTGACTTTCTGGCATGACCCACAATTAATCACATTTTTAAAACAAAAATGCGGTGAGCTATAATAATTAAAGTTGTCTAACCTGAAACAGCAAGAAAACCGAATGCATGGTCATCAATAAAAAGGGCAATCCAATATGCCAAATACAAGTCGGAGATACTAGAATCAAGCAGGTACAAAAATTTAAATACCTGGGAAGTGTTATGACAGAAGACGGAAAGTGTGACAGGGTTAAGCAAATCTTATAACTATCCATTTTCAGAGGAAATTTTCGATCTTTCTGAAGCGTATTGACAAATACAGATTGAAAATGAATGTTCAGGGTTAAAAACGATAAATAACGCTCTAAAGATTGTATAAGTCCAACCTACTTCCTTTTGGTATAAAATTAACACAAATTATATTTCAATAAGCTAAAAATCAAGCAGGCACAAAAATTTAAATACCTGGGAATTGTTCTAAAAGAAGATGGAAAGTGAGACACAGAGATCCGAAAGCGAATTGGCATGGCGAAGGAAGCATTCCAGAAATTGAGTAAAGTATTAAGAAACAGGACAATTATGCTAGAAACAAAGAAGAGAGTACTGGATTACTATGATATCTATTCTTCAATATGGAAGTGATTGCTGGACAATATCATCAAAGATGAAAGAAAAACTTGAAGCAACTGAAATGTGGTTCTACAGAAGGATGCTGCGGATATCATGGATCGAGCATGTGAGCAATGATGAGGTTTTGGAAAGGATGGAGACGAAATGGAAATTAATACTGAGCATCAGGAAGAGACAACTGAAGTTTCTTGGACATGCAATGAGGAAGGATGGCTTGAATAACCTGATACTAACAGGCCGGATAGAAGGAAAAAGAGACAGAGGAAGGCAGCGGATAACATATTTGCAGGGCCTGATCAGGTGGATGACGGAACGTGGGTTGAATGGTGTAACAGGAGAAGGCGTGCTAAGAGCCACCAGTGATAAGAAGACGTATAAAGTCATGATCGCCCACGTCCTGAAGGGACAGGGCAAGAAGAAGAACCTGAGCTAAGACTATTAAAAATATAAACTTTAGTTTCTCTTTTATTATCAGTGTATTTCTATAACAAAATTACGAGGGTCATTCAAAAAATGAGATGAATTTTATTTATTTATTTTTTTTTTTTTTTGGAGATTCTAGCTATCAGGAAATGGAAGAGAGTTTCAAATGTGGGAAGTATGAGTAAAGAAACTGTTGGAGTAGAAGTGGAGGTTACATTTAACTATTTTTGAAAGGGAAAAGGGTGGGGCCTAGATGTCAATCTAGTAGCGCGTTTAAATTCATGTGACCGAGGCATCAGGGCAAAAAGCTTGTCAGAGCAGTTGCCATGAAAATAATTGCAGAAAAGACAGAGGGAAGCCACGTCAGGTCGGTGAGAAAGTGACAAGTGTCGAAATTCAGGATTGATTAATTTGCAGATCCTTCTTTGGATTTTGTCGATGTTATGTCGTGAGTAAGAATAAATAACTCAACAACAGGAATAGGTTAATTGTTGTATTCCGTGAAAATAGTATTTACAAAGGTTATTAGTATCCAATACAAGAATAAGCGTTAATCGTCTCAACCGTCGTAAGACGTAGTGTGAGCAATGGGTACTTCCGGGTCGTCACCGGAAGTCTACGACTGACTTGTCGATCGGCTGCTCGGCACACTTTCCTACGTAGATGCCACCATTACTTTACATAGTAATGGAATAGTCCATTATAGCGAATAGACGCGGGCGTCCCAACAGTCGAGAATCTCGAGATGAATAGCAGGATCATCCTACCAGATATGTCAAAAGTATTCAATGCACGGACGAATGGTAGATATCCAAGATGGATTCTTTGGAGAAAAGCTTCCAAGCAGTAGATGCATATACAGGTTCTATGAAGACGTTCCACTTTTAGGTCGGTCAAAACAGTGAGGCCAAAAAGTGAGGTCAATGAATGATACTAGCCAAGAGGACGGTATCATTTATTCTGATGGATAGCAGAAAAGGGTAAATTTTTGTTTTGTTCCCCGAAGGCCTTTACCCCTTCAAATCTTTCCAAAACATCCTTATTTCCGTGCAAATGTAAATGCTGAACTCAAATCGATAATTGTTTATTGACGAAACCTACAGAAAAAAAAATCGCATTCGAGTTCGCAATAATTGTTACAGAAAAAATATCCAGTACCACACAATAACGCTCTACCTCGAATAGTTCTTTTTTTCGTACCGGGTGGACATTAATATATATGAAAAAAAAATGCAAGCACCCTGGTTTTATTTAAAATTCCTTTAATATCATGTCTTAGAGTTTGTTATTTCGTACTAAATCCGAAAGTCTCACCACAAGTTAACTATTGTTGAGTCACTGGTCATCTTACACGATTGAATTCGGTCGAAAATTGAAAAGATTTTATCGTTTGCAACTAAATTTGCAGGAATGCTCAAGAAAAGTTCTATGTTGATCAAAATCCAAAGGATAATCTGCAATATAATCGACCCCGATCTGGCTGCACGACTCTAGTCCCTTTCTCACCGACGAGAAGTGGCTTCTCTCTGTCTCTTCTTCAAATATTTTTATGGCTTCGGCTTCGATGAGCTTAGCTCCCTGGTGTCCCCTGTACACGAATTTACCCGAGCTACTAGACTGGTAACTAGGTCCCACCCTTTTACCGTTGAAATTGTTAAATGTAACCAACACTTCTACTCCAACAGTTTCTTTTCTCGCATTTCTCGCCTGTGGAATTCCCTTTCGTATACTTGTTTCCCTGATAGCTACAATCTCCAAAAGTTTAAATCCAACGTCAATTGCCATCTCTTCTTTCCCTTCCCTCTTTGTTTCTCTTATCCTTTCCCTAACATCCTCTGTATCGTCTTCTTCCTTTTCGCTCTACTCTCACGCAACTCTGTTCTCGCTAATTTTCCCATGCTTCTCTTGTCTATTCTCCGACACCCCCTGTAACTTGTTCTTCTTTCTCTTCGCTCTCTTCTCGTGAAGACCCCTGCGCACCAGTAGCAGTACTGCCTTGCTTGGGGCGAAACGATGATAAAAAGCAATCACACTGAAACTAATTATCTAATTTTTTTATTTATTTACTCTTTAATGAATTTTGCATTTCTTTTATATTATAGTTTTATTTTCTAGAAGTAAATGCTATTAAAATCAAAATTTATAATATTGTTGCTTATTATACATGGAATGTTATTTTTTTATTGTCTGTAATCATGTCTTTTTATTCTTAGTCATATATTCCTATTCTTATTCTTAATCTTATATTCCTATTCCTCTTCTTATTTCTTATTCTTATATTTTCTTATTCTCGTTCTCATTCTCATTTCTTTATTAAAGCCTAATTTAGCTTCATTAACTTCTTCTTCTTCTATGTGCCTTGTCCTTTCATGACGTAGGCGATCATGGCCTTCCACGTCTCCCTATCCCTGATGGCTCTTAGCACACTTTCTCCTGTAACATCTCGCAACCCCCGTTCTGTCATCCACCTGCTCAGGCACTTCAAATATGTTATCCGCTGCTTTCGTCTGTCTCTTTTTCCCTCTATCTGGCTAGTTAGTATCAAGTTCTCCAAGCCCTCTTTCCTCATTGCATGTCCCAGGAACTTCAGTTGTTTCTTCCTGATGCTCAGTATTAATTTCCTTTTCGTTTCCATCATTTCGAAGACCTCATCATTGCTCATATACTGAGTCCATGATATTGCAGTATCCTTCCGTAGAACCACATTTCAGTTCCTCCAAGTTTTTCCTTCATCTTTGATGATATTGTCCAGCATTCACTGCCATATTGAAGAACTGACATCAAATAGCAATCCAATACTTCCTTCTTTGTTTCTAGCGAAATTGTCCTGTCTCTTAATACTCTACTCAGCTCCTGAAATGCATCCTTGTGCTTTTAGATCTCAGGAATATAAATGTATAGAAACTGCTGTGACCACAAAGTGAGGGGTCAGTTTATATATTGATTGTAATATGAAATTGATCCCCCACTTTATATCCATCATGCTTCTGTAGAACCACATTTCAGTTGCTTCAAGTTTTTCCTTCATCTTTGATTATATTGTCCAACATTTACTGCCATATTGAAGAACCGACATCACATAGCAATCCAGTACTCTCCTCTTTGTTTCTAGCGAAATTGTCCTGTTTCTTAATACTCTGCTCAGCTCCTGAAATGCATCCTTGTGCTTTTAGATCTCAGGAATATAAATGTATAAAAACTGCTGTGACCAAAAAATGAGGGGTCAGTTTATAAAGGTTATTCAACCAAACATATTAGGATCTTCCTGCTGCAAAACATCCTCGTCTTGCTTAGGAATGAAATCTGCAATATCATTCGGTCCGTTAATCGTCTGAGAGATCCTTCTCTGCCTTCTATAAGCATGGTTAACCTCCAGGAAAGGGACGCGTGGCGTCTTCTCGGGCTAAGACTATATTGAATCCATTATTTGGTCAGCTGCTAAGAAGGTTGGTTCACTATGTCATGCTAGACAATACCATCAAAGTGAATCATTGGGACTTTTGGGGCTTACATTCTCAGCTGACACAAAGTGGGAAGGCTATATTGAATCCATTGCTAGGTTAGCTGCTAAATAGGTTGATTTACTGCATCGTGCAAGACAAACCTTCCTTCCAGAATCTATCTTACATATCTATAAGTCTACCATTCGTCCATGCTTAGAATATTGCTGCCACATATAGTTCGGTGCTCTTGATATTTACCTTGAGTTCCTTGATAAAATCCAAACACACTTTGGAAAAAAAATAATTAAAATGTGTAATGTAAACGGATGTGCGTTGTGGTGCAGTGGATATCGGCTCGGAACGAGAAATCGGGGAGCCGAGTTCGAATTCCAGTTGAATTCATGGCATTCACTTACGCGCAAATATCCTTGGGAAAGGTATTAATCCGTCTATTCCTTCCAGTTATGGGGTAAATAACAGAACAGATTGGGTTCTATAGCCTTGGCTGGCAACCAGTCTACCGCAGAAAGCAATGGCAACCTACTGCGGGATAGCCTTCTGCCCAGCCAGTCATGTCTCTTTCGAGATATGATCGCCCAAGCGTGTTTCACGTATGGCACTTAACTGACTGAATGTAAATGTGAATTCCATCAGATCATCAATCTAATGAGCCACGACGTAACAAAACTTATCATCAGAATCTTTATGAACAAAGCACACAGTAGAATCAGTCCGAGAAATAGACAAGGACAGTGAATGTTCGTTAAAGACACTGGAACATGGAATGTTATATTTATTTTCAGAATGATATCAGAAAGAGCAATACAACTAAATTCATAATTATAATAGTTTATAAATATTTAATAATTACCTATAGTGCAGTTTCATCAATGAAAGAATGAAGAAAATGTAAGCTGATTCGGGCGAGATCATCTTTGCTTCCTTGCCATGTAAGATTTTGCAAAGGAATAATAACAAAAGAACCGTTCTATTTTCATTTAGAACTAGCAGTATAGCCCGGCGTTGCTCGGGTGTAATGAAAGCTTTAAAACTATTCCATGGTCCTGGAGCTCAGACTCAGCCT
Organism: Ascarosepion bandense; assembly: GCA_037127315.1. NCBI lineage: Eukaryota > Metazoa > Mollusca > Cephalopoda > Sepiida > Sepiidae > Ascarosepion > Ascarosepion bandense. Next base: position 3,022,100 of record JBBBDQ010001336.1, read on the forward strand.
AAAGAATATTTGAAATAATAATATAATTGCAAAAATTTACCAATCGCACCTAATATATATATATATATATATATATATATATATATATATATATATATATACTAGCAGTATAGCTCGGCGTTGCTCGGATGTAATGAAAGCTTTAAAACTAATCCATGGTCCTGGAGCTAAGAGTCTTTGGATATTGGCACGAAAGACTAAAAGAGCAATAGTTGTTTCCAGTTAAAGCGAAACTGTAGACTGAAAGAAAAATGAATGGATGGAAGTCAAATTTTGATTTCCTGGTATTGATATCAAATAAGTGTTTTCGTTGTAAACTGAATTTAGAAGTCTAAATAACTCCTCTGAGTAAATGGTATCATGGCTGAGACTAAGAGCTACAATTATACCTACTTAGAGCCAAACCCGAAGCAAAAATAAAAGGGCTGAAAAAATGCAGACATACAGGCAGATAAACAGACACACACACAAACATCTTGCCTTATATATATATATATATATATATATATATATATATTATCAATTTTCTTCACTATTGTAAGAATTGCAACCTTGAAACTTCTGAATATCGTTTCTTATGTCTTTGTCTATGAGTGTCTCAAATTTGATTAAAATCAGACCACTCCTTCTATAACCCGATTTTTTCGATTATCGATTTTCGATATTTATCGGGTGTACCTCGACACAAAACCTAGCTAAGAACACTCGCAGATGCTTCTAGTACAACTGTGTAGATTTTCAAGAAAATCAGTTCAGCCGTTTCGGAGTCAATAGGTAACGAACACACACACACACATATACACACACAGAGACAAAGTTCCATTTATAAATAAGTTTAGATTATTCACTTGGCAATAAATACTAAAAATTGTATCAAAATACATCATTTTCTTTTTAAAAAAATGGTGTGGCCTAATAATTATGGCTGTTAGTGTATATATATTTTTAAAAAATACCTTATTTTGGCTCTCAGCACTGTCTGGATTGTCGAGGCAGCAGATTTTGGCAACTTTTAACCCAAACCGGCTTTGCAATAAAAAAAATAAAGCACACACAATGTAGGACAGGCCGGGTTTTAGAACAAAGGACACAGGGGGAGGTTCACGATAAGGAACTAAAAACAAATTAAGAATGTAAAAGCGAATTCCTACTACACTACCTACAAACAACTCAAAAGACTAAATAAAACACCAAAACTTAAATCTAGCAGACACACTTGTTGGATTTAGGTTCACATCTTAAAAGGCACTATGAAGTAACCAGCAAATAGCAACTGGTCTGTAGAATAATGGCAGATTGGAATACATTGTCAACCATAAGATACTCCCACCTAATTTTTGCCAATTGATCTTCTTCCCTACTAAAGAAGTCAAAAATACATAATTTCTTTTAAAAATAACTGGGGTGGCCTAATAATTATGGCCGGTTGTGTAGCTCTAGCAGAGTGGCGAAGAAAAACTGTCTGATCATATCCAATGCCTCAAAAGTCAAACTAGTGACCTTCCGTTATCGCCGGCCGAATACAGAACTTTCACCAATCGCAATCAACGGATATTTCCTGAGAGAGGCACCCGTGCCTTGAGCGCCTATTCAGACCTCAAGTGCAACTCGTACACACGATGCATCGCTAAAGATACTGGAGAAATGGTCAAGTCCTTGTGCCGCTCCAGCATGGACTGCCTTTCTTTTGCCATCCTTTCTATTTACAAGAGCCATGTCAGGCCGAAAATGGAGCACTCCTGACATATATGCGCGGGTTCTGCATAAAAGTCTAAAGGTCCTTGTGATCAACGAAACGTTTCATGCTCTATCGCTGTCGCCATGGAAAATGTTCAGATGAACTTCTTCTTCTTCTTCTATATGCCCTATCCTTTCAGGACGTAGGCGATCATGGCTCTCCACGTCTCCCTATCCCTGGAGGCTCTTAGCACGCTTTCTTCTGTTACACCATCTGCAACCATCGTTCCGTCATCCACCTGATCAGGTCCTGCAAATATGTTATCCGCTGCTTTCCCCTGTCCTTTTTTCCCCTCTATCAGGTTCTCGAAGCCCTCCTTCCTAATTACATGTCACAGGAACTTAGGCTGTCTTTTCCTGATGCTCTGTATTAATTTCCTTTTCGTTTCCATCCTTTCCAAAACCTCATCATTGCTCACATGCTCAATCCATGATATCCGCAGCATCCTTCTGTAGAACCACATTTCTAGCTGCTTCAAGTCTTTTCCTGATGCTCTGTATTAATTTCCTTTTCGTTTCCATCCTTTCCAAAACCTCATCATTGCTCACATGCTCGGTCCATGATATCCGCAGCATCCTTCTGAAGAACCACATTTCAGCTGCTTCAAGTCTTTTTCTGATGCTCTGTATTAATTTCCTTTTCGTTTCCATCCTTTCCAAAACTTCATCATTGCTCACATGCTCGATCCATGATATCCGCAGCATCCGCAACATTTCAATTGCATCAACTTTTTCTTTCATCTTTGATGATATTGTCCAGCATCCCCTGCCATATTGAAAGACGGACAGCACGTATCAAACCAGTACTCTCTTCTTTGTTTCTAGCGAAATTGTCCTGTTTCTTAATACGTTACTCAACTTCTGTAATGCTTCCTTCCCCATGCCATTTTCACCTTCGGATCTCTGTGTCGCACTTTTCGTTTTCTGTTATAACACTTTCCAGGTATTTAAATTTTTGTACCTGCTTGATTCTAGTATCCCCCACCTGTATTTGGCATATTGGGCTGCCTTTTTTACTGATGACCACGCATTCGGTTTTATTGCAGTTTATTTGTAGTCCTTTCTTGTCACTCTCTTCAGCTACCTTCTGTAGGAGGTCTTGTAGTTTCCTTTCCGTGTCTGCTATCAGCACTGTATCATCTGCGTACCTTATGTTGTTTAAATTGTGGCCTCCGATGACGAATCCTGGCATAACTTCTAGGGTTCTCAGAATAAACTCGCTGTACAAGTTGAATAGATCCGGTGAAAACACACATGCTTGTCTTACACTTTTTTCTATCTTTAGTTCCACCAGTGCTAACCCTGTCAGCTAAGACCCGCCAAGCCACGAATATTGTAACGAACCACCATTATTCCGTTCATATTCCGTTAGTGAAATGTAAGTTCCAAACAATACTTTTCCCACGAGCCACTGCTTTGTGGAACCTGCTGCCGAGAGGTTGCTTCCCCAATTACTGTTCAAGTTTAGGGTTAACCGTTGTCTCCTACATATATCATTATAAGCTGAACCACTTACTCTCGAATTCTCTACCTTGAGAGCCCCTCTGGTCTTGTACAGGATTAAACACAAGTGCAAAAAAGGAAAAAAAGAAAAATGAAAAACAGATAAAAATGGAACAGAATGAAACAAACAGATGAATGGACTGAGATAGATAGATAGATAGATAGATAGATAGATAGATAGATAGATAGATAGATAGATAGAATCAGAATGAGATAGATAGATAGATAGATAGATAGATAGATAGATAGATAGATAGATAGATAGATAGATATGAACAGAATGAGATAGATAGATAGATAGATAGATAGATAGATAGATAGATAGATATGAACAGAATGAGATAGATAGATAGATAGATAGATAGATAGATAGATATGAACAGAATGAGATAGATAGATAGATAGATAGATAGATAGATAGATAGATAGATAGATATGAACAGAATGAGATAGATAGATAGATAGATAGATAGATAGATAGATAGATATAGATAGATAGATATGAACAGAATAGATAGATAGATAGATAGATAGATAGATAGATAGATAGATAGATAGATGTGAGCAGAGTGGAATACATAAATGGATTTGATGAGACAAAAGCAAATGCAAAAAGGAGAGCTTTATGCTGAAATGTAATAATCGCGCCTCCTGTACATGAGAGTTTATCACAAAACACACTAAAATATTCGCCGACCTTCAGTCACGTATGTACACACTGGCGGCTGTTTTTTAAATGTAGACGCACACGGTTATTTTCTTCTTTTGTTTTTCTATATTTTTTCCTTCTTTACAAAACATATTTATTTTTAAAGTTCTTTGGTCCAGGAGTATTAACATGTGTTAACACTTAAAGCCAGTCTAAGAATCCAATAGTTTCCTCTGAGTGCCACTTTTATATAAGTCTCCGAAAAAAGAAGCATATCTTTGTTGGAATTCAGAAAAGAAAGGAGTCGAAAGAAAAAGAAAGAGAGAATTATTTCCCCGAGAAAAGAGAGCAGCAACCTCACCAACCTGGGCTACAAATAATAATCTTTTTAAAAAGATACATAACTTTATGAACAGGATATTGGCGCATCTTTTTTCTTTTCTTCTTCATGCCTGTCTCTTCAGGACATGGGTTATCATGGCTCTCCACAACTTTCTATCATTTGTAGATTTCAACAATGTTTGTCGTTTTACTACCTCTGCCACCATCTATTCATCCGTTTACACAAGCTCTTTAGGTAGGTCGATCATAGCCCTCGACTACTTCCTATCATTTGTAGCTCCCAGCAATGCTTTTTTACTCTCTGTTCTGTTATTAATTTACACGAGGTTACTCGCTGTTTCCATCTGAGATGTTTGTCTTCGATATATCCTGTGAGTAACAATTTTTCCAAGCCTTCTTTCCTCATTTTGTGTTCTAGAAATTTTAAATGAATCGTTCTGATTCTAAGTCTTTTTGTTACCATTTTTCATTAAAACCTTGTTGCTTGTATAAACTCTCAATTGCATTCTCAGTATCCTTCTGAAGAACCATATCAAGTTTCCTCTTTATCTGTAGGGAATTTGGCCAGCATTTACTATCACATAGGAAGACAGATATTCTATAGCAGTTGAACACGCTTTCCTTTGTGTCTAACAATTTTTTCATAATTCTTAATATTCTGCTTTGCTTTTGAAAGGCAATTTTCACTATCCCAATGCTCTTTCGAGTGTCGGTCTTAAATTTTTCTACAAATATTTCTATGTAAACATACAATGTTAAGGAAAATCCCGAAGATTAACAAAATGGTTTTTACCAACCGACATATTGAAATTATTTATTTAAACATTATTTTTAATTGATACTCGTATTTGAGTAGATATTCTATTTTTAATTAAACAGTATTTATTTCTACCGGCCTGATTATTTACGATAAATTTTGACGCACATTTTCGGACAAAATTTATCGTAAATAATCCCGAATCTGCAAAAAATATATTCGGACAACGTGAAAAAAATATGAAGGATACATTGGAAAAGGACATGAGCGACAGGTGTCACCGAATATATATATATATATATATATATATATATATATATATATATATATATATATATATATATTCTTTGATACTTTGTCGGAGTATCAGCTACACTCAGTCAATGGTTTTGAGTGATACTGTATATTAGCAACCCGGTGGAAGAACTCTTGAGAAGTCAACGGCCAGCTAAAAAGAGGCGGTGTCTCGATAAAACACCCTGAAGAAGGCCGCATGAAATCACTCCACCACTTCTTCCAAGAATATTTATGGATATGTACAAATAAATTATAAACATTAACAGCATGAAGAGGGTTAAGCCTAAAGACACTGACTCCTTGTATGGAGCTACATGAGCGACAGGGGTCACCGGATCGTTATTCTGCGACTGTTTGCACAAAACAAAACTTCTTCTTTTATGTGCCCTGTTCTTTCAAGACGTAGGCGATCGTGGCTTTCCACATCTCCCTGTCCCTGGTGGCTCTTAGCACGCTTTCTCCTGTTGCACCATGCAACCCTCGTTCCGTCATCCACCTGATCAGGTCCTTCAAATATGTTATCTGCTGCTTTTTCCTGTCTCTTTTTCCCTCTATCTGGCCTCTTAGTATCAGGTTTTCCAAGCCCTCTTTCCTCATTGCATGTCCCAGAAACTTAAGCTGTCTCTTCCTGATCATCATCATTTATCCATCACACCCAGATGGTGCAGAGGGCAGAAACTTTTTGTTGCTGTTTCTGTAACAAACTTTTTTTTACGGGGCAGGGTTGTTAGCCCTGCACCCAACCCCCAAACCTGGAGGACCGGTGGACCATTCTTGGTCCTTACATTTACAGCATCTGGTATTCCCAAATGGTCACCCATTTAAGTACTGACCAGGCTCGATGTTGCTTAACTTCGGTGATCGGACGGGAACTGGTGCATTCAACACGTTTCTTCCTGCTGCTCAGTATTAATTTCCTTTTCGTTTCCATCCTTTCCAAAACCTCATCATTGCTCACATGCTCGGTCCATGATATCCGCAGCATCCTTCTGTAGAACCACATTTCAATTGCTTCAAGTTTTTCTTTCATCGCACCAAACAAAATATAACTATCGGGACATAGAACGTCAGAACGTTGAACAACCGTGGACAGCTGAGGACAGTCGGAGATAACTAGTTTAAACATCAACATTTTAGGTTTATACGAAACGCGGTGGCTGAACAACAGCGACTTTATCAGTGACAGCCATAGAGTTATATACGCAGGGAGCGAAAATAATTTAAAAGAGGTCGGAGGGATACTGAACCAAGACACAAGAAAATGCATGTTAGAATACTGCTAGATATCAGAGAAAATTCTTGCAGTTAAACTCGAAGGGAGGCCCCTCAATATATCGGTTATAGTGATATATGCACTGACAACACAAAGTACAGAAGAAGAAATAAAATTCTTCTACACCATGCGAAACAACGCTAAAACTCAATGCAAGTTACAGTCAGTCAGTTAAGTGCCATACGTGATACACGCTTGGGCGATCATGTCTCGAAAGAGACATGACTTACTGGGCAGAAGATTATCCCGCAGTAGGCTGCTATTGCTTTCTGCGGTAGACTGGTCGCCAGCCAAGGCTATAGAACCCAATCTGTTCTGTTATTTAAGTCATAGCTAGAGGGAGAAGAGAGGTATTATATTATTAAGTAGTAATTAGTGGGGGATCAGTTTATTAGTTCATAACAATAAAAAAATTGATCCCCCACTTTATGCCCAGTAGAAGCCTTAATCATGTTACCAACTATTATATTCAGTTAGTCAGTTAAGTGCCATACGTGATACACGCTTGGGCGATCATGTCTCGAAAGAGACATAACTGACTGGGCAGAAGATTATCCCGCAGTCGGCTTCCATTGCTTACTGCGGTAGACTGGTTGCCAGCCAAGGTTATAGAACCCAATCTGTCCTGTTATTTAACCCATAACTGGAGGGAAGAAACGGATTAATACCTTTCCCAAGAGTATTTTTGCGTAAGTGAATGCAAGGAATATCAACTGAAATTCGAACTCGGTTCCCCGATTTGTCGTTCCGAGTCGATATCCACGGCACAACAACGCACATAAATCAGAATTATCATGAGAGATCTGAATGCCAAAGTTGGCCAAAAGGAGAAAGGTTAAACGGTCGGAATTTTTGGACTAGGAAACTACAATGACTGCGGAGAGAAATGGTTTCAATGGGTCATAACGAATGACCAGGTAATAACCAACACCTGGTTCCAAGAACACCCAAGTCATTGAGAAGACCGGGAGGAGAAACGAAGAACCAAATCTAAACTTATTTATAAATGGAACTCTGTGTGTGTGTGTGTGTGTGTGTGTGTGTGTGTGTGTGTGTGTGTGTGTGTGTGTGTGTGTGTGTGTGTGTCCTCCCTTACCTATAGACTTCGAAACGGCTGAACCGATTTTCTTGAAAATTTACACAGTTATACTATAAGCGTCTGCGAGTGTTCTTAGCTAGGTTTTGTGTCGAGGTACTCCAGATAAATATCGAAAATCGATAATCGAATAAATCGGGTTATAGAAGGAGTGGTTCGATTTTAATCAAATTTGATACACTCATAGACAAAGACATAAGAAACGATATTCAGAAGTTTCAAGGTTGCAGTTCTTACAATAGTGCAGAAAATCGATAATAAATATATATATAAAAGGCAAGATGTTTGTGTGTGTGTCTGTTTGTCTGCATGTCCTTTATAAAATCCACAATTTTTATCCGATTCTCACCAAACTTCACACAAATATTCTTTAGGCTGAGTCTGAGCTCCAGGACCATGGATTAGTTTTAAAACTTTCATTACACCCGATCAACGCCGGACTATACTGCTAGTCGACTATAAAACTATCAACAAGAGATTCAGGAACACAGTTCTTCACTGTAAAACCTGTCCAGGTGCTGACTGCGGAGAAACCACCTGCCGGTTATATGCAAATTAAGTACGAAACTTCGGAGATTAAAAAAGCCTAGCGCAGCTCCTAGGTTGTGTTACGCCCGGGTTTTCGATGGGGCTACAATAACGGGGACGCAACGAGAAAATAAAAAAAAATATTTATAAATCCACTAGCAGTATAGCCCGGCGTTGCTCGGGTGTAATGAAAGCTTTAAAACTAATCCATGGTCCTGGAGCTCAGACTCTTTTGACGTTGGCACGAAATAGTTGTTTCCAGTTAAAGCGAAACAGTAGACTGAAAGAAAAATGAATGGATGTAAGTCAAATTTTGATTTCCTAGAATTGATATCAAATAAGTTTTTCGTCGTAAACTGAATTTTGAAGGCTAAATAAGTCCTCTGAGTAAATGGTATCATGGCTGAGACTAAGAACTAAAATTATACCTACTTAGAGCCAAACCCGAAGCAAAAACTAAAATAAAAGTGCTGAAAAAAATACAAACTTACAGGCAGGTAAACAGACACACACACAAACACCTTGTCTTTATATATATATATATATATATATATATATATATTATAGATTTTCTGCACTATCATAAGAATTGCAACCTTGAAACTTCTGAATATCGTTTCTTATGTCTTTGTCTATTAGTGTATCAAATTTGATTAAAATCGGACCAACTTTCTATAACCTGATTTTTTCGGTTGACTACACAATCGGGGGTACCTCAACACAAAACCTCGCTAAGAACACTCGCAGACGCTTTTAGTATATCTGTGTAAATTCTCAAGTAAATCGGTTTCGGAGTCTATAGGTAACGGACACACACACACACACACACACACACACGCATGCACATACACACAAAGTTCCATTTATAAATAAGTTTAGATACTTTATTTACAAACTATACAAATATTAAATTAACGAAAATAAAACTAGTTAAAAAGGTATGAGGGGAGAAACATATATCTAAACGATGAAATGCATAAAACAATAAAGGCAGCAGATTATAGAATATCTAGAAACATACAAAAACTTACAAAATTGTTGGGATCGACGTTGATCAGTTGTAATAGAGTACCAGAAATAAAACTTAAAAGAAAAATGTTCATTTAGTAATTCTTTGAATAACAGTTCAATTCGTCGATGATGGTGAATATTTCAGGCAGACAAATCACAGGAAATATAGATGACTTGGGCTTAAGAATATTACTCAGGATTCCTCATGAAATATAGATGACTTGGGCTTGAAAATACCACCCAGGATTCTACAGGAAATATAGAAGACTCGAGTTTAAGAATACCACTCAGGATTCTTCAAGAAATATAGTTGACTTGGGCTTAAGAATACCACTCAGGATTCTTTCTTCAGTTATTTGAGTCTCGGTGACAATCAATTTTTATATAACAGCAAAACAGTCGAGTCCACTGTGTTGACGCCCGACTTCTTCGAAAACAAACAGCCAAGTACCGACTCTATGTGGCGGCGCGCGCAAAAACGTAAAGTCGTTGTACGTTACGTCACGTGTGGATATATGAAAAATGAGTAGGCGTTTGTGTTTGAAATATTATTAAGGTCACTTAGACAGGCAGCGTTCGTACGGCCTGCAATCAAAGACCAGACAGGAGGTGGAGGAAAGAAAGGTTCTTTTCTAAGAACTGGATTTAGCCGGTCACAAATAAATTATTCTATAATCTGCGTATTTAAAAATTAATTAAAAAAAATAATTCTTATATTTCGTCGCAAAATGTAATTGTAAAATATATGGTGGGGATGCAAATATTGACCTAACGTAACAGCTGCAATACAACAGATTCGTGAACGACCCGAATCTGCAGGAAATATATTCGGACAACGTGAAAAGGTAATTCGATGGACAACATGTAAACGGTAATTCCAAATGGGACGCACTAAAAGAAACGCTAATGACATCAGTAAACGACACCATCCCAAAGGAAAAGGACATAGGAGGAAAAATGAGTGTATCACTGAGGAGATTCTTGACATGATGAAAAGAAGACAGAAAACAATACCAAGACATGGAATGGAATACAGAAAACTACACAAGGAAATAAGGAGCAAATGCAGACAGGCTAAAGAGGAATGGCTCAACAACAAATGCGCAAAATAGAGAGTATGAGCACTACAAATACAGGAAATATGCATAACGAAAACTACAAGATATATATATATATATATATATATATATATATATATATATATATATATAAGACCGTGGTGCATCCATCCTTTGTTGGTAATTTTTAGTAGGGCAGATGTTACAAATGAAAATTAGTATCAGATGAGTTCATTGAACACAGCAAAGAGTTTTCTGCCTTAAATTAGCCTCAATAGTTAACTGGCCCCAGTTCACTAAAGCACTTTTTTAGTGTGGTGGAAAGAAAGATTTGAATTCTGCATGTGCAGCCAACAAATGAAAGACACTCGAGAGGCCATAATAATCGCATTTACCCAAATTACAGAAGAGTATCTCAAGACCTTCCATGACGCAGATGATACAGTGCTGATAGCAGACACGGAAAGGAAACTACAAGACCTCCTACAGAAGGTAGCTGAAGAGAGTGACAAGAAAGGACTACAAATAAACTGCAAGAAAATCGGATCCATGGTCATCAGCAAAAAGCGCTGCCCAAAATGCCAAATACAGGTGAGGGACTCTAAAATCAAGCAGGTACAAAAATTTAAATACCTGGAAAATATTCTAACAGAAGACGACACAGAGATCCGAAGGCGAATTGGCATGGCAAAAGAAGCATTACAGAAGTTGAGTAAAGTATTAAGAAACAGGACAATTTCGCTAGAAATAAAGAGGAGAATACTGGATTGCTATGTGATGTCAGTTCTTCAATATGGCAGTGAATGCTGGACAATATCATCAAAGATGAAGGAAAAACTTGAAGCAACTGAAATGTGGTTCTACGGAAGGATGCTGCAATATCATGGACTCAGTATATGAGCAATGATGAGGTCTTCGAAATGATGGAAACGAAAAGGAAATTAATACTGAGCATCAGGAAGAAACAACTGAAGTTCCTGGGAAATGCAATGAGGAAAGAGGGCTTGGAGAACCTGATACTAACTAGCCAGATAGAGGGAAAAGAGACAGAGAAAAGCAGTGGATAACATATTTGAAGGACCTGATCAGGTGGATGACGGAACGAGGGTTGCGTGGTGCAACAGGAGAAAGCGTGCTAAGAGCCACCAGGGACAGGGAGATGTGGAAAGCCACGATCGCCTAGGTCTTGAAAGAACAGGGCACATAAAAGAAGAAGAAGCATCTTTAGACATAAAAAAACATTTTTAGTAATGTTCCAATAAAACATAGAGGAGATCAATTCTATATTATAATATATATATAAACGGATCCCTCACTTTGTGGTCATGCTAGTTTCTATACATTTATATTCTAGATTTATGAGCTTGAGCAAGTTAATGGCAGAGCAGGGTTTTGTTGGTGTAACAGGAGAAGGCATGCTAAGAGCCACCAGAGATAGGGAGACATGGAAGGCCATGATCGCCTACGTCCTGAAAGGACACAGCATATAGAGGAATATATATGCAAGTTCTTTATAAGAAATTATAATGTGGACATAAAATGAGGGATCAATTCTATATTATGATCACTAAATAAGCTGATCCCTCACATTGTGGTCATGCTAGTTTCTATACATTTATATTCTAGATTTATGGGCTTGAACAAGTGAATGGCAGAGCGGGGTTTGGATCGTGTAACAGGAGAAAGTGTGCTATGGGCCACCAGGAATAGGGAGATGTGGAAAGCCATGATCGCCTACGTCCTGAAAGGACGGGGCACATAGAAGAAGAAGAAGAAGAAGAAGAAGAAGAAGAAGAAGAAGAAGAAGAAGAAGAAAACAAAAGAGATGCTTAGGAAGAGGATGCATAAATTCAAAGAATGGAACGCTCATATCAATGAAAGAACAAATACGATTGATCGTAGCGATGGGACCACTATATCGGAGATCTCTCCCACGACAAGAGAGAACAAACGGCAATACACATAAATACAAAAGGACCAGAAATATTAAAAACCGAACTGGAAGCTGCACTGGCCAAATTGAGCAGAAACCAAGCAGCAGGACCAGACGGTATTGTAATAAAGATGCTGAAAGCCTTAGACGGATTTAACAAGATCACAAAAGTAATAAACGAAATCTAGAACAGTGGTGATAAACAGGGGGATCTAGGCAGACCAATTTTCATAGCACTGCAAAAGAATCCAGGTAAAAAAAGAAATGTGAACCCCACCGAACAATCAGCTTAATGAGCAACATAACAAAACTCATAGTTCGAATTCTGATTAACAACGCACGTAGTAGAATCGAGCCAGCGACAGGACAAGAACAGTGCAGGTCCGTCAATGATGCCGCAACAATGAACACGATATTCATGCTCAGAATGCAATCAGAAAAAGCAATACAAATGCAAAAGGACTTGACTTTATAGACTACGCGAAAGCGTTTGACAAAGTAGACCACAAAGACTTAATCGAGATGCTTGGCTCCCTCGATATATTCGGGAAAGACATTAGGATAATCAAGAACTTATATTGGCAATAAACTGCTTATATATGGACAGAATTCTGGGTATGACGGTAAACTGCATCCAGCAGCAAGGCCTTTGATTGGGAGGTTGTGAGGAGCATGGAACCACCTCATAATTGCTGTTGTTCCCAGGTCTACTCATACCTGGAGTGGTAGTACCTGTTACGGTCCCAGCTATGGGCAAATAGTTAACCCCCAAACTGGGGTCAAAACACTATCAAAGTATAAAAAATAGACTTTTATAGGAAAAATATATTTTTGAAGAATAAATATTACCAACAATACATTTTTTAAGGAAAAAAATTATTACCAGCAATACATTTTACAAAACTAGACAACATCTTCAGCTTTGTAAAATAAAAAAAATTAAATTTTCATTAAAATCTGTTCTAGGGAAACACAACTATTCCTCATATAATGGACTCTCCCTCTTATATTGATAAGAGTTAACAGGAAGTTAACTCGAAAAGCTCTTGGGAAGTTCATAGGAGTTCTTAGAAGTTCTAAAGAGTTCTTTAGAGTTCTATTGGAGTTCAGTAGAACTACTAGGCAGTTGATGTTAGTCGGCAGTTAGCCGAATACTAAGGAGTCAGCTTACCAAGTTCCTAACATTTTGGGTGCGTTAAGTCGATTAGCAACCAACATATCACGATTATAACCTTCAGTGCCAAAACTACTCCACAACAAAATCGGACTAAATCTGCCTTCTTACGATAACCGAACATTAAAAAAAATACCTTAAAACCCTACCTTTCTGGCATTAAATAACCTACAGCGATTGATATGCCGTTAAACAAAACTCAAAATCAAAATCTCACATACGGACAGGAAAAGAATTTAGCAGATATACGAAAATAAAAAGAGGCGTAAGACAAAGACGTGTTTTCTCACCGGATCTATTCAAACTATACAGCGAAACAATTGTGAAAGACCTCGAATCCTTGCCAGGATTCGTGATTAGCGGCCACAATCTGAACAATGTAAGATACGCGAATGATACGCAAAGGAAAATGCAGGACGTCCTACAGAAAGTTGCAAGAGAAACCGAGAAAAAAAGACTGAGCATACATTTCAAGAAAACTGAATGTATGGTCATCAGCAAAAAAAAAATATATATATATATATATATATATATATATATATATAATTGTGTCACCCCAAGCAAGGCATTTTACCGCCACTGTAGTGCAGGGGGTTACATAGGAGGAAAGTTATGAGAAAGAGTGACAAGTTATAGGGGGTGTCATGAAGAGAAGGATGACTGTGACCATAAAGTGAGAGATCAGTTTATATATTACTTGTAATGTAGAATTGATCCCCCACATTATATCTACATTATAATAGCATGGATTTTTTTTTAATAATCACATCGCCCCAAGCAAGGCATTTTACTGCCACTGTTTTGCAAGGGGTTACATAGGAGCAATGTTGTGAAGAGTGAGAGGTTGCAGGGGGTGTCAGGAAGAGAGTAGGAGAGGAAAGAGATTACTTATGAGAGTGGGGTGGAAGAGGAGGAATGTTATGAGGAGTGAGAGATTGCAGGGGGTGTCAGGAAGAGAGTAGGCGAGGGAAGAGAGTACTGATGAGAGTGGGGTGGATGTAGAAAAAGCATGAGAGAGAGAGAGGATGTAAGTTACTGAGACAAGAGATGACTACTGACTTTACATTTAAATTCTTGGAGATTGTAAGCAAGTATGCGGAAGAGAATTCCACAGGCGGGAAGTTAAAGAAAAGAATCTGATGGAGTAGAATTTGCGTTTACAATTTATTGGTTTCACAATAAAAGGGTGGGACCTAGTTGCTAATCTTGTGGCTCAAGGAAATTCGTATATAGGGGGTACCAGTGAGCTAAGTTCATCGGAGCAGAAACCGTGAAAGTATTTGTAGAAGAGACACAGGGAAGCCACACTGCGTCGGTGAGAAAGCGACTGTATCCTAGCTGCCAAGTCGGGATCGATCACATTACAAATTATCAGTTGGATTTGGTCGAGGACACCGAGGTGGATAGCAGGAGCACCGGACCAGATATGACAGCAATGCTCAATGCACGGGTGGATGATAGACTTTTATATGTGCAGGATTGTTTGGGACGGGAAAAACTTCCTGGCCCTACACAGAGAACCGACTTTCTTAGCAGCGGATTTAGCTATGGATTATATATATATATATATATTGTTACGTGTTAAGTGTAACAAAGGTAAAAAAATGATTGACCAAAACTCAGAGATAAATCACTGATATATGTTTAATTCACAAAACACACCAAATAAAATATTTACAAATATATAATTTTTGTTGCATTCAAAACACGAAACATAGAGTTTACTGCTGGCGAGTGTTACGAGGAGAGAAGGGGAAGGTAAGGAGTCAAATATCTTTACCCAGTTAAGTTGGCGAGGAAGTTAAGTGCAATACTTTTTGGAAATTCTCAAAGGAGTATATAAAGAATAATTTTAAATATGGTCAATGAAAGCGTCAAAAATATGTATTTACCCAAATAATTCCATGAGGTCTTCTTTCGGGTTTTAGTTGGTCGGCAACTTCTTATAGATCCTTTTGGCTGGATATAAAACCTTGAATCATAACCGGAGTTGATAACATCAGTAAACCCTGATTATAACTGACTACTCACTGCCCAAAACCTATTTTTATAGGAGCTAACACCTAATTTGCATATTTCTAGAACCTTTCGAACTCTCTAGATTTTACTGGAACATTCTGGCATCTTCCAAACGTTCTATTTATATATAAATGCATCCTCATAACAATATATATATATATATATATATATATATATATATATATATAGTCATCCACAGACAGATCTGTTTCGATACATTTAGATACCTGGGAAGTGTTCTGACAGAGGATGGAAAGTGCGATACTGAGATCCAAAGACGCATTGGCATGGCCAAAGACACATTTCAAAAGCTAACCAGATTACTGAGAGACAGGAAGATCTCATTAGAAACAAAGAAATTAGTGCTGGATTGCTATGTGATATCTGTCCTTCTGTATGGAAGCGAATGTTGGACGATCTCATCAAGGATGAAAGAGGGGCTTGAGGCAGCAGAAATGTGGTTTTTAAAGAAGGATGCTGAGGATACCATGGACTGAGCACATGAGCAACGATGAGGTGTTGGAGAGGATGCAAACGAGAAGAAAATTCATACTTAACATCAGGAGGAGATAGATGAGGTTCCTGGGACACGTAATGAGGAAGGAGAGCCTGGAAAATGTAAAACTCACAGGATGGACAGAAGGAAAGAGAAACAGGGGAAAGCAGCGCGTGACATACTTGATAGGCTTGAGCAAATAGATGCGGGAGAGTTTGGGAGAGATAACAAGTCAGTCAGTTAAGTGCCATACGTGATACACGCTTGGGCGATCATGTCTCGAAAGAGACATGACTGACTGGGCAGAAGATTATCCCGCAGTAGGTTGCCATTGCTTACTGCGGTAGACTGGTTGCTGACCAAGGCTATAGAACCCAATCTGTCCTGCTATTTAACCCATAACTGGAAGGAAGAGACGGATTAATACCTTTCCCAAGGTTATTTGCGCGCAAGTGAATACAATGAGGAAACATATTAAGTGTGACAAGAGACTGAGCCAAGTAGAAGTCCATGATAGCCTACGTCTTGAAGGGACACGGTACATGAAGAAGAAGAAGAAGAAGAAGAAGAAGAAGAAGAAGAAGAAATAAAACTAAAAGCATTTCTGTGTAGCTTATCAGTAATGACAAGAGGTGGATTCATACCTATTCAGAATTTGATAAACAAATCAGAAATTATAATGTGGATATAAAGTGGGGAATCAATTCTCTATTATGATCATTATATAAAGAGAGCCCTCATTTTCTGGCTATGCTACTTTCTATCCATTTATGTTCTAGATTTATCGGCTTGAGAAAATAGTTGACGGATCGGACTTGGAAAAGATAGCAAGAGAAAAATTATTGAGAGCGACAAGAGACCGAGCCAAGTGGAGGTCCATGATCGCCTACGTCTTGAAAGGCACGGTAGATGAAGATTAGATTGGCATCTAGATCCCACCCTTTTACCATTGAAATGTTTAAATGTAAGTTAGTTTCCACTCGAATTATTTCTTTTTCTGCCAAGTCAGTTATGTCTCTTTCGAGACATGATCACACAAGAGTGTATCACGCATGGTACTTATCTGACTAATAGTTACAATTTTCAGAAACTTAAATGCAGCGTCAACTACCATCTTCTATCTCCTTGAATCCTGCTCATCTTTAATTAGTAACTTGCATGGTTCGAAGGAGATAAGTTGTGACTTCCAATCGAAGCTTTACGCAAGCAATGAGGATGATAGTAATAAAGGGTTCGGCACAAAATTCCTAGCACTGAGGAAGGCCGGAGCGTATAACGATCAAAACGTCGTACAAATGGCAACAAAGATGAGGACAATAGTCCGAATAATGTAAATACTGTAAATACTACCTCATCTCAGAAATATAGACAAATAGAATGATCTATTATTAAACGTCGTACAAATGGCAACAAAGATGAGGACAATAGTCCGAATAATGTAAATACTGTAAATACTACTTCATCTCAGAAATATAGACAAATAGAATGATCTATTATTAAACGTCGTACAAATGGCAACAAAGATGAGGACAATAGTCCGAATAATGTAAATACTGTAAATACTACCTCATCTCAGAAATATAGACAAATAGAATGATCTATTATTAAACGTCGTACAAATGGCAACAAAGATGAGGACAATAGTCCGAATAATGTAAATACTGTAAATACTACCTCATCTCAGAAATATAGACAAATAGAATGATCTATTATTAAACGTCGTACAAATGGCAACAAAGATGAGGACAATAGTCCAAATAATGTAAATACTGTAAATACTACCTCATCTCAGAAATATAGACAAATAGAATGATCTATTATTAAACGTCGTACAAATGGCCACAAAGATGAGGACAATAGTCCGAATAATGTAAATACTGTAAATACTACCTCATCTCAGAATTATAGACAAATAGAATGATCTATTATTAAACGTCGTACAAATGGCAACAAAGATGAGGACAATAGTCCGAATAATGTAAATACTGTAAATACTACCTCATCTCAGAAATATAGACAAATAGAATGATCTATTATTAAACGTCGTACAAATGGCCACAAAAATGAGGACAATAGTCCGAATAATGTAAATACTGTAAATACTACCTCATCTCAGAAATATAGACACATAGAATGATCTATTATTAAACGTTGTACAAATAGCGACAAAGATGAGGACAATAGTCCGAATAATGTAAATAATGTAAATACTATCTCATCTCAGAAATATAGACAAATAGAATGATCTATTATTAAACGTCATACAAATGCCAACACAGATGAGGACAATAGTCGGAATACTGTAAATACTACCTCATCTTAGAAATATAGACAAATAGAATGATCTATTATTAAACGTCGTACAAATGGCTACAAAGATGAGGATAATAGTCCGAATAATGTAGATAATACCGACCCACTTTATTCCACCTTGCAGCTTTTGCGTTTTGATGGCAAATTGAATCTCTATGACAACCCTGCAAGTAGGTCGGGGCTATTCTGTCAAATAGATTTGCTCGCTTTGTCATATTCTTGAAGCAATAACATATGTGCGCTGACGTGCCAAAAACTCAAAAAGAAGGTATCGTCTAACACTTCCAAGTGCAGTAACGACATATATATATAACGACACCAGATACAGCGATATTTGCTGCGTACAATGTTTTAGTGTTAACACGTGCACTCTAATGAGTTTTTTGATTTCATATGCTACAAAAACTAAAGGACACTAAATGCAACTGCTACAGAGCCGTGCTTAGAGCCCCCGCGAACCCCGCAATTTCGGGGAGGGGGGCAGCAAGTTCCCTAGGGGCCGCAAGGCTCCTTGGGTCCGAAGATCTATTGTAATGAAAACAAATTAATTATTAGGATTAACTGGAAAATTATTATCATGCTCGTATGTTGAAATAGACATCTAACTCGCTCTCGCTCTCTCTCTCTTTCTCTCTCTCTCTCTCTTTCTCTTTTATAGATGCATATATATATATATATATATATCCGCAGACAGATCTGTTTTGCTGTATCACAGCTCTTCAGTACGGTTAGACATCCGATTGCTTTTACCCAGGATTGAAACCAGATCGTTTTGGCGTCAGTCGTCGATTCTGCCTCTGAGCTCTGGGCACTCAGTAGAAGGAGGCATATTTTTAGCCTATGATGTAGCATACGCCTGTAGTTAGAGTGCTCTAATTTATATATATATATATAATTCTTTGATATAAGCCTTCCGGGCCCCGAAGTGGCTGCAAATTATTTTTAATTAAATAAAAATGAACTTGAGAGAGAAATAGATTATAGATATCTGTTTCGACATGCATAAAAAGTAGCTTAAAATTGTGAAAACATTCATAATGTATAGCTTCAAAACGCTAATTCGCTTCTTTTTTTTTTTGTGTGTGTGTGTGTGTGTGTGTGTGTGTGTGTGTGTGTGTGTGTGTGTGTGTGTGTGTGTGTGTGTGTTAATATCTGTTTTCCGATAGTATCATACCATATATTGCGAGTTCAGTATGTTCGGCAGGGGCGCAAGTTGCAGGTAGATGGGGCTGCAAGTTGCACACTGCGGTAAGAGGGGGCGCGATGTTGCTAAGCCCGGTACAGAACTGCTGGATACACGCCTGATACCCTCCTGCATTAAATGTGGTGCGAGTTGAACAAGTGTTGCTTGACTGTTACCTCATACAATCCTTACCAGACATGATCATTAATTACCCTTAGTCAGCCACTACGCTAGACACAATAGATAGCAATATCTCCAAACAGGTATTCTCGGTATAGACCGTAGACCGTAGACTGACAAATGTTCCGTCCGTCTCGTGCCCGTTTTCATGCACCATTCTCTAGTTATGGACAGCCTAGGAAGTGTTCGCAATAAGGGACCAAGTGATTGAAAAATTCATGGTGTGGACACCAGCAAGATCTTTGACAAATTTTTCCAGCCACTTGGCGTGGTGGACGTTAAACACAAATATATGGGCAAATGGATGAGAGGAAATGGCCTTATCAATATTATTAAAGTTGCTGTCAAGAACGGAACAGTCAGGAGATGAGGGGGAGAGGTAGAGGAAGAAGAGATAGCTAACTGAGCTTACTAGGGAGAGACGGAAACACATATAAGAATGATCTAGAGATTCAAGAGAAACCACCCTATCTAGAGGGAGGTGTTCACTGACATAAACAACGTCCATGCATGTGAACATTGGAGTCCTTCCTGAAGAGGGGAAGGTAAACAGGGACGTAGAAGAGAGGATAGAAAGCTGAAGGTTAGTTTTCCGGAGGGCTAGGATGTCAGATGAGTTTACTTGGCGGAAGGATTCAACACTGTAAAATTTGGTACGTATACCTTATAAGTCAGCGAATAAGATGTTGATGGGTTTGGGTGTTTTTTGATTAGCTGGTTTAGTTTTGCTGTTATAATAGTGTGTATTCATGGTTAGTGAGTTTTATTAGAAGAGAGGCCTCAAGTAGAATTAGTCGGTTGTTGTATACAGCATGTGTGGGAGGAAAACTGGCGCTGACTTCAGCATAATGTGGCCACAGGGTTGCCAACCGGAGTTTCATGCAGAGACACCCATCCATGCTCGACATGGCACTACATAAAAGCCCCATATTGTTCAACTGTTGATCAGAGCAGCCTCTCATGACGCTACAGAAGAGTTCGGGCTCCTAACTACCAGTCGGAAGCATCAACCAGGAAACTGCCAACCTGGTACTCTCAGAATGAAGAGACATTGCCACCACCCACATATACTGATATATTATATCAATAAATTCCGAAATTTGAATTAATAAATTTTTGTTTTTGATGGTTGCTGATGAAGCGAGAATTTTCTCGCAGAAATACCTATTCAACGGAATTTAAAATACTGGATCATTTTAAATATAAATAAAATTAATATTAATAGGATTTGGTTTTTGGGATTTTACCTATATACACTTCCTTTTTCTATTTTTATTTTTTTATTTTTTTTTTTTGTTTAAAATATATATATTGTAAATTGCAATATATATTATATATATAACCAATATATATGGTAAATTGTATATATATTGTAAATTGCCTGAATGATAGAAACCTAGGTCGCGAAATAACTCATTTCCAAATGACAAATATTTAAAAGTTCTACAATATAATTGTATTTAACGCTTTATTAATACAACTGTGTACTGGTCTAATTTAATTATGACCAAAACCTCGACTCCGACTGACACCAAATCGGTCGGGTTTCGATCCCAGCCAGAAGCAAGTGGATGTCTAGCCACACTGATGAGCTGTGATACAGCGAAACAGGTTTGTATGTGAATGACTAATATATATATATATGAAAAAAAAAATTTTTTAATTAATAATTTTTTTTTTGTTTTGTTTTTGATCGTTGCTAAAGAAGCGAGCTTTTTCTCGCTGAAATGGCCATTCAACGAATGTAGAATTCGGAATTTTTTTTAATATAATATACATATTTGGCTCTGTAAATAGATAATATTATTGACATCGTGCCCTCTAACTACATTTTTTTTAATACTGATAAAATTAATAATTATTAGGCCAGTCCAGTTTTTTAAAAGAAATTATGTATTTCACACTATTTTTAGTATTTATTGCCAAGTGGATAATTCTAAATGAAAATAGAATGGTTCTTTTGTTATTATTACTTTGCAAGATTTTACAAGGCAAGGAAGCAAAGATGAACTCGTCAGAATCAACCTATATTTTCTTCATTCTTTCATTGATGAAACTGCAATGTAGGCAATTATTAAATATTTATAAATTCATTTGATGCACATGTTATTGTGCAATATTTGGTTTGCTGCGTATGTGTGTGGGAAGATATAAAAAATTTACATGTGTGCTTTTTTGGCTAATCAGAGTGGAGATTCATTTTGGGATTTGGCCCCAAAAAATACATTCTGACCAACTTTTTCTCTTTTTTTCCTTTTTTTTTTCTTTTTTTTTTTCTCCCTCATCCTGCCCTTTTCTCATGTTTCTTTGCCCTCCTTGACCGTCAAGATGTTATCCTGCCTTTAACCCAAACCAAAGATTTTGTCATTTAAATGTAAATCATCTGCACAACCAACAGCAACATTGCCTGATGATGAGAATCTATCTCGAAACATAGAACTTCCCATGTTGCAATGTACAATTACTTCATAACTGTATAATTATATAAAGCTCTATAATACTCATTATATTGAGCACTGTTCATAATAAAATAAATGCCAGAGCACTGAAAATAAAATAAAAACCTTGAGTTCTCTTCACCTGGAATTATTTTCTAAACATATACTGTTAAATATAAGAGACAATGAATGTCTATTATATTTAATCATGAGCCGTTCTAAACATCGTATTTTGGCTTAAATTTCAGATGAAAATAAAGACAAAAATTCTCCAACATTTGGATAATTTTTTATTAAATTGGTTCTAAGCTTTTGGCTCACATGAGCCATCTTCAGAGAGGTTACAAGGACGTTAACATAAAAACATCCACCATCAGCGACGATTTTATCTTGTGTTGACCTAAAACTTTGCTAAGCAACGATAACTGTTACCAAATAGCAGACGCAGTTCGTAAATTTGTAATGCTATTCTATGACGTCACAACATGTGAGAGATTGAAATGTTAACAAAGCCATATATTCAAATGCAATGTAATGTGCTATGACCAGATTTAAACGTGATTTTATTAAGTGTGGGTTGTTTGGATTTAATGTAGATGACCTCCAATATCTGAAGGTTCTTTTTACTGTGTGCATGAATGAGGATTATTGTATTGTTGACTAAAATCTGATATTACTTACATGACAATATTTTTCTAAGAAATGTTGTTTAATTGAACTCTGATCAGAAACGTGACAGGTAAGTCTACGGGAGAGCGTGGTTGTAATAAAACCAATATATGTAGTGGGTTTATTATTAGTACCAGAGTTACAATCTCTGAACGGGTATGTAAATTCATACACTACATTGGTTTTCTGTAGAGGATTTAATTGTGTGCTTGTAGGGTTATTAGAGACTATGAGGTCAATTGTTTTGAGTTTTTTATAATATATGATGAGCCTAATTTGATTATTATTATTTATTGGTTTAACATTTCTACGTATTATGTTTTTGAGAGTTTTTTCATATGGTTTGTAATAGTATAAGTTAATAGTGTTATGTTTATTTTGATGTACACCATTATTATTAATATTATCAATATTGTTAGAGCTATCATTAAGTTTATTGAGATACAAATTTAATTTGAGATTTAATTTTGTGTGTGTGTGTGTGTGTGTGTGTGTGTGTGTGTGTGTGTGTGTGTGTGTGTGGATTACTAATATATATATATATATATATATAAAATTTTTCAAAAAATCACCTGAAGATGAAGCAGTCCACAAAAAAGGGCTAGCTCCGAAACGCAAACATTTTATTAATTGAATTTATAAACCATTGTAACAACCATTACAGTATAACGCTCTACATTTGTATCGAGCACTCTTTATAAAAGTAAATGCATGAACAACAGGTTAAAAAACCTACGAGTTCTACAACTTAGTTACATATATATATATATATATATATATATATATATATATATATATATATATATATATATATATATATCACGTATCGTGGCTTTAAAATATGCTATTAAGGAAATTCTCTGTCCTCTAAATACAAGAGCCATCTCAGAAATTTAAGATTGGTTTTTTTGTTCGTTCTAGAAGCCGAATCCAAAGTTGGTCGTTCGCTGACCTTGGCTGACCTTATCCTGATAATCACATTGCCGGGGTTTCGACTAATCCAGTTTATTATCCTTGCAACGGTGTTTTTCTTTCTCCACTTTCGAATATTTTGCCTGACAGATAAAGATTTTTTTTTTCGCCTCGTAGTTTTCGCGTTCGTGTCTGACATACGGTTTTCCATTGGCGCTGATTAAGTCAAGAGATCGTCAGCACGTGGCCTCTCCATAACCGCAGGGCTACGGACCCATATTTGATTATCCGGGGCTTTCTAAATCAAAATACAGCCGCGGGGTCATTAACGAATGCCAATTCAATATTTAACATCCGATGGGAAGGAAAATGATGAGGAATTTAAAAGAAATACAAGGTAAGTGTCGAAAAAGAGAAGGAAAAAGGTGGGGTCGGATTTTTAGATTTTTTATCTAATAATTGGTGGAATCTTCATGAAGCACATAATGAGTGTCACCATCTTCTTCTTCTTCTTCTATGAGCCGTGTCCCTTCAGGACGTTATCGATCATGTCTCTTCACAATTTCCTCTACTTTTCAAATTTTAGCAAGCAGGATCTTTTTGTTAACTCGCCTAAACCATGTTCTGTCTATTTACTAATGCTTCTTCTTCCTCTTCTATGAGCCATGTCCCTTCAGGACATTAGCGATCATGTCTCTCCACAGTTTCCTCTTCTCCTTTGCAACTCTTAGCAAATAGAGTCTTTTTGTTATCTCGCCTAAACCATGTTCTGTCGATTTACTGAAGCTTCTTCTTTTTTCTCTTCTATGAACCGTGTCCCTTCAGGACGTTAGTGATCATGTCTCTCCACAATTTCCTTTCCTTTGCAACTCTTAGCAAATAGAGTCTTTTTGTTATCTCGCCTAAACCATGTTCTGTCTATTTACTGAAGCTTCTTCTTTTTTTCTCTTCTATGAGCCGTGTCCCTTCAGGACGTTAGTGATCATGTCTCTCCACAATTTCCTATTCTCCTTTGCAACTCTTAGCAAATAGAGTCTTTTTGTTATCTCGCCTAAACCATGTTCTGTCGATTTACTGAAGCTTCTTCTTTTTTCTCTTCTATGAACCGTGTCCCTTCAGGACGTTAGTGATCATGTCTCTCCACAATTTCCTTTCCTTTGCAACTCTTAGCAAATAAAGTCTTTTTGTTATCTCGCCTAAACCATGTTCTGTCTATTTACTGAAGCTTCTTTTTTCTCTTCTATGAGCCATGTCCCTTCAGGACATTAGCGATCATGTCTCTCCACAGTTTCCTCTCCTTTGCAACTCTTAGCAAATAGAGTCTTTTTGTTATCTCGCCTAAACCATGTTCTGTCTATTTACTGAAGCTTCTTCTTTTTTCTCTTCTATGAGCCGTGTCCCTTCAGGACGTTAGTGATCATGTCTCTCCACAATTTTCTTTCCTTTGCAACTCTTAGCAAATAGAGTCTTTTTGTTATCTCGCCTAAACCATGTTCTGTCTATTTACTGAAGCTTCTTCTTTTTTCTCTTCTATGAGCCGTGTCCCTTCAGGACGTTAGTGATCATGTCTCTCCACAATTTCCTCTTCTCCTTTGCAACTCTTCGCAAATAGGATAAATAAAATAAAAGGCGTTACCAATAATATTTGCAGTGAAAAATTTCACAAGTTTCTACACGAAAGGAGTTTTCGTTTAAATACAGACTACATACACTACCGGCCATAATTATTAGGCCTTCCCAGTTTTTAAAAAATTATGTATTTCATACTATTTTTAGTGTTTATTGCCAAGTGGATAATTCTAAATGAAAATAGAATGGGTCTTTTGTTAATACTGCATAATAACATGTGCATCAAATGAACTGTTCTGGTGTCCAGTTTTTGTGCTCTCTTCCCTATGTTAGTCTCTTCTTCTTATTGGCTGGCCAAAGTAAAGGATTCCTGGCTGCCTTGTAAAATTTTAAGTAATAATAACAAAAGAACCATTCTATTTTCACTTAGAATTATTCATTAGGCAATAAATACTAAAAATAGTATGAAATACACCATTCTTTTAAAACTGGGGTAGCCTAATAATTATGGCCGGTCGTATATATATATATATATATATATATATATATATATATATATATATAAAGCAAATCTACAGGGTGCGATGAGTAAATTTTCGCTATTTGCCTTGTAAAATTTTGCAAAGTAATAATAACAAAAGAACCATTCTATTTTCATTTAGAATTATCCACTTGGCAATAAATTCTAAAAATAGTATGAAATACATCATATTTTCTTAAACTAGGATAGCCTAATAGTTATGGCCGGTAGTATATCTCTATTATCAACTCTTGGCTCGGAAGGAAAAACGGAATTCCTATACATACACTGAACAGATTACAACGCTGGTAGTAGTATCTTATTAAGTTACGATTTTAGGATGGAATACCAACCGTCCAAAAACTGAAGACATGCGGATGGTTTAATACCAACAAAATATTGAACCATTTAAGATTACTGTTATTGAAGCATTAAAAAGTGAGATAAAAAAAATATCTATTATGCAATGCAGTACGGGAACGACCTGTTAACCTGAAAGAAACAGAAGAAAAAAAGAAAGAGAAATTTTTATTTCGAAAATAAAATACGATAAAAGAAACTAAGAAAGTTAAGTGGCATACGTAATAGACGCTTGGGCGATCATGTCTCGAAAGAGACATGACTGACTGAGCAGATGATTATCCCGCAGTAGATTGCCATTACTTTCTGCGGTAGACTGGTTGCCAGCCAAGGCTATAGAACCCACTCTGCCCTATTATTTAACCCCTAACTATAAGGGGAAGAGATGTATTATATTATTAAGTAGTAATTAGTGGGGGGGTCAGTTTATTACTTCATAACAATATAAAACTGATCTCCCACTTTATGTCCAGTAGAAGCCGTAATCATGTTTCCAACCATTATATTCAGTCAGTCAGTTAAGTGCTATACGTGATACAGGCTTTGGGCGATCATGTCTCTTTCGAGACATGACTCACTTTGCAGAAGATTATCCCGCAGTAGGTTGCCATTACTTTCTGCGGTAGACTGGTTGCCAGCCAAGGCTATAGAACCCAATCTGTCCTGTTATTTAACCCGTAACTGGAGGGAAGAGACGGATTAATACCTTTCCCAAGGGTATTTGCGCGTAACTGAATGCAAGGAATTTAACTGGAATTCGAACTCGGCTCCCCGATTTCTCCTTCCGAGCCGATATCCACTGCACCACAACGGAGAAAGATTTTTAAAACGAAATTCAGACTTGAACGCCTACTCGCTATGTAATGGAGTACTAATGCTTGCGCAAAGAGTAGTAAACCTATCATATTACAAGCGGATATTAAATGAATTTCATAGTAGACATCCGGAAATTTCAAGGATGAAATCTCTTATGAAAAGTTATGTACGTATACTGGACCACATTATCTGGTGGTAGTGGATATCTTTACTAAGTGGCCTGAAATTCATAAGCGCAAAAAAATATTTTTATGGTCACAATTAATTTCTTACATCAACTGTTTCCAAGATATGGTATTCCGGATGTCACAGTCTCGGATAACGGTACACAATTCACTGCTTACCAATATTAAAAATTTTGTAAAATGTTCTCGATTGAACATTCTACTACCCCGCTATATCACCCAAGTCAAACGGACAAACTGAACAGTTTGTGGGTACTTTTAAGAGAGCTTTGAAAAACAAGAGTAAGTCCTCAATACCCCACTAATCAACGAGTTTAAGGCCCTCACCTCCTTAGCGGACAAGGCTGAATGCTTTGCCCGTAGATTCTGGAACAATTCGTGTCTGGATTCGTCTGGAGTCCAGACATCAGATTTCCCATCTAGAACTGAGGCCCAATTGAATAACGTCCACATCACGCCCTCGCTG
This sequence comes from Ascarosepion bandense, assembly GCA_037127315.1. NCBI lineage: Eukaryota > Metazoa > Mollusca > Cephalopoda > Sepiida > Sepiidae > Ascarosepion > Ascarosepion bandense. The sequence continues at coordinate 3,049,584 of JBBBDQ010001336.1, forward strand.
ATTTCTAGCATAATCTCAAAACTTGACCCTCACAAAGCGAGTGGTGGGGACGGAATCCCAATCATAGTCTTGAAGAAATGAGCCCCTGAACTCTCCTCTGTCCTTTCTAAGCTCTACAACCTCTGCCTATCTTCCTCCTGCTTTCCTGCCTGTTGGAAATCTTCTTCTGTGGTTCCAATATTCAAGAACACTGGTGAACCCTCGGACCCCGCAAATTACCGCTCTATCAGCCTTCTTCCGATCTTCGGCGAAGTGTTCGAAGCCATTATCAATGCCGAGGTTGTTCAGCATCTCACGGCCCATGGGCTCCTCTCGGACAAACAGTATGGCTTCCGCTTCACCAGGTCTACTGCTGATATGCTAACGACCATCACCGAGTATATATACCAGGCTCTCGACAAGAATGGTGAAGCCCGAACTGTCGCCTTGGATATCTCTAAAGCATTCGACAGAGTATGGCATGCCGGCCTTCTACGGAAACTGCGAAGCTACGGCATTACTGGACTTTTGTTGGATTTAATCCAGTCATTCCTCTCTAACCGCACACTGAAGGTGGTTTTAAACGGACATGCCTCCCAGAACTACTCTACAAACGCGGGTGTCCCCCAAGGCTCTATCCTAGGTCCCACGCTCTTTCTAATCTACATCAATGATCTCCCGGATGCCATAAGATCACAAGTAGGCATGTATGCCGATGATACCACAGTTTACTCTCGCCTCGATCAAAAATCTGGTGTTGATGACAAGGCGAACCTCGCAGCTGACTTTGAAAAGGACCTCCACTCCGTGGTGGATTGGGGTAGGAAATGGCTCGTAAAATTCAATTCTTCCAAAACGAAGCTGCTGTCAATTAACCACCACAGAAAACCGCACCTCCCTCCCATTAGCATGGAACTGGCTTGCCTCCCAGAGAGTAAAACACTACGCCTGCTTGGCCTGACACTCTCAGCGGACCTCAAGTGGAATGACTACGTCGAATCCATAGCTAAATCCGCAGCTATGAAAGTCGGCTCTCTGTGCAGGGCCCGGAAATTCTTTCCGTCTGAATCTATCCTGCACTTATACAAATCTACCATCCGCCGGTGTTTTGAATACTGTTGCCACATCTGGTCGGGTGCCCCTGCTATTCTCCTCGGGCTTCTTGACAAAATACACCGAAGAATCTGTAATGTGTTTGATACCGACTTAACTGACCGCCTGCAGTCACTCTCTCACCGGCGTGACGTGGCTTCCCTGTGCCTCTTCTATAAATACTTTCATGGCTTCTGCTATGATGAAATTAAATCACTGGTGCCCCCTTGGTGTGCATTTGCACGGATACTAGATTGGCAACTAGGTTCCACCTTTTTACAGTGAAACCGATTAAATGTAACCGCAATTTCTACTCCAACAGCTTCTTTTCTCGCACTTCCCGCCTGTGGAATTCCCTTCCGCATGCTTGCTTCCCCGACAGTAATAACCTCCAGGAGTTTAAATGTAGGGTCAATAGACACCTCCTAACACACTAATTCACACCAATTCTCTCCATCTCTCTCCCTATGTACATCCTAACTAGTCTATCACCCTCCTTCTGACATTTACTATACCCAATCGCTTTATGTAACCCCCTGCGCTTTAGTGGCAGTGGAATGCCTTGCTTGGGGTGACATGATTAAAAAAAAAATAAAAAGTGAAGAATAACGACGAAAATTCATGAAAGTATACCGAATAACGCCGAATCCCAATACACCGACAGGCATGTCACCGGTAAAAAAAAATTAAATCGGTGTTCGACAAGTTTTTACCCGGTCAAAAGAGAATAAGTACGGATAACAAAAAAGACATAATTTTTTTTTTTAACTGACGGTAATGTGTTTTTCAGGTTAATAAAAATGGAAACGAAATATGAGGAAGACGGCGTAACACAGTCACAAATTGGAAAAATGATTTATATGGAGAAAGGAAAAAAATGGGAAACACAAAAGGCATTGGAATCAGTTAAAGAAAAGGTTTACTAAAGAAAATGACTGCGAGAAGGGAAGAACCTATGCAAGTTCTGTAAGATATCTTTAACTCGTCAACACCCCAAGAAATATATAAAGAAGAGGTGAATCCTAAGAAATAAAATAAGATATTAAAGAAAATATAAAAAATGAGGGATGTCATGGAGTAAATAAGACACCCTCGGTAGCACGAGGCAAGAAAGACGCTTTAAATAAATAACTTAGAAAATTCGGAGCCAATGTTCCACCTGAACAGTGGTGAGGCATTGTTGTCGGACTCTACTGCCTTTGAATGGAGATGTTCTCAAACGAGTCTCGTCTGGGGAAAAAGTAAACAAGACTCAATCCGGCATATGAGGGGTCTACAGGGAAAATTTGCCTGAGTTTACGCGCTCGGAATGTCCTATGTAAAAATTTGACCTTGTGTCACATCCCACATTTTGAGAGGAGGGCTCGGCTAAATACCCAGAGTTGCACTTGAACTCAACTAAGTCGAATTCTCTGTCTTCGAACCTAGACGATGATAATGCATCATTAGCCGACATCTCCAATATCGTCGGCTTTGTGGATGACGTTCTCGATATCGTGGCCCCAGCCGACATCGTTTGTTCTAGGATGATTGATTCAGACAGCGTGGGTCCTAGAACAATTATATACCCGAGGCAGTGGTATATAACACTAGATGGTGATTAACATTGCATTTTAAAATTTGAAGATTGTAGCTATCAAGGAAGCAAATAAACGGAAGGGAGTTCCACAGGTGGGGAATGCGAGAAAAGAAACTGTTAGAGTAGAAGAGAGGGTTACATTTAACTATTTCAACGGTAAAAAATGGGACCTAGATGTCAATCTAGTAGCACGTGTAAATTTATCTTGGTCGGGGAACTAAGAAAAAAGCTCATCAGAGTTGTTGCCTCGGAAATATTTGTAGAAAGGACAGAGGGAGGTCACATCACATCGGTGAGAAAGTGACTGAAGTCGAGATGCCCAGTTTTGGGATTTTGTAGAAAACCTCGAGATGAGTAGCAGGAGCAACGGACCAGATATGGCAACAGTACTCAATGCACGGACGAATGCTAGATTTATAAATGTGCAAGATGGATTATGACGAGAACCTCGAGAGGAGTAGCAGGAGCAACGGACCAGATATGGCAACAGTATTCAATGCACGGACGAATGGTAGATTTTTAAATATGCAAGATGGATTATGACGAGAACCTTGAGATGAATAGCAAGAGCACCCGAGCAGATATGGCAACAGTATTCAGTGCACGGATGAATGGTAGATTTATAAATTTGAAAGATGGATTATTACGAGAATCTCGAGATGAGTAACAGGAATAACTGACTAGACATGGCAACAGTATTCAATGCACGGACGAATGGTAGATTTATAAATGTGCAAGATGAATTATGACGAGAACCTCGAGATGAGTAGCAGGAGCAACGGACCAGATATGGCAACAGTATTCAATGCACGGACGAATGGTAGATTTATAAATGTGCAAGATGGATTATGACGAGAACCTCGAGATGGATAGCAGAAGCACCCGACCAGATATGGCAACAATATTCAATGCACGGACGGATGGTAGATTTATAAATGTGCAAGATGGATTATGACGAGAATCTCGAGATGAGTAACAGGAATAACCGACCAGACATGGCAACTGTATTCAATGCACGGACGAATGGTAGATTTATAAATGTGCAATATGAATTATGACGAGAACCTCGAGTTGAATAGCAGGAGCAACCAACCAGATATGGCAACAGTACACAGTGCACGGACGAATGGTAGATTTTAAAATGGGCAAAATGGATTCTGACGATAAAAATTTTCTAACCCGATACAGTGAGCCAAGCTTCCGAGCTGTAGTTGAAGCTATAGATTTGATGTAATCGTTACATTTCAGGTCAGTTGAAAGTGTGGGACCAAAGAGAGACAGTGTGCTTCTTTCTAAAAGACTAGCATCATCAATTCTGATAGGAAAGTTTTATTATGGTGGTTAAAGGATAGCAGTTTCGCTTTGGAAACATTAAAATCTCCTAGCCATTTCCTACTCCTGTCCGTTACAGATTGGAGCTTTCTTCCAAGACCGGCAGGCAGGTTTACTTTGTTAGCCTTGGCAGTTTTGTTATTGAGACTGGAATAAATTGTGGTGTCATCTGCATCTGGTTACATCAGGAAGACCATTAATGAAGATCAGAAAAAGCGTAGAATCTAGGATAGAGCCTTGAGGGACGCCTGCGTTCGTATGAAATGATTTGGAAGCTTGCCCGTTTAAAATGACCTTCATTTCACTGTTTGACAGGAACGATGATGGGAGCAGGCATATTTTGACCATTGACCCGAGTATCCGCGCTCGGGTTCCCTCCGTAAAGCCTAACCCTTTGTAACATCCCGTCTCAATGCTGGGACTCAAGGTAAATACTCAGAGTTCCATACGCACTCGAAGCTGTCAGTCATGCTCTTCGGGCAGAGAGCTACTCAGTGGAGGTTCCGTCTTAGCTAAGAAGAAAAGGCAGGCTTATTGCCCAATCTCACGTTTACAGGGTTGGGCAAATTTTAACCCTTGGCCCGAGTGTCTGCGCTGGGGTTTCTCACGTAAAGTCCACACGAATTCAACCCTGTCAGACTCTGTGCCTCCGGAAAAAGTGGGACCTAGACGAGGTTATGTCGAATTCTCATCTGGGGGAAAAGTAGAAAACAATCGATCTTGCTCTGGTTAAAATTGCTCCCTGGTATGCGTTCTGGATGTTCCAGATTAAAAATCCAACTTGTATCATATGTTGCATTTTGTGGGGAGGAAGGACTCAGGTAAACCAACCAGATTTCTAAGCCGTCAGACAAGCTCTGTCTTCTCCCAAAGAACAACTCAATCGGGGTACGGTCTGCTCATCTTTGTTGCCATATTGACAATGTTTCAGTTGTAGACTCCAGACTTCTTCAGATGATTGTTCCTCAAGATCAATTGGCTAAAGGGATAAAAGCGTTGGTTGAATCTATTAACTCGACCCAAAGAATTGTGAGTTCAATACCTGGCACCAGAATAGGTGAGCAAAAACTTTGAAAGCTGAGTTAAAGGGAGATAACCCATACTGAGGCACCTGGAAGAAGCATGGCTTGTAGAATTAGAACAATCCACCCGGTGAACAAAATAAAAGATTTGGTTCAAAAATCTACTCACCTGAAAGAGGCTGGAGTGTACAAAGATGATGATAAGAGTCCGAACAATGTAAATAGTACAAAATGAATACTGATTATAAAAAAAACGAAGCATCTACACAAATATGGGTATCCACAAAAAATAACATATGAAGTAATATATATATATATAGTCATCGGCATAAAGAGCTGTTTCGCTGTATCACAGCTCATCAGAACGATTAGAGACCCAATTGCTTTTAATCCAGGTTTGAAACCCGACAGAATTGGCGTCAGTCGTCGATTCTACCTCTGAGCTATGAGCACTCGGTAGGAGGAGACAGACTTTTAGCGTGTGATGTATCATACGCCAGTAGTTAGAGTACTCTAATTCATTACTGAATGAGCGATGCGTAGATGCTAGAGTAGCTACTGTTTTTCAAAGTCTACCATTCTTCCAGAGTGTGACAGGGTGTGACAGCGTATATATATAGCGAAACAGGTCTGTCTACGGATGGCTATTTACGCTCTCACACCCTGATTGAGCACACTGGAAGAATGGTAGACTTTGAAAAAACAGTAGCTACTCCAGCATCTACGCATCGTTCATTCAGTAATGAATTAGAGCACTCTCAGCTATTGGGCGTGTATAATGATTATACACACGCTAAAAAGTCCACCTCTTTCCACCGAGCGCCCATAGCTCAGAGGTAGAATCGCCGACTGACGCCAATTCGGTAGGATTTCAATCCTGGGTTAAAAAGCAGTCGGAGTTTAACCGTACTGATGAGCTGTGATACAGCGAAACAGATCTATCTGCGGATGACCATGCATATATAAATATATATATATATATATAATCATACATAGAAATAAATTCAACCACAATTTTGATTTTAAAAATGCTACACTCATAAAAAAATAGCTCACTTAAAAGGAAAATCGTCGAGATTGAATATGACCCAAATATTAATCTACGCCCACGCCTTTTCCTTATTTCAACCTTTTTTAGCAGAATTACTACTCTACGTACGCAACAGTATCGAGAAATCAAAAGAAAATGGTTGAATCCGTCAACACAGCTATAAAAACAATATCTCTACACGTGACAGTATTTGACGTAATTTTCAGTTAACAGTATAAAAATAGCGTCCTTTAAATTCTTTTAGTTGCTAAGGACATTTTGTTTCGTTATTATTAGTTACTTTGTTTTTAATAAATTAATTCCGTTTTTTTTGGGTTTTTTTTTTTTGTTTTCGTTTTTTTTTTTTTTTTTTTTTTTTGGGCCTTGAAAATGTCCCCATTGGATAAAATGCGTTGGCAACAAATACAGTTTTCCCATTGTCTCTTATATATATATATATATATATATATATATATATATATATACTAGCAGTATAGCCCGGCGTTGCTCGGGTGTAATGAAAGCTTTAAAACTAATCCATGGCCCTGGAGCTCAGACACAGCCTAAAGAATATTTGTGTGAAGTTTAGCGGGAATCGGATAAAGATTGTGGATTTGTATAGAGGACATACAAACAGATAAACAGACACACACACACAAACATCTTGCCTTATATATATATATATTTTTTTTTTCTAAACATATGCTGTTAAATATGAGACAATGAATGTCTATTATGTTTAATCATGAGCCGTTCTAAACGTCGTATTTTGGCTTTAATTTCAGTTGAAAATAAAGACAAAAATTCTCCAACATTTGGATAATTATTTATTGGTTTTCTTCTAAGCTTTCGGCTCACATGAGCCATCTTCAGAGAGGTCGTTCAAACTGAAATATTATAAAATCCACCATCACCGACGATTTTATTTTGTGTTGACATAAAACTCCGCTTGGCAACGGCAATAGTTACCAAAAATAATAAACGCAGTTCTTAAGTTTGCGATGCGGTTTTATGACGTCACACCGCGGGATAGCGCGAAATGACAACAAAACCATCTAGTCAAATGCAATGTAATATGTTATTTCCTGTTTTAAAGTTGATTTTATTGAGTGTTGGTCGTTTAGATTTGATGTACATGGCCTCCAATATCTGCAGGTTCCTCTTACTGTGTGTATGAGTAAGGATCACCGTATTGTTGACCAAAATCTGTCTGATATTACCTACATGTTTATGTTTTTCAGAGAAATGTTGTTTAATAGTACTCTGATCAGAAAGATGACATGTAAGTCTACGGGAGAGCGTGGTTGTAGTAAAACCAATATATGTACTAGGTTTTTGATTAGTATCAGAGATGCAGTCTCTGAATGGGCATGTAAATTGGTACACTACATTGGTTTTTTGTAGAGAATTTAGTTTCGTGCTTGTTGGGTTATTATAGACTATGAGGTCAATTGTTTTAAACTTTTTTTTAATAATATATATATATATATATATATATATATATATGTATATCTATTATCGATTTTCTGCACTATTGTAAGAACTGCAACCTTGAAACTTCTGAATAGCGTTTCTTATCTCTCTGTCTATGAGTGTATCAAATTTGATTAAAATCGGACCACTCCTTCTATAACCCGATTTTTTCGATTATCGATTTTTGATATTTATCGTCGGTACCTCGACACAAAACCTAGCTAATGACAGTCGCAGACGCTTATAGTACAACTGTGTAAATTTTCAAGAAAATCGGTTCAGCCATTTCGGTGTCTCTAGGTAACGGACACACACAAAGTTCCATTTATAAATAAGTTTTATATTGTTATGAAGTAATAAACTGATCCCCCACTAATTACTACTTAATAATATAATACATCTCTTCCCCCTCTAGCTATGAGTCAAATAACAGGACTGATTGGGTTCTATAGCCTTGGTTGGCAACCAGTCTACCGCAGAAAGTAATATCAACCTAGTGCGGGATAATCTTCTGCCCTGTCAGTCATGGCTCTTTCGAGACATGATCGCCCAAAGCGTGTATCACGTATGGCACTTAATTGACTGAATGTTTTCTTAGCTTCCTTCACTTTATTATACTTTATTTTTGATAACACCTTGCGTCTTAGTAACTTTATAGCCTTGTTGAGGTTAAATAATTAAAAAAAATTAAAAATATGTCTTCATATATTCTATTGCTCTTTTCATTCGTTTTTTTTTAATGTATGCCTTCCTAAAGGAGGTCTGATAATCAATCTGACATATGTTGCTACTTGAATCAAAACCCTGACATGTTGTGCTTTATGACACTATCTCGCAGTTAAAATGCTTACAAAATTCATAGTTTGACAAAGACGGATTTTTAATAACATTTCTTTTGAATCGGGACACGGATCAGCGAGATAATGTCCTCAACCTGCCCTTAACAGACAGACACCAGAATCGCTCAAGATCTTCAAAGGACTTCTTAATAGTTACCTATCAATCATCTGTTGCAATTTTCAGTCTTTATTTTTTAAACCCTTTTTAAGTTCTGAGGCTCTTAAACGTTTCTCTTTATCCGACAAATCGACCTTACGACCCATTTTAAAGCTCCAAACTCATAACGGGTGATGAATTTGAGACTTGCGAATTTCAGAATATTTTGTATAAATAGTCACCCTTTGTATACATCTGCGCAGAACAAACGAGTTTTCATCCTAACTGCGTCTATAGATGTCATTATTCGGCAGTGAATTAAACTCTAGATTTTAGCAAGTACTAGCATCATAGCCCGGCGTTGCCCGTGCAATGTTTACAATACTAACACAAGCATCAAATCTCGTGATGCAATAATGTTTATAATATTAAATGGATAAATTCCTTTAAAACTCGGTTATATAAAAAAATAATTATATAAAAATTGTTGTTCAAAAATTGTTCAAACATTCCATTAAAAAAAAACTTTTTTCTTTTGTTTTCCGTAAACGTGATTTGATGTTTTGTGTGACATTGTAAACAACATTGCGTTTGTTTTTGTTTCAAAATTACGGGGAAAATATTTACATTTTTTGTTGAGTAAATGAATTTTTAAAACGTCGGAATAAAAATTAAATATAAAGGTTCTTTTTTTTTTTTTTTTTTAATAACAAAATATTTTAGTTGCGTTTAACACGTGTGATTTGATTTCTGTGACGAAATTCAGCAACCATCTTAGATCTTAGATGTTTTACGGAGCAAATGTAAACAAGCATATCCATTGGCCAAAAAGTGCGAAAGGGAAAATTGCTGAACTTAAACTGGCTTCCCTGTAGATATGTGTCCCTAGAAAGTTTGAATAGCATAGCTTAAAAAATGTAGGCGTGCATAGGGAACAGTCACACACAGACTCACAGATTGCCTTTTATATATATATAGATATATATAGATTCATTATATATAAATAAAAACTAAATTGCGATGCAGCGTATAAGTGGCTACTATAAAAAGCAGAATATATATGTATTTTTTTTAATCATATCACCCCGAGCAAGGCGGTAACGCCACTGATGTGCAGGGGGCTACGTAAGAGTGAAAAGATTTGGAAATGAGAAAGCCGAAAACCACATCCTAAACAGGGAACAAGGGATGAGCCTCTACACCTGTACAATAGATGTGGGTGGAGTGTGAACCGGGCGATAGTTTAATATATCTACTCCAATTGAAAAAATAAGAAAAAGAAAAAAAAAGAAAAAAAAGTGAAAAGATTGGAAAAGAGAAAGCCGGAAACCACATCCTAAACAGGGAACAAGGAATGAGCCTCTACACCTGTATAATAGATGTGGGTGGAGTGTGAACCGGTCGATAGTTTAGTCTATCTACTCCAATTATATATATATATATATATATAATTGGAGTATATATATATATATATATATATATATATATATATATATATATATATATTAGAAAAAGAAATAAGGTTTTCCAACGAGAGAAATTGGTATAGAATAAAAAAAAAGTGTGAGAGATAAGGTTTTCCAACGAGAGAAATTGGTATAGAATAAAAAGTGTGAGAGGCCGTGAACGTTTTGTTTAAAGTGTATATTTATTGCTGTTTTTATTATACATGTTATGATACTTTAAGTGTCCATAATGGTATTTGTGACGTTACACGTGTTTCGAGTCTAAGATTGACTCTCTTCAGGCGAATAAATTTGTGGCTTTACGTATCGAGTTCCTTTTGTATCTGAGGGCCAAGTTGTTGTTTATAAATAAGTAAGTAGAAAAAAAAATAATTCAAATCAATAAAATAAAGTAACAAATCAATAAAATAAAATAAGATAAGGTTGAATTGTCTGTGGTTTCTCACTTCGGCACGTGTATAAATGAATAAACAGATAAATAAATAAAAAAATAAATAAATAAAGTGCTTACCCCAGTTTGAAATGATTTTGGTTTGGCGTTCCCTCATTAGTACGTTAAAATTATCTTCTATGCGGCTTCCTTATCTACAAGTCTCTCCGGAGTTGTCTTCTATCGGTCAGCTGGTTGTTTTTATTGCTTTGACGATATTTTGAATTTGGTGTGCGTGCGTGTGTATGTAAGTGTGCGTGAGATATATATGTGTGTATGTGTGTGTAAGTGTGTGTGTGATATATATATATATATATATATATATATATATCACACACCTACATACACACACACACACATATATATCTCACACACACTTTGTGTCTCTCATTATGAGGACAAATGCTTTTCAAATGAGCTGAGCGAGCACAGTGCTCGCTCAGCTCATCACCTACGTATTTTAGAAGCTGTCTGTCTTAAAATACAACAACCGAGCCTGTGTAGGCAGAAAGACCGCTTTATTCGCTCCTTGCAATTACTGGGGGGTTTGTGAGTGTTACATTTTTTCCATTTTATCACTCATTGAGTTGTGTGTTTACACCCCCCTTACATTTTAATTAATTTGATTAAAATTTATTTTTAGACGAGCTCCATCTTCCCCTCCCCCACTTTTGTAAGTAAGTTTTGGTGTTCTCGTTTGTCCTGTTATTAACAATTTATAATAAAGCCAACGTAAGCCTTTGAAAAGTGTTGGCCGAAAGGTTCCTCGGGTCAGGTTATTATCATAATGACGACTATTTTGTTTAAAGTAATTAGTTCTTTCACTGGGTAAAAAAGCAATCGGAGTCTAACCGTACTGATGAGCTGTGATACGGCGAAACAGATCTGTCTGCGGATGACAATATTTATGCTCTCACACCCTGATTGAGCACTCTGGAAAAATAGTAGACTTTGATAAACATTAACTACTCTGGCATGTACGCATCGCTCATTCAGTGAAATGAATTAGAGCACTCTAGCTATTGGGCGCGTATAATGATATGCGCTAAAAAGTCTGCCTACTTCCACTGAACGCCCATAGCCCAGGAGTAGAGTCGCCGACTGACACCATTTCAGTCGGGTTTCAATCCTGGGTAAAAAAGCAATCGGAGTCTAACCGTACTGATGAACTGTGATATCTGCGGATGACAATATTTACGCTCTCACACCCGGATTGAGCACTCTGGAAAAATAGTAGACTTTGATAAACAGTAACTACTCTGGCATGTACGCATCGCTCATTCAGTGAAATGAATTAGATCACTCTAGCTATTGGGCGCGTATAATGATATGCGCTAAAAAGTCTGCCTACTTCCACCGAACGCCCATAGCCCAGGGGTAGAGTCGCCGACTGACGCCATTTCGGTCGCGTTTCAATCCTGGGTAAAAAAGCAATCGGAGTCTAACTGTACTGATGAGCTGTTATAGGGCGAAAGAGATCTGTCTGCGGATGACTATATATATATATATATATATATATACGTAAAAAAATCACAAGATCGCCAAAACCTACCGCGGTTTCACACAACGGCTCGTCAGGGCCCTGACGAGCCGTTGTGTGAAACCGCGGTAGGTTTTGGCGATCTTGTGATTTTTTTACGTGTCTTTGCTCTACATTGCTTCCTCTTTGTTATTCCGCTTTGGTTAGTTCTGTATCGAGCACTTTTTCTTTCTTTGTGGTTGGTTCCGTTTGGGGTTTTTTTTTCTTTGCTACGGGATATTGTATGTATTGTCTGTATTCCGCAGTTTTCTTTTTTTTTTTTCCCCTCTTGTCCAACGCCTTATAGCGACGGACAATAACGGAGTTAGATTCTGTCTGTTATTTGTTGTCCTCAAAGTTTATTTTCGTATAATTTTAGGATTTAGATACTTACAGAGTCGGTCTTGTTATTATATATATATATATATATATATATATATATACAGGGCAATTGAAAATAACTCCCCATTTCAAAATGCTTATAATTTTTACAAGAGATAGGTATGAGAGGGATGCATTTAGCGTGAAATTTTATAATCTAAAATTCGATATGAGCACCGGGTTTTGCTACCAGCTTCTCCGGCTTCCCAGGAATCGCGTCAAGTGATTTCACCAGGATCTCTTGTAGTATGGAAAACATAACTTCTTGCATTGATCCTTCAAGTTCTTCCAAAATCTTGGTTTGTTATAGTCGACTTGCTCCTTTCACCAACCCCAAAGGAAAAAACACAAGGTGTTGAGTCCGAATTCCTGGCTGGCCACTCATACATTTTTTTTAATCGGTATTATCTCAAGCAACGCAGTAAAGCCACAAAAACGAAAGGTGTCACAGAGTGGGGATAAATTAGGAACAGAAACATTAGCAGTGAGCAGAAAGAGAAAAAAGTAATTAAGATTAAAAGAGATAAGGATCGATACTGCATATTTTTCAATCAGCATATATATATATATATATATATATAGTAACAAAGTTATAGAACACGTAGGTTTTTTACCTACTGTTGATGCATATAATTTTATAAAGAGTGCTCGATACAAGGTAGAACATTATATTGTAATGGTTGTTACAGTGGTTTATAAATTCATAGTATCACAGTATGAATTTATAAACCATTGTAACAACCTCTTTTTAATCATATCACCCCAAGCAAGGCGAAAACGCCACTGATGCGCAGGGGGCTACGTAAGAGTGAAAAGATTGGAAAAGAGAAAAACCGGAAACCACATCCTAAACAGGAAACAAGGGATGAGCCTCTTCACCTGTTCAATAGACGTGGGTGGAGTGTGAACCGGGCGATAGTTTAGTCTCTATATATATATAATTACTGATATCCAGTATATATTTAATGGGGTAAATCATGTTAAACATTGTTTTGTACATTATAAAATTTTCTATAAAAAAAGGTATGCATTTTTTTACGAATAGGTATGTATTTAAAAAAAGACATATTTTTAAAAAAAGATGTATTTTGAAAAAACATTTTTGAAAAGATGAATATAGGTATTTAAAAAATTATATCTATGTATATTTTTTTAAATATGATGTACACATATAAAGCAAGATTAAAATAAAAAAAATTTCAAAAAAATAAATGAATAGAGAAAAACAGTCACAATTTTGTTCTTTTACTTTTTTTTTTTTTTAGATATTTATTTTTTCTTCTCTAATTTATTCCTTTTTGGAATTTTTTCCCTAAAATCGACTTGCAAAATAATTGACCTTCGCTCAGAGAGAAAGATGAGGTGGGTGATTTTACCTGCTAAAGTTCACTGATTAATTTAAACAGAGAACCCGCCCGTCCGGACACAACCTACCGTACAAAAGGGGAATAAAAAGATCAAACGAAAAATAATCATTTTCTCCCCTTTTAATAAGTTTCATATTTGGAGTTCATTTATTTAATAAAACTAATTATTTAACAGCAAATTTGAAAAAAAAACATTAGTGTAGTACTAGCCATAAACAAACAAATTAAAGACAAGGTCCCAAAAAACGGGCAAATTAAAAATAAGGTAAAAAATACAGAAAATTTAAAAACAACATCCAAAAAGAAAACAAACAAATTAAAAACATAGTCTCCTTCCCCGTTAAAAAAAAGAAAAAACAATGCAAAAAAGAGGCTTTCATAAAAACAAACAATTAAAACACGGTCTCCACCCCACAAAAAAAACAGACGATCCAAAAAAAGGTAATAAAAAAAAACAAATTAAAAACACGGTCTCCATTTCTCCCCACCAACAAAAAAAAATAACAATTTAAAAACAAGGTAAAATTACAGACAAATTAAGAACAGCATCCCCATAAAAAAGAAGGTAAAAACATGGTCCAAATAATTTGAATGTTGCGTATATACAGAATATACATAATGTATTGCTAACACCTGAATAGTGAGTTTGATCCTCACTAAGTGCTTCATACTTTCAGCATTGTTCCATATCTCACCCACACTTACAAAAATTCCTATAATGCATTGTCCATGGTTTTATTGTGGAAATGCAATGAAAATCAAGAAGAACGTAATTGCTAGTGGTTGGGAATTAATGCTTTGATAGAAGCGGGATATTTTTTATTTCTTGTAATAATAAAGAAATTTGGTTCATTCTTACAATAATAATGAGATTGGCGAGAGGACACACAAAAATAGACACACAACTTTCTTAAAGTCATGGTTAAATCCCAATTGAAAAAAAAACTTCCAAAACTCAAATACTGCTAAGAAAGTCGTTTCTCTGTTTAGGGCCAGGAAGTTTTTTTCCGCCTGAAACAATCCTGCACATACATAAATCTACCATCCGCCCGTGCATTGAATACTGCTGCCATATCTGGTTTGGTGCTCCTGCTATCCACCTAGGGGTCCTTGACAAAATCCAACAGAGAATCTGAAATTGAGATCTATCCCGATCTACCATCCGCCCGTGCATTGAATACTGCTGCCATATCTGGTTTGGTGCTCCTGCTATCCACCTAGGGGTCCTTGACAAAATCCAACAGAGAATCTGTAATGTGATCTATCCCGACCTAACATCCGCCCGTGCATTGAATACTGCTGCTATATCTGGTCGGGTGCTCCTGCTATCCACCTAGGGGTCCTTGACAAAATCCAACGGAGAATCTGTAATGTGATCTATCCCGACCTACCATCCGCCCGTGCATTGAATACTGCTGCCATATCTGGTTTGGTGCTCCTGCTATCCACCTAGGGGTCCTTGACAAAATCCAACAGAGAATCTGTAATGTGATCTATCCCGACCTACCATCCGCCCATGCATTGAATACTGCTGCCATATCTGGTTTGGTGCTCCTGCTATCCACCTAGGGGTCCTTGACAAAATCCAACGGAGAATCTGTAATGTGATCTATCTCGACCTACCATCCGCCCGTGCATTGAATACTGCTGCCATATCTGGTTGGGTGCTCCTGCTATCCACCTAGGGGTCCTTGACAAAATCCAACAGAGAACCTGTAATGTGATCTATCCCGACCTACCATCCGCCCATGCATTGAATACTGCTGCCATATCTGGTTTGGTGCTCCTGCTATCCACCTAGGGGTCCTTGACAAAATCCAACAGAGAATCTGTAATGTGATCTATCCCGACCTACCATCCGCCCGTGCATTGAATACTGCTTCCATATCTGGTTTGGTGCTCCTGCTATCCACCTAGGGGTCATTGACAAAATCCAAATTCTACTCCGGCAGCTTCTTTACTCGCACTTCCCGCCTGTGGAATTCCCTTCCATTTACTTACTTTCCCGATAGCTATAATCTCCAAGAATTTAAATGTAAAGTCAATAGTCATCTCCTATCTCACTAACCTGCATCCTCTCTCTCATGATCCTTTCTCCGTCCACTCCAATCTCGTCAGTATTCTCTTCGTTCTCTTACCCACTTCCTGACACCCCTATAACCTATCACACTTTCTCATAACTTTCCTCCTATGTAACTTCTTGCAAAACAGTGGCAGTAAAATGCCTTGCTTGGGGCGATATGATTATAAAAAAAAACTTCTATACTATAATAATGTGGATATAAACGTGGGATCAATTCTACATTACAATCAATACATAGACTGATCCCTCATTTTATGTCCACGTTCTTCCTTCTCTTACCCACTTCCTGCCACCACCTATAACCTGTCACTCTTTCTCAGAATTTTACTCCTATGTAACTTCTTGCAAAACAGTGGCAGTAAAATGTCTTGCTTGGGGCGATATGATTATATATATATATATATATATATATATATATATATATATATTTATATATATTCTAAACATATGCTGTTAAATATAAGAGACAATGAATGTCTATTATGTTTAATCATGAGCCGTTCTAAACGTCGTATTTTTGCTTTAATTTCAGTTGAAAATAAAGACAAAAATTCTCCATTTGGATAATTATTTACTGGTTTTCTTCTAAGCTTTCGGCTCACATGAGCCATCTTCAGAGAGGTCGTTCAAACTGAAATATTATAAAATCCACCATCACCGACGATTTTATTTTGTGCTGACATAAAACTCCGCTTGGCAACGGCAATAGTTACCAAAAATAAATTTTTGTCTTTATTTTCAACTGAAATTAAAGCAAAAATACGACGTTTAGAACGGCTCATGATTAAACATAATAGACATTCATTGTCTCTTATATTTAACAGCATATGTTTAGAAAATTACTTGCTGCCTCGATACACTATATATATATATAAACACATACACACAAGACATTCTGGAAAGGATACTAAAAGAAAAGATTGAATCATTATTGCTTTATTTCAATACACAACATCAAATCAAGGAATATAAGAAACTACAAATTTGCTAGTTAGTCCTTATTGCTTTATTTCAATACACAACATCAAATCAAGGAATTAAGAAACTACAAATTTGCTAGTTAGTCCTTATTGCTTTATTTCAATACACAACATCAAATCAAGGAATATAAGAAACTACAAATTTGCTAGTTAGTCCTTATTGCTTTATTTCAATACACAACATCAAATCAAGGAATATAAGAAACTACAAATTTGCTAGTTAGTCCTTATTGCTTTATTTCAATACACAACATCAAATCAAGGAATATAAGAAACTACAAATTTGCTAGTTAGTCCTTATTGCTTTATTTCAATACACAACATCAAATCAAGGAATATAAGAAACTACAAATTTGCTAGTTAGTCCTTATTGCTTTATTTCAATACACAACATCAAATCAAGGAATATAAGAAACTACAAATTTGCTAGTTAGTCCTTATTGCTTTATTTCAATACACAACATCAAATCAAGGAATATAAGAAACTACAAATTTGCTAGTTAGTCCTTATTGCTTTATTTCAATACACAACATCAAATCAAGGAATATAAGAAACTACAAATTTGCTAGTTAGTCCTTATTGCTTTATTTCAATACACAACATCAAATCAAGGAATATAAGAAACTACAAATTTGCTAGTTAGTCCTTATTGCTTTATTTCAATACACAACATCAAATCAAGGAATATAAGAAACTACAAATTTGCTAGTTAGTCCTTGGTGTATTGCAGTACATCCTTTCAGAGTTTTTAGGCAATCGCCAGTTTCAAACAAATACTGATAAACTTGTTAAGCATCAAATACCAAAGATTTCCTCAAAGCCAAGATGTCTGCAAGGTTCAGGCAAGTTACTTCACTTAACAGAACATGCACGAACGACATCAGCAGTTAGAGCTGTAATAACAGTTAAGAGTCCATTAGCAATAACTTCAAGAGAATCAATATTCCAACAACAATTACACACTTACTATAGCCTAATGGTTTGCAGACTGGTCTCCCAGACTCTCCAACGAAAATTATCCAGTCTCAATAGACAGTTATATGCTCTATCATAGAGATAGAATGCCAATAAGTTGGCCACACAGGCTAATTCACTCGCGTTGACCTTCATTTCCTCACCCCTTACTAATGGTCGCACATTAAATTCGGCTTAGTAACTATCACTAGTCTAGTAACCATCATAGAATTAATAAAAGGCATAAAAGATATGAAAGAAAGAAAAAAAGAGAGTGAAAGAATTTCCCTGAAAGAAATGACAGCATAAGCGTTATATATATATATATATATATATATATATATATATATATATATATATATATTTAGTATATCGAGGCAGCAAGTAATTTTCTAAACATATGTTGTTAAATATAAGAGACAATGAATGTCTATTATGTTTAATCATGAGCCGTTCTAAACATCGTATTTTGGCTTTAATTTCAGTTGAAAATAAAGACAAAAATTCTCCAACATTTGGATAATTATTTATTAGTTTTCTAAGCTTTCGGCTCACATGAGCCATCTTCAGAGAGGTCGTTCAAACTGAAATATTATAAAATCCACCATCACCGACGATTTTATTTTGTGTTGACATAAAACTCCGCTTGGCAACGGCAATAGTTACCAAAAATAATAAACGCAGTTCTTAAGTTTGCGATGCAGTTTTATGACGTCACACCGCGGGATGGCGCGAAATGACAACAAAACCATGTAGTCAAATGCAATGTAATATGTTATTTCCTGTTTTAAAGTTGATTTTATTGAATGTTGGTTGTTTCGATTTGATGTACATGGCCTCCAATATCTGCAGGTTCCTCTTACTGTGTGTATGAGTAAGGATCACCGTATTGTTGACCAAAATCTGTCTGATATTACCTATATGTTTATGTTTTTCAGAGAAATGTTGTTTAATAGTACTCTGATCAGAAAGATGACATGTAAGTCTACGGGAGAGCGTGGTTGTAGTAAAACCAATATATGTACTAGGTTTTTGATTAGTATCAGAGATGCAATCTCTGAATGGGCATGTAAATTGGTACACTACATTGGTTTTATATATATATATAATTCCAAGTGAAGAGGACTCAAGATTTTTTTTTTATTTTGAGGGTTCTGGCATTTATTTTATTATGAACAGTGCTCAATATAATGAGTATTATAGAGCTTTATATAATTATACACTTATGAATTAATTGTACATTGCGACACGGAGATTTCTATGTTTCGAGATAGATTCTCATCATCAGGCAATGTTGCTGTTGGTTGTGCCGATGATTTTCATTTGAGTAACAAAAACATTGGTTTGCTGTGTATGTATGTGGGAAGATATAAAAATTTGTATGTGTGCTTCTTTTGGCTAATCAGAGTGGAGATTCATTTTGGGATTTCGCCCCAAAGAATTCATACTAACCAACTTTTTCTCTTTTTTCTTTTTTTCCTCCCTCGTCCTACCCTTTTTCCTTGTTTTTTTCCCCTCCTTGACCGTATTGTAATTTGTAGTACTAGTCATAAACAGATAAATTAAAGACAAGATCCCCCACAAAAAAAACATGGTCTATATATATATATATATATATATATATATATATATATATATATATATATATGTATGTATATCCGAGTAAATACAGAACGAAGAAAGAATTCTTACAACATCCAAAACATTAATTTAAAACAGTGCTCGATATATAATATATAAAGCTGTGAATATTTATTATAAATTATATTTTAGAACATGTACATAATTATAATGTATATATCCGCTAAAAAAAAGGTACGTTTGTTTCGACATTGCAACTTCAATGTTTCATCAGGCGGTGTGTAAAGTAATGGAAATTCTTCTTCCTTATATTTATTTAGTTTAGTTAACTAACTAACTATATATATATATATATATGAACTAACTATATATATATATATATATATATATATATATATATATATATATTATAAATTATATTTTAGAACATGTACATAATTCTTTTTTAAATATAAATTTTAAACAAATTATGTACATTTGAGTTGAATATATGGATCGGAATCGAACAAGATGAATAGAATAAGTAAGGAAAAATTAGGAAAATGGTGTCTTTATTCTAAAACATTTCACTTTAACAAGCTTCTTCAGAGATCATTCGTCTTTAAAAAATATGACGAAGCTTGTTAAAGTGAAACTGTTTTATCTTTATGGGGCACTTTGACAGAAAATAAACAATTTAATTAAAGTAATTTTATTTGATTTACTGAACAAATGTTTTAATAAGAAAAAAATACTTGTTACAAAATAAATTTAATATTTCGTATAAGAGCCTTTTGATTTGATCACAGCCTTCATTCTGTCAGGCATTGACATCACAAGTTTCTTCAATGTATCTAATGGTATCTCCTGCCAAGCAGCTTGTATTTGTTCCTAAAGTGTGTCTTGCGAAGTAACATTAGATTTATCAATTCAAGAGGTGGGAATAAGAAAAAAGTCAGTCATATCCAAGGATAATAGAATAATGAGTAGTTTCAAAATAACTTGTTTAATAGAAAATAGGAAAAATTAAATATAACTTCTTTTTAATACATTTCTTTTACACCTAGTTTGAAATAATCAATATTTATTAGCAATTGACTTGGCTTTTCACCCTGTATTTGAATTTCAGTGAGGTTTTTAGGAAAATCACCCGTCCTAATACTTGTAGTGTTCAAAAGTGTTAGGACAGGAGTGATTTTAAACTTTATTTTGATTCCTCATAAAAGATAAAATAGTTCTTGTCCTAATACTTTTGCACAGTTCCTAAAACTGTATATATATATATATATATATATATATATATATATATATATATATATAGTATTAGGAACTATATATATATATAGTATTATTACAGTATATATATATACACACACACACACACACACACATTTATATATATATATATATATATAAACAAGATGCCATTACCACACCAAGCTAAAATACACTTTAAAAAATAAGAGGGATCATATTTTATTAATAAAACGAGGTACAAAAATTCCAGAACGTTTAAAATTTAAGGCGCCTAGTCTTAAATTTTGTGCGTTGTGGTGCAGTGGATATCGGCCCGAAACAAGAAATCGGGGTGCCGGGTTCGAATTCCATTTGAATTCCTTGCATTCACTTATGCACAAAGAACCCTTGGAAAAGGCATTAATCCGTCTCTTCCCACCAACCATGGCTTAAATAACAGGACAGATTTGGTTCTATAGCCTTGGCTGACAACCAGTCTACCGCAGTAAGTAATGACAACCGACTGCGGGATAATCTTCTGCTCAGTCAGTCATGTCTCATTTGAGACATGATCGCATAAACGCGTATCACATGTATGGCACTTAACTGACTGACTGACAGTTTTAAATTACCTGGGATTTTTGTTCTGAAGAAGATTTTGGTCGAAAGGTGCTTTAATTTTAAACGTTGTGATCCTTTTTGTATCCCGTTGTATTAGTAAAATATGATCCCTCTTTTATTTCAACTATGCCAAGCAGTACAGCATGCCGTTTCCAAATTTCTGTCGGAGTGAAATGCGTCATGGTGCTCATTTTCTTGCAGACGGTGCCCAACTGGCCCTACTAAATGGTGACAATTTATCTATCGAACTATAGATATAGATATATATACATATATATATAAACTTATTTATAAATGGAACTTTGTCAGTGTGTGTGTGTGTGTGTGTGTGTGTGTGTGTGTGTGTGTGTGTGTCCGTTACCTATAGACACCGAAACGGCTGAACTGATTTTCTTGGGAATTTACACAGTTGTACTATAAGCGTCTGCGAGTGTTCTTAGTTAGTTTTTTTTGTCGAGGTACCCCCAATAAATATCGAAAATCGATAATTGAAAAAATCGGGTTATAGAAGGAGTGGTCTGATTTTAATCAAATTTGATACATTCATAGACAAATACATAAGAAACGATATTCTGAAGTTTCAAGGTTGCAGTTCTTACAATAGTGCAGAAAATCGATAATATATATATATATATATATATAAAGGCAAGATGTTTGTGTGTGTGTGTGTGTGTGTGTGTGTGTGTGTGTGTGTGTGTTTATCTGCCTGTATGTCTGTATTTTTTCGGCCCTTTTATTTTAGTTTTTGCTTCGGGTTTGGCTCTACGTAGGTATAATTGTAGTTCTTAGTCTCAGCCATGATATCATTTACTCAGAGGACTTATTTAGCCTTCAAAATTCAGTTTACGACAAAAAAACTTATTTGATATCGATACCAGGAAATCAAAATTTGACTTACATCCATTCATTTTTCTTTCTGTCTAAGGTTTCGCTTTAACTGGAAACAACTATTGCTTTTTAGTCTTTCGTGCCAACGTCCAAAGAGTCTGAGCTCCAGGACCATGGATTAGTTTTAAAGCTTGCATTACACCCGAGCAACGCCGGGCTATACTGCTAGTATATATATATATATATATATATATATATATATATATATATATATATATATATATAGGGGCCCGACAATATTTTTCGGACACTTTAGTATTCGACTTTCCGAGTACCATAGAGTGGCGAAATTCCTTCAATAGAATAGCATAAACATATAAAGACAATACCTGTAATAAAAATGGAAGAAAATCGATTAGGTAAGGAAAAATATTTATTTTTCATCATTTTTTACAAAACACACGCAACATTATTTTTCGGACATCGTTGAAAAACTGTTAATAGTCTGTAATATCACCTTTCTTCTCAATAACTTTTATCAATCTCTCTTCATAATGATCAGACATATGCACAATAACATCTCTACGTGTTTCTATTAGTTGTTTTTTGGCATCTAGTATCCGTTCCCATAGTTGAGCCTCTTTCGTTATTTCAGGTCCATCATAGACAAGTTGCGCAAGCATTTCCCAAACATTTTCTATTAAATTTAGATCTGGGCTTTTTGCAGGCCATTCCAAAGTAGTCATATTCACTTTAGCCATCCATTCTTTCATGAGTTTTGACACATGGATGCTGCAATTGTCTTGCTGTAGAACGAAATCATTCCCTATCTCTCTTCTTATCCTTGGTAGGGCTTTCTCGTCCAGCAACTGTTTGTAGCTTTCGCTGTTCTGTCGTCCTTTCAGCCACTCCAACCATATATTTCCATTAGCAAAGATCATACCCCAAACCATAACTCCTCCTCCCATCTGTCGTTTGTTCAGTACAGCAGGCTCACTCCTTCTCGACCAAGTACACCATCCATCGGGCCCATCAAACTTGAAACGCTTCTCATCAGTAAATATAGCCTTCTTAAAGTCAACATGCTTTGTTAACCACCTTTTAGCACACTCCAGTCTTGCTCCTTTGTGTTTCTTTGTTAGTGTAATTTTTTTCTTGGCCTTTGCATACTTCAAACCAATCCTATGCAGCGTTCTTTGTACTGTTCGGACGTTTACATCCAATTCACATTTCTCCTTTACTTTTCTTACTGTAACTTTTTCTCCAGATGTCAAAAGCCGTGTCACAGTCCTCTTCATTCTCCTTTCAGTCCTCTTGCCAATTGATCTTTTCCGTCCTCTCTTCTTTTTCCGCTCGGAGTTTGTCTTCAGCATGTATTCGACCGTTGATTTCGACAGCTTCAAATCCATGGCGATCCTTCTGATGCTGAGGCCATCATCCCGCTTCTTCCATGCCAAACAAACGACTTCTTTTGAATGCATTTTACCTCATTAAACTTAATTGTTTTGCCAGTAAAATAGAACAGATAATTGATTCTAATGATGACAGCTAAGTGTACAAGCAGAAAATTTGCATACAGCAACATATACATTAACTTAGCTCTTAATAAAATAGGATTTTTTGTCATGTCCGAAAAATAGTGTCGCGCAAGTTTTCTCAAAAATCACAAAAAACTAAAATTATCAAAGCCAAACTAAAAAAAATGATTACACTAGTAGTGGATTTTCACTCCTCAACTACGTACTTACAATCTCAAAAGTTTTTGGCACTAGTAACCACCTTGAAGTACTTTTTTCAAAGTGTCCGAAAAATATTGTTGAGCCCCTATATATATATATATATATATATATATATATATAAGCATGCGGTGTAGATATAGAAGAATCCAAAGGAGTATCCTGTACATACAGTGGTAGAATAACTCTCTAAGAGAACTCTAAATATATATGTATATAAATACATATAGAGCAAATATAGTAAAAACATTAGGCAGACACGTTATTTCATGGTAAATCGGAGGTATGGGCCTATTTCAGGATAACCATCATCAGCTTCCGTCTTTATTGTACAGAAGATTTTAGATTAATGTAAAATATATTTGTAAATATATTTATATATTTATATATAAATCGTTCGTTCAGTCATGAATTTGAACACTCTCGGCTACTGACGTGTATTTACATTGTGTATCTAACGCTAAAGTGTGCCTTTCTCGACCAGAGTGCCCATAGGTTAGCGGTAGAATGACTGGCTGATGTTGATTCGGTAGGGTTTCAATCCTGGACAGGAGCAATAGGATGTCTTACAGTACTAATTAGCGCCGATGCAGCTAAACAGGACTGTCTGCGGATGACTACATTTATAGGATATGAATACACCGGTTCTCGCTCGATCACCGAAGTTAAGCGACGTTGAGCTTGGTCAGTACTTAGATGGGTGACCGCTTAGGAATACCAGGTGCTGTAAGCGTATAGTGACGGATGTGCGTTGTGGTGCAGTGGATATCGGCTTGGAAAGAGAAATCGGTGAGCCGAGTTCGAATTCCAGTTAAATACCCTGCATTCACTTAAGCACTGGTAACCTTGGGAAAGGTATTAATCCGTCGCTTCCCTCCAGTTATGAGTTAAATAACAAGGGTAGGATTTGGGGACCCTGCCCTTAAAAAAAAAACAAATCCCAATGAATCTTGATACTGAAAAAGAAAAATGTATTACTCGACACAAAACTTATATAAAAACAACAATAAATTGTTGAAAGTAAAAGATATTACCAGCAATAAGTAAATAAAATTTAGTTGGCAATAAATGACCCACTACGGTTGATTTGCCATAAAAACAAACCAACCAACATATGTAAATTGTATTTACTGGTTATTTGATTGTTATATATATATTTTTTAATCATATCACCCCAAGCAAGGCGGTAACGCCACTGATGCGCAGGGGGCTTCGTAAGGGTAAAAAGAATGGAAAAGAGAAAGCCGGAAACCACATCCTAAACAGGAAACAAGGGATGAGCCTCTTCACCTGTTCAATAGATGTGTGTGGAGTGTGAACCGGGCGATATTTTTCAAAATGTCCTCCTCCTTTTTCAAAACGGATTTCAATGCCTGCTTGATTCATTAACACGTCGGATAGTTCCCTTTGTTATTTTACTGAATACATATTTAATTATTTCTTTAAGTTCATCAATATTTCTCGGAAGCGTCAGATAAACAACTTATTTCAAATGATCTCACAGAAAAAAAAATCGGCGGACCTGAAGCAGACTACCACCACGTTTAATTTCGTTGTTTTTTTTGTTTTTTGTTTTTTGTTTTTTTCAGTGCAGTCCTATCGATTACCCACTTAGCTTTACGATTGACAAAATTTTTTTTTTTTAATTTCAATGTTTAACATTTTTCTGGGGGGATCAGTTTCTCATACAACGTTATAGTAAATCGATCCTCCATTTTGAAACCAGTTGTCGGTACGATATTACCGCCACCTGTAAATTTGTTCATTATCAAATTTTTTGCACGTTTTTCAGTGCAATATTATCTTTAACACCTTAAACTTTACGAATGACAAAAACAATTTGCAAAAATTGTAATATTTAAACAATTTTAGGTGGGGAACCAGTTTCTCAAACAACCTTAAATGGAGGAGCGATTTAATTTAACGTTGTATGAGAAACTGACCCCCCACCACTAAATTTGTTTAAATATTGTAATTTTTCAAAATTGTTTTTGATTTTTTTTTTTAATCATATCACCCCGAGCAAGGCGGTAACGCCACTAATGTGCAGGGGGCTACGTAAGAGTGAAAAGATTGGAAAAGAGAAAGCTGGAAACCACATCCTAAACAGGGAACAAGGGATGAGCCTCTACACCTGTACAATAGACGTTGGTGGAGTGTGAACCGGGCGATGAAAAACAACGAAATTAACATAAAGCAACTCCAACGCGAGTGGATTGAAAATGGAGAATCGATTTACTTTAACGTATGAGAAACTGACCCCCCACCACCAGCACAAATTTATTTAAATATTGTAATTTTTCTAAATCTTTTTTGATAATCGGAAAGTTTAAGTAATAATCGATAGGACTGCGCTGAAAAAAGTTAAAAAAAAAATGAAAAACAACGAAATTAAACGTGGTCGTAGTCTGCTTCAGGTCCGCCAAAAAATCTATAGTTGTGAAATGTAATGACATTGGTGGCCACTCAACACAATCTCTTCCACCTATCCATTAAACCCCTGTGGTGTACGATTTTTACTTCACCCTCTCTCTCTATATATATATTAATTAAATTCCTTATAATTCTGACCATATTTATATATATATATGTGTGTGAGAGGATGATGGGATAACGAACAAGCAGGAAACGTATATCAATCTAACATGTTTCTTTTATTAAAACTTAATCAGGGATTGAGAAGTGAAATATGTTAGGCCGATATAAGTTTCTTATGTGTTTTGTTTTGTTTTTTTTTCTTATCATTCTGTCGGATATATATATATATGTGTGTGTGTGTGTGTGTGTGTGTGTGTGTGTGTGTGTGTGTGTGTGTAAATCCAGGTGAAAGGAACTAAAAGTTTTACAATTTCGAGTTTTCTGGCATTTCCTCTTTTTTTATAAAAGTGCTCAATACAACAAATATTTTATTTTCTGTTGACATAAAACTCCGCTGGGCAGCGGCAATAGTTACCACAAATCGTTGGTGATGGTGAATGTTATTGTATTACCGTCTAAATAACCTCTCTGAAGATGGCTCATGTGAGCCGAAAGCTTAGAAGCAAATTAATAAAAAATTATCCAAATGTTGGAGAATTTTTGTCTTTATTTTCAACTGAAATTAAAGCCAAAATACGACGTTTAGAGCGGCTCATGATTAAACATAATAGACATTCATTGTCTCTTATATTTAACAGTATATGTTTAGAAAAAAAAATATATATATATATATATTGTTTTTCTTTAATCCGAAGTGGAAGAGTAGGAAGGTAAATTCCAAGAACCTGATCCTAATCAATATTAAAAATTTTTAACATTAAAAAGTGATACAGGCAGAGAGCTCAATGTATTAAGAATACAGAGCCAATATAAATTAGAGAAAATTTTCAAAAACCAAAGGTGTCGGATGTACATTTCGACATAGGATCTCTAATAGAGATTCTACGTCACGTCAGCGACATTGTTTTTTTTCCAAATGGCGAAGGCCCCGGGGTAGAGTGTGGAGGAGTTTATGAAGTTAGAACATTTACAGGCTACAATCTCCTACAAAATTAAAGAACAATGTCTCATCAGGAAGTTAATACTAATCAATGAGACATTGTTCTTTTAGGTCTAAACCAGGGGCGGAATCAGCTTTCAAAGATCTGGTTGCATCACAGCCAATCACCTTTTATCAACGAAAAATAAATAATCTCGTCGATCAATGGCAGAGGGTGCGTAGATGCTCAAGGCTCGTATTTTTTTTTTACTAATTTGACCATTTCTACAGTTAATTTTTTGAAGAATATAATTGTTTCCGAAAAAGACCATTATTTTGTAACACCCGAATTGCTTGTTAAACATTGTTCTCAGACTGGCACCCTTGAAAGTGAAAGCTAAATTTTCCGCACGGGATGGAGGGGTGTGTTTACATGTGAGTGACAATTTGTGCATAATTTTATTGCGTGTTTCTTCTCTGTGCACACGGAAACGTTTGAGATTCTACTACCACCACCTTTTTCACTCTGTGTTCGTGTATGTCTATGTCTGTGTCTGTGTGTCCCTCACCCCATGTATGTATTCAAAAATGTGTACTGTGCTGCGTACGTGAGGCATTTCAAAACGCTTCCTTTCAACATGTGTTTTCAATCGCGTGTCATGATAATGAATCAATAAACCTTATTTTGGAAAAGTGTGGGGGGGAGGCTGGAAACAAAAATAAAACTCTCTTCTTAACGAAGCTAAATTTATAACCGAACACAAAAAAAAGACGTGAGGTAAACATTTTATGACTTTTAAATAGATTAGCATACTACCCGCCAAAAATGACGGCTTGATTTAAGCACGGATCGACACGCCTACCTACAATTAGAATATCTGTACGCTCTACGTACGAACAAAATGCAACACCTCCGCCCTTTGTAACACCTGTACGGTTTGTGAACACGTACATGCATATACACCCAATATATATCTATAGTACTGTGCAAAAGTATTAGGACAAGAACTATTTTATCTTTTATGAGGCATCAATATAAAGTTTTATCATCACCCCTGAGGTTTTTAGAAAAATCACCCCCCTGTCCTAACACTTTTGCACACTACCGGTAGTGTGCAAAAGTATTAGGACAGGGGGTGATTTTCCTAAAAACCTCACTGAAATTCAAATACAGGGTGAAAGGCCAAGTAAATTGATAATAAATATTGATTATTTAAAACTAAGTGTAAAAGAAATGTATTAAAAAGAAGTTATATTCAATTTTTCCTATTTTCTATTAAACAAGTTATTTTGAAACTACTCATTATTCTATTATCCTCGGATATGACTGACTTTTTTCTTATTCCCACCTCTCGAATTGATAAATCTAATGTTACTTCGCAAGACACACTTTGGGAACAAATACAAGCTGCTTGGCAGGAGATACCATTAGATACATTGAAGAAGCTTGTGATGTCAATACCTGACAGAATGAAGTCTGTGATCAAAGCAAAAGGCTATTATACTAAATATTAAATTTATTTTGTAACAAGTATTTTTTCTTGTTAAAGAATTTGTTGAGTAAATAAAAAAAATTACTTTCATTAAATTGTTTATTTTCTGTCAATATGCCTCATTAAAGATAAAATAGTTCTTGTCCTAATACTTTTTGCACAGTACTATTCAAAAAGTAAAAATCAAAAACAGACTGATTTTCAAAAAACCTTTTTGTGACGTATATTTCTCAAATCTTAAATTATATTTCTCAAATCTTAAATTATATTTCTCAAATTAAATTATATTTCTCAAATCTTAACCGTTATTTATTTTTTATTTTTTTTTATTTCTTTGCTTTTTTTTATTCTTTTATTTTTTTATTTCTCCTTTTTAGTCTTTTTTTTTTCTTCATTTTGATAAAGACTGTGTTGCTGAGGATGCGTGAAATCTCTCTTAGGGATTTCATGTTGAAATGTTCATTCAACATTTTGGAATTTTGAAAATTTATATATATATATATATATATATATATATATATATATATATAACTTTAGACCTTACTTCGTGGATGCAAGTGTTGAACCTGAAGGTTTCTCTGACAAAGGAGGATTCAGGATCGAATTCTGCCGAAAAGCTTATTTCTTTATTAAGATTCTCAAATGCACAAGCCGGTAGGTATAATCCAAACTGTTACAAACAAAACTAAAAACAGCGTATCCTCAGAAATACATTCATTAGATTAATTAACATATAAAATTCCCAGTAATAATAATTATAATTATTATTTAATTTATCTGTTTCTCCTTTAATGATTCAACTATATTTCTTATTCCCTTAGTTGTCGATATTTTGAAAGATAACTCTATTTTGACGAGTTTAACTAGGTACCTCTACTCATTTTCGATGCCTAAATTTAAATTTAATTTTAAGAAATAAAATATTTTTCTTGGAGCTTTAATTTTAATTTTAATTTTTAAAGCCAAGTGATTAAATTTACTCATTTCAGTAAGCAAACTACTCTGGTGCACTTCAAACCGAAATTGTATTGATCGGAATCTAAACTTTTTCAGATTATAAAAAAAATTAAATTTTTCGGTCATTTTTGATCGATCGACACGTTTTGTAAACAGAAGCCAATTCCAGGTTTTAAAAAAATCTTGCAAAAATAAAATATACCTCGCTGATATGTTATTTTATTCAAATTGGAATATTTAAACTTACCTTAATTTGATTTGAAACAAGAATTTTGTTTACTGCCTAAAATGTACTATAAAAGCGTTTCTTAATTACGGTGGCCTCGTTGTCAGGGATTATCATCGTGTTGTCAAAGGCGATAATTGACGTGACACACGGAAGCCGTCAAAAATGCGAAGTATGGAAGACGAATTTGGTATAATTTTACGTAGCTTAATCGTACGCTTTTGTTGTTGTTGTTGTTGTTTTTAACTATATAGTAAAATTAAAAATTTAACACAATATTCTCAGCAATTATCTGATATTGAGAGTTCAGGGAAATTTACCAAGCAGCATTTCATTTTGTTTTCAGTTTATTTCAGTGGTCAAAGCTGGGTTGTCTTCGTTACATAAATACAGAAGAGCAGAAACTGAAATTAAATCAATGGCTCTGATGAAATGGTTCTGTTCTTTCTAGACAGAGCACTAAAGACATTTTCAGCTCATCAGTTGCAAGAGAAGTGCACAGACCAGCGTGTTCCCCTGTATCAAGTGTTTGTTAATTAATCTTGATATCCTTAATCGCCGTCGTCCTGCGGCCTTGACCGAGATAGAACTCACTACACCCCTCCAGTATTCCCTGTGCATTTGGAACCCTGGTGCAGTTTATAGCTAAATTCATAATCTTGTCAAATAGCTGAATACTTGATGCTTCGCCAAGGCCAGGGCTACCAAGGGTGTTTTTTTATTGTGACACCAACACTAGATGGGTTGCCTCCAGGCCTCATCTTGTTATTTAACCCATAACTAGAGGGAAGCGACGGATTAATACCTTTCCCAAGGGTACCAGTGCTTAAGTGAATGCAGGGTACTCAACTGGAATTCGAACTCGGCTCACCGATTTCTCTTTCCAAGCCGACATCCACTGCACCACAATGCACATCCATCACTAAACGCTTACAGCACCTGGTATTCCCAAGCGGTCACCCATCTAAGTACTGACCAAGCTAAACGTTGCTTAACTTCGGTGATCGAACGAGAACCGGTGTATTCAGCGTGGTATGGCCGTAAGCATGATAAAAATGCCCTGTAGATCAGTTTGGCATATTAAGATATCCACTAGAGTTGGCTTAAATGTATTGAGAAATGTTCAGCAATATGAAGGGATATTAACTAGACTATTCATTCGTCAGAGCCTTTTCTGATGGATAGGTCGGGGATACCAGAATCAAACAGGTACAAAAATTTAAATACCTTGGAAGCGTTATAACAGAAGACGGAAAGTGCGACACAGAGATCCGAAGGAAGCATTCCAGAAGTTGAGTAAGGTATTAAGAAACAGGACAATTTCACTAGAAACAAAGAAGAGAGTACTGGATTGCTATGTGATGTCAGTTCTTCAATATGGCAGTGAATGCTGGACAATATCATCAAAGATGAAGGAAAGACTTGAAGCAGCTGAAATGTGGTTCTACAGAAGCATATTGGATATAAAGTGGGGGATCAATTTCATATTACAATCAATATATAAACTGACCCCTCACTTTTTGGTCACAGCAGTTTCTATACATTTATATTCCTGAGATCCAAAAACACAAGGATGCATTCCAGGAGCTGAGTAGAGTATTAAGAAACAGGACAATTTCACTAGAAACAAAGAAGAGGGTACTGCATTGCTACGTGATGTCCATCCTTCAATATGTTTTTTTTTTGTTTTGTTTTTTTAATCATATCACCCCAAGCAATGCGATAACGCCACTGATGCGCAGGGGGCTACGTAAGGGTAAAAAGAATGGAAAAGAGAAAGCCGGAAACCGCATCCTAAACAGGAAACACGGGATGAGCCTCTTCACCTGTTCAATAGATGTGGGTGGAGTGTGAACCGGGCGATAGTTTAGTCTATCTACTCCAATTGGAAAAAAAAAATAAAAGAGTGAAAAGACTTGAAAAGGGAAAACCGGAAACCGCATCCTAAACAAGAAACAAGGGATGAGCCTCCTCACCCGCCCAATAGAGGTGGGTGGAGTGTGAACCGGGCAACAGCTCAGTCCACCCACTCCAATTGGAGAAAAAATAAATAAATAAATAGATAAAAGAGTGAAAAGATTGGAAAAGAGAAAACCGGAAACCGCATCCCAAACAGGAAACAAGGGATGAGCCTCCTCACCCGCTCAACAGATGTGGGTGGAGTGTAAACCGGGCGATCGTTTAGTCCATCCGATCCAATTGAAAAAAAATGGGAAAAAGTTGTTGAATTGCTAAGTTTTAACTTAATGTCCAGGCAATGAAATTTCTAAGAAAACAAAATCAATCCTTCAATTAAGCATAAAAAGTTTTAAAATCAAGCAAAAATTCGGCAAAACGACCAAAAAAAATAAATAAATAAATAAAATAAAAAAAATGAATGGCTCACCCAGAACAGAATTCAACAGTATTAAAGACATTTTAACTCCGAGCCGAACACAAAGCTACTGAACTTTGAAAAAATATTTAACTTTTTCATCACAGAATGTGGCAATGGGAGGCTAGCCAATCGGCCAGCAGAGAAGAGGAAAGCATGGCAAACTAAGACAAGAGTCCAGGCAATTAAATTTCTAAGAAAACAAAATCAATCCTTCAATTAAGCATAAAAAGTTTTATTATTTTTAATCATATCACCCCGGGAAAGGCGGTAAGGCCACTGGTGTGCAGGGGGCTACGTAAGAGTGAAAAGATTGGAAAAGAGAAAGCCGGCAACCACATCCTAAACAGGGAACAAGGGATGAGCCTCTACACCTGTTCAATTTTTGCTCTATATGTATTTATATACATGAATGCTGGACAATACCATCAATGATGAAGGAAAAACTTGAAGCAACTGAAATGTGGTCCTACAGAATGATGCTGCGAATATCATAGATCGATCATGTGAGCAATGATGAGGTCATGGAAATGATGGAAACAAAAATGAAATTTATACTGAGCATCAGGAAGAGACAACTGAAGTTCCTGGGACACGCAATGAGGAAGGAGGGCTTGGAGAACCTTATACTAACAGGTCAGATAGAGTAAAAAAGAGACAGGGGAAAGCAACGGATAACATATTTGAAGGACCTAATCAGGTGGATGATGGAATGAGGGTTGCATGGTGTAACAGGAGAAGGCGTGCTTAGAGCCACCAAGGATAGAGAAACGTGGAAATCTATGATCACCTACGTCCTGAAAGGACACGGCACATAGAAGAAGAATATATATATGCAAACTATTTACAAGAAATTATAATGTAGATATTAAATGGGGGATCAATTCTATATTATAATCAATATATAAACTCATTTTGTGGCCATACTAGTTTCTATACATTTTTATTCTAGATTTATGGGCTTGAGTTTGTGGATGACAGAACGGGCGTTGCTTGGTGTAACAGAAAGCGTGCTCAGGGCCCCCAGGGATAGGGAAACGTTGAAGGCCATGATCGCCTACGGCCTGAAAGTACACGGCACATAGAAGAAGAATATATATGCAAACTGTTTATAAGAAATTATTATGTGGATATTACATGGAGGATCATTTCTATATTATAATCAATATATAAACTGATCCCTCTTTTTGTGGCCATGCTAGTTTCTATACATTTTTATTCTAGATTTATGGGCTTGAGCTAGTGGATGACAGAACGGGGATTGCTTGGTGCAACAGAAAGCGTGTTCAGAGCCCCAGGGATAGGGAAACGTTGAAGGCCATGATCGCCTACGTCCTGAAGGGAGAAGGCAAGAAGAAGAAGGCAAAGAAGAAAGCAAAGAAGAAGAAGGCAAAGAAGAAGGCAAAGAAGAAGAAGGCAAAGAAGAAGAAGAAGGCAAAGAAGAAGAAGAAGGCAAAGAAGAAGGCAAAGAAGAAGGCAAAGAAGAAGACGAAGGCAAAGAAGAAGGCAAAGAAGAAGAAGAAGGCAAAGAAGAAGGCAAAGAAGAAGAAGGCAAAGAAGAAAAAGGCAAAGTAGAAGACGAAAGCAAAGAAGAAGAAGGCAAAGAAGAAGAAGGCAAAGAAGAAGAAGAAGAAGAAGGCAAAGAAGAAGAAGAAGAAGAAGAAGGCAAGAAAGAAGAAGAAGAAGGCAAAGAAGAAGAAGGCAAAGAAGAAGAAGAAGAAGAAGGCAAAGAAGAAGAAGAAGGCAAAGAAGAAGAAGGCAAAGAAGAAGAAGAAGAAGAAGAAGAAGAAGAAGAAGGCAAAGAAGAAGAAGAAGTGGTTTAAAGCAAGGTGATATTCCAGCACATAACAAAAATTCCAGGAGCGTCAACATTAAGGCCAGGAGAGGAAAAGGTTTGATAAAAGTGGGAGGAGCATAAACCGGGTGATAGCAGAGACTATCTAATCCAATTAAAAAATATATGTACAGGTAAAAACAAATTTACTAAGTTTTAATTTAATAAAAGTTAATAAGTTCCCTACTAGTTTAGTGTCGTGATTAAAGCTGTAACAAGAGGGGAATCGATAAATGCTATGCTATATCAAATATTAGCAATCAGGCAAGTTCAGAATACAAACTTACCTCTTCCGAGTGAAAGAAAGCGATTTTTATTTAAATCGTACAAAAAAATAACTTTCGTTCGGCTAATGTAGTGGCAGCCAATTAAGTGTCATACGTGAAACACGCTTTGGGTGATCATGTCTCGAAAGAGACATGACTGACTGGGCAGAAGATTATCCCGCAGTAGGTTGCCATTGTGGTAGACTGGTTGCCAGCTAAGGCTATAGAACCTAATCTGTCCTGTTATTTGACTCAGAGCTAGAGGGGGAAGATATGTATTACATTATTAAGTATTAATTAGTGGGGGATCAGTTCATTACTTCATAACAATATAAAAATGATCCCCCACTTTATACCCAGTAGCCTTATTCATGTTTTCAACTATTATATTCAGTCAGTCAGTTAAGTGCCATACGTGATACACGCTTTGGGCAATCATGTCTCGAAAGAGACATGACTGACTAGGCAGAAGATTATTCCGCAGTAGGTTACCGTTACTTACTGCGGTAGACTGGTTGCCAGCCAAGGCTATAGAACCTAATCTGTCTTACTATTTAACCCATAACTGGAGGGAAGAGACGGATTAATACCTTTCCCAAGTGAATTTGTGCCTAAGTGAATACAAAGAATTCTACTGGAATTCGAACTCGGCTCTCCCCGATTTCTCGGTTGTCATATTCTAACTGCGGTCAAGTTTTCACTGACTGAGAAGGAATTGCAAAAGGAGTGAATGGTACAGCCAAAAAAAAAATGTAACTTCTTCCATGTGAATAAAGATCATGGCTTTTTCTTTGGATGGGCGACGGATACCAATGGCCAAACAGGACAGAATATGAAAGAAAGATAGTTTTAAAATTCAAAATTAGGCTTAAATTCTTTCAACAAATTCAGCTGAAAATAGAATATCATGTCAAATATTATCAAGCAGACAAGATCAGAATACAAACTTAGCTTTTCAGTGGATTGAATTGCAGACTTGATCAAAATAAAACCGAACATTAAAAGATAGGATTGCTTTGCCGCTTAATATAAACCACCTCCGGGGCTACGGGTCTGTTTATTGAACGTCTCGATTCGTTAGAGGTCTATTTTTCTTATTCGCCAACTCCTGAAATAAAATAAATAACAGATCATTAAACGAATTAATTCTTCTTCTTCTTCTTCTATGTGCCCTGTCCCTTCAGGACGTAGGCGATCATGGATCTCCACGTCTCCTTATCCCTTGTGGCTCTTAGTATGTTTACTCCTGTTGCTCCTGGCAACCCCCGTTCCGTCATTCACCTGATCAGACACTGCAAATATGTTATCCGCTGCCTTCCTCTGTCTCTCCTTCCTTCTATCTGTCCAGTCAGTATCAGGTTCTCCAGGCTCTCCTTCCTCATTGCATGTCCCAGGAATTTCAGTTGTCTCTTCCTGATGCTCAGCATCAATTTCCTTTTTGTTGCCATTCTTTCTAACACTTCGTCGTTGCTTGTATGCTCAGTCCACGATATCCGTAGCATCCTTCTGTAGAACCACATTTCGGCCGCTTCCAGTTTTGTCCTCATTTTCGATGATATTGTCCAGCATTCACAGCCGTATTGAAGAAAAACGAATTAATTACATCTCTTAAAACTTTGGCCATTCTTCTTCTTCTTCTATGTCCTGTGTCCCTTCATGGCGTTTGGCTCAAACACGACTTCCCATCCTTTCCAGCGTTTGTCTTCTCACCACATGTCCCAATCAACGTTCCACTATTCATTCACATAAGTTCGTCAGGTAGATAGCTTCATGCTTTCCCCTGTCATTTTTGCCTTCAATAAGTTTTTTTTTTTTTTTTTAATCGTATCACCCCGAGCAAGGCGGTAACGCCACTGATGTGCAGGGGGCTACGTAATAGTGAAAAGATTGAAAAAAAGAGAAAGCCGGAAACCACATCCTAAACAGGGAACAAGGGATGAGCCTCTTAACCTGTTCAATAGACATGGGTGGAGTGTGAACCGGGCGATAGATAGATCTATCTACTCCAATTGAAAAAAAATAAACAAAGTGAGAAGATTGGAAAAGAGAAAGCCGGAAACCACATCCTAAACAAGGAACAAGGGATGAGCTTCTTAACCTGTTCAAGAGACGTGGGTGGAGTGTGAACCGGGCGATAGTTTAATCCATCTACTCCAATTGAAAAAAAAATAAGAAAAAAGAGAAAAGTGAATTGAGAAAAAAATAAGAAAAAAGAGAAAAGTGAAAAGTCCTGTGAGTTTCAAATTCTCCGTGCCCTACTTCCTCATTATATGTCCCAGAGATTTCAACTGTCTCATTCTGATGTTAAGTATAAGTTTCCTTATATCTTCTTTTATGTACCGTTTCCCTTCAGAACGTTGGCAGTTTTGGCCCTCCACATCTTCCAGTCCACTCATAAGGGTTGTCTTTCTGTTATTACTCCCAAATCTTGTTCTGCCACCTATTTGTTCAAGCGAGCCCTTATAATGTCACGCGCTACTTTCACCTTCCCTCTTTCCCTCTATTCGCCCTGTGAGTATCAGATTTTTCAAGCCCACCTTCCTCATTATGTGTCCAAGAAATTTCAGCCATTTCTTTTTTTTATTCTAAATATAAACGTTCCTATTTTCTTTAAAATTATCTCGTTTCTCATATGTTCTGTTCGTGGTATACTCATCATCCTTCTGTAGAACAACAATATTTCTTATTACATAAGGGTTCAACATTTTTTTCTTTGTTTGTAACGAAATTTTATTTTCTTAGTAATTTGCTTAGTTTTTAAAGGCATCTATTCCATTCAGTCAGTCAAGTGTCATACGTGATACACGCTTCGGGCGATCATGTCTCGAAAGAGACATGACTGACTGGGCAGAAGATTACCCCGCAGTAGGTTGCCATTACATACTGGAGTAGACTGGTTGCCAGTCAAGGATATAGAACCCAATCTGTCCTGTTATTTAACCCATAATTGTAGGGAAGAGACGGATCAATACTTTTCCCTAGGGTATTTGAGCGTAAGTGCGAACTCGGTTCCACGATTTCTCGTTCCTAGCTGATATCCATTGCACCACAACGCACATCCTATTCGAATGCGTGTTCAAAATTTTGGTGTCGCCTTTGTCAAATATTTAAACTTCTGCACTTGTTTTATGTTGACATTTCCAATTTGTAACTCATATTTGGGGATTTTTCTGTTCGGCTGAACGCCATACTTACTGTCTTTTTACAATTTATAGTCGCCATATTATACAGTGTCTACGGCTATATCGTGTTCAATACACCGGTTCCCGTCCGATCACCGTAGTTAAACAACATCGAGCTTGGTCCGTACTTAAATGGGTGATCATTTGGGAATACCAGGTGCTGTAAACGTAAGGACCGAGAATGGTCCACCGGTCCTCCAAGTTTGGGGGTTGGGCGCAGGGCTAACCACCCTGCCCCGTAAAAAACAGTTTGTTACAGAAACAGCTGCCCTATGCACCATCTGGGTGTGACGAATAAATGATGATGATATTATACTTTAGAAATATACGCAGTTCGTAAGGCATTTGAAGACAGATTTATACTTACACAAAAATGACTCTTATCTAAACTTATTCATAAATGGAACTTTGTGTATGTGTGTGTCTGCGTGTGTGTGTCCGTTACCTATAGACTCCGAAATGGCTGAACCGATTTTCTTGAAAATTTACACAGTTGTACAATAAGTGTCTGCTAGTGTTCTTAGCTAGGTTTTGTGTCGAGGTACCCCCGATAAATATCGAAAATCGATAATCGAAAAAATCGAGTTATAGAAGGAGTGATCCGATTTTAATCAAATTTAATACACTCATAGACAAAGACATAAGAAACGATATTCAGAAGTTTCAAGGTTGCAGTTCTTACAATTGTGCAGAAAATCGATAATATATATCGGGTGCCCCTGCTACTCTCCTCGGGCTTCTTGACAAAATACAACGGAGAATCTGTAACGTGATCGATACTGACTTGGCAGACCGACTGCAACCACACTCTTACCGGCGTGAAGTGGCTTCCCTGTGCCTTTTCTATAAATACTTTCATGGCTTCTGCTCCGATGAACTTAAATCATTGGTGCCGCCTAGGTACGAATTTACACGAGATACTAGATTAGCAACTAGGTCCCACCCTCTTACAGTAAAACAGACAAGATGTAACCGTAATTTCTATTCCAACAGCTTGTTTTCTCGCGCTTCCCGCCTGTGGAATTCCCTTCCACATATCTGCTTTCCCGACAGCTACAATCTCCAGGAGTTTAAATGTAAGGTCAATAGACACCTCCTATCACACTAACTTGCATCTATTCTCCCTACACCCTCACCATCTACCCAACCCGCATTGTCGGTATCCTTACCCGTCTATCACCTTCCTTCTGACATTTCCTATAGCTAACCATCATTTCTCACCACCTTCCCCTCTATGTAACCCCCTGCGCAATAGTGGCAGTGAAATGCTTGGGATGAAACGATTATAAAAAAATATATATATGAAAGGCAAGATGTTTGTGTGTGTGTCTGTTTATCTGCCTGTATGTCTATATTTTTTCAGCCCTTTTATTTTAGTTTTTGTTTCGGGTTTGGCTCTAAGTAGGTATAATTGTAGTTCTTAGTCTCAGCCATGATACCATTTACTCAGAGGACTTATTTAGCCTTCAATATTCAGTTTACGACGAAAAAAACTTATTTGATATCGATAACAGGAAATCAAAATTTGACTTACATCCATTCATTTTTCTTTCAGTCTACGGTTTCACTTTAACTGGGAACAACTATTGCTTTTTAGTCTTTCTTGCCAACGTCCAAAGAGTCTGAGCTCCAGGACCATGGATTAGTTTTAAAGCTTTCATTACACCCGAGCAACGCCGGGCTATACTGCTAGTAAACAGATAATGATGACTTTTTACTGAAAATGTTTCGAGGATAAGAATAAACATTGGTAATTTTATTCGATAAAGTTTTCTTCTGCTATGATAACAGCTTCTATGCGAAGTCTGAATCACCTACATGCTTGGATCAAATGATCCTTGTTCATATTGGACATTACTCTGAGGATGGAGGCTTTTAGGGATTCTTTGGTGTTATCAGGGTTCTCATTAACCTTTTTCTCAAAGACGCACCATACTTAATAGTCCAATGGATTGAGCTCTGGAGAGATAGGCGTTTAAATGTTAGGGGTTATTTGATCATAAAAATTGTTTTTTCGTTGTTTGAGGCTTGTGTGATGGTGCCGAGCCTTCTTGAAACTCTTTTTTTTCTGTTGTGTACATTGTCGATTCATGGCTTAAACACTGTTTCCAAAATATCAGGCTTACGGCCATATCACATTGAATACACCGGTTCTCGATCGATCACAGAAGTTAAGCAACGTTGAGCCTGGTCAGTACTTAGATGGGTGACCGCTTGGGAATACCAGTTTCTGTAAGCGCTTAGTGACTGATGTGCGTTGTGGTGCAGTGGATATCGGCTCGGAAAGAGAAATCGGTGAGCCGAGTTCGAACTCCAGTTGAATACCCTGCATTCACTTAAGCACTGGTTCCCTTGGGAAAGGTATTAATCCGTCCCTTCCCTCCAGTTATGGGTTAAATAACAGGGTAGGACTTGGGGACCCTGCCCTTAAAAACAAATCCCAGTGAATCTTGATACTCGAAAAGAAAAAAGTATTACTCGACACAAAACTTATATAAAAAACAACAATAAATTGTTGAAAGAAAAAGGTATTACCAGCAATAAATGAATAAAATTTAGTTGGCAATAAATGACCCGCCGAGGTTGCCATAAAACAAAACAACCAACCAACCGAAATATCAAGGCAGACCACGTGAAGATGCATGGCATGTCTTTCGTTTGCTGACAAACCCCAAAACTATGACAGTCGCAGGAAATTATGTATGCATTACTCTGTAATTTCTTCTGTTTAGTTTCTGATCTTGGTCATAGTTTTTCTCGTCTGAGAATTTTGTAGACGAAGGATCTAGCGACTTTTAAAAATCGTGCTGCCCGTGCACTGAATACTGAAGTCACATCTGGTCGGCTGAGCCTGCTATTCATTTCGGGGTTTAGGACAACAGAGAATCTGCAATATATAATATAAATAGTGAAGTGAAAAGGATAATTTACATAAACAGTGAAGTAAAGTCACAGGTGTGATATAGTGGGATTATCATCACAGATTTGCCCCTATATTAAGATACATACATAATACAAAATAGTTATGTATATATACAGGAATATATATTAAATACATAGAAGACCTTAACCACAAGTGCTCATTAACCTTTCTCAACTACGCACCATACATAATAGTCCATAGCTTCACTTATATACTCAAAGAAATATACAGAGTGACCACACACAAAAAAAAAAAAAACGAGAACTTTTTAACAATCCAATAAAACCAAGAGTGATGGAAGAAAAAGAATATTCAAAGTAACTGAAACCTTAAAACATGCCATTTAAGAAACAATGATGGAATTTTCATTTTTTAAAAAGTACATCCTGTAGATGGCGTCCTCCTGTACGAAATCTGCTGCTGAGATTCCTCGTTGACCGCTGCAACATCTCAGCTCGGATGCTGTGAATTTCATTCTGAATTATCTGTTTTAACTCATCCAGAGTCCTTGCCAGAGTCGTGTACACTTTACTCTTGAGATAGACCCACAAGAAAAAATCACAAACGGACAAATAAAAAATACCCGTTTTTTGTGGTCAACCTGATTATCAAATACATAGGAGACCATAATCAACAATTTTTTCAATCCGCAAAAATTATCAAAGGACAATTTACACAAATAAGGGAGTGAATCTACAAGAGTTATACACATATATAAAGATATATATCAAATACATAGGAAATTTTAACCACAGTTTTTTCAATACGCAAGAATTCTCAGAGGATAATTTACATAAATAATGAAGTGAAAAGGATAATTTACATAAATAGTGAAGTAAAGTCACAGGTGTGATATAGTGGGATTATCATCGCAGATTTTCCCCTATATTAAGATACATACATAATACAAAATAGTTATGTATATATACAGGAATATATATCAAATACATAGAATACCTTGACCACAAGTGCTCATTAAATTCTTTTGAGAACTTTGTAGACGAAGGATTTCAGGACTTTTGAAAATATTGCTATTTCTAAATTGCTATCGTCATCATTTATAGCCACGATAACTGCGTGTCTCTTCTCTGCTTGTGTAAGCATAAGGGTCTGCCATTGATAATTCTGAAATATTAAAATTTAAAGTCAAATAATATGTTATATAATAACATGTGTCCTCAAATATCTTATGCATCCTGTACATTTTGCAGTGGGTGGTTTTTGAACATGTGGTTACATTTTGAACGTGACCGGAATTTATGACACATATATTCTTTAAGGAGACATTCTCACCTCTCCTTTTGTACGATTTCTGTATGGGTTGTGAATTTTAATTTCTTACATTAAAAGTAAAAATGGAAGAAAATGAGATGCATTTTCGTCATTTGATACACATTTTGTTTAACAGTTACCAAAAATAGCAAACGCAGTTCGCAAATCTGTTATGCGATTTAAATCCAAACAACCTACACTTAATAAGATCACGTTTAAATCTCGTCATAACACATTACATTGCATTTAAATCTATGGTTCTGTTAAGATTTCGAGCTCTCACGCGGTGTGACGTCATAGAATCACATTACAAATTTACGAACTACGTTTGCTATTTTTGGTAACTGTTA
Source organism: Ascarosepion bandense (assembly GCA_037127315.1). Taxonomy (NCBI): domain Eukaryota; kingdom Metazoa; phylum Mollusca; class Cephalopoda; order Sepiida; family Sepiidae; genus Ascarosepion; species Ascarosepion bandense. The sequence continues at coordinate 3,091,523 of JBBBDQ010001336.1, forward strand.
TCGTTGCTTAGCAAAGTTTTATGTCAACACAAGATAAAATCATCTTTGATTGTGGATGTTTTTATGTTAACGTCCCTGTAACCTCTCTGAAGATGGCTCATGTGAGCCGAAAGCTTAGAACGAACTGAATAAAAAATTATCCAAATGTTGGAGAATTTTTGTCTTTATTTTCACCTGCAATTAAAGCCAAAATACGATGTTTAGAACGGCTCATGATTAAACATAATAGACACTCATTGTTTCTTATATTTAACAGTATATGTTTAGAAAATTATCTGCTGCCTCAATACACTATATATATATATATATATATATATATATATATATATATATATATATATATATATATATATTAAACTTTGTGTATTTAGGCAGCAAATTTTCTTTTAAGCAGTTGGTCCTCAAGTGGATATTTTGAGGACCAACTGTTGTACCATTTGGGTTTGACGAGCCACGATAATAACAGGACGCGGTGAAATATGTATTACCCATTGTAATAATCTAAAATCTTTTATAAATTATATCACTCTGTTAAATTAATTAAATGAATTTAACATTAAGTTCTCTTGAGTTCGTCTCTATCGGAATTGACCTGGATTGTATACCAAGTGTACTATGTTATATATATATATATATATATATATATATATATATATATATTGTAAAAGAAGTATTTTTTTTTTTCTAAATGTTGTAAGTAGTGTTACTTTCCTTTTTAGCTGCCGGGTTAAACGACTTTAGTAAGCAACGTCGATCACAGTCAGTACCTAAATGGGTGAGATAGATAGATAGATAGATAGATAGATAGATAGATAGATAGATAGATAGATAGATAGATAGAACAGTATGAGATAGATAGATAGATAGATAGATAGATAGATAGATAGATAGATAGATAGATAGATAGATAGAACAGTATGAGATAGATAGATAGATAGATAGATAGATAGATAGATAGATAGATAGATAGATAGATAGATAGAACAGTATGAGATAGATAGATAGATAGATAGATAGATAGAAGATAGATAGATAGATAGATAGAACAGTATGAGATAGATAGATAGATAGATAGATAGATAGATAGATAGATAGAACAGTATGAGATAGATAGATAGATAGATAGATAGATAGAACAGTATGAGATAGATAGATAGATAGATAGATAGATAGAACAGTATGAGATAGATAGATAGATAGATAGATAGATAGATAGATAGATAGAACAGTATGAGATAGATAGATAGATAGATAGATAGATAGAACAGTATGAGATAGATAGATAGATAGATAGATAGATAGATAGATAGATAGATAGAACAGTATGAGATAGATAGATAGATAGATAGATAGATAGAACAGTATGAGATAGATAGATAGATAGATAGATAGATAGAACAGTATGAGATAGATAGATAGATAGATAGATAGATAGATAGATAGATAGAACAGTATGAGATAGATAGATAGATAGATAGATAGATAGATAGATAGATAGATAGATAGATAGAACAGTATGAGATAGATAGATAGATAGATAGATAGATAGATAGATAGATAGATAGAACAGTATGAGATAGATAGATAGATAGATATATAGATAGATAGATAGATAGATAGATAGAACAGTATGAGATAGATAGATAGATAGATAGATAGAACAGTATGAGATAGATAGATAGATAGATAGATAGATAGATAGAACAGTATGAGATAGATAGATAGATAGATAGATAGATAGATAGATAGATAGATAGATAGATAGAACAGTATGAGATAGATAGATAGATAGATAGATAGATAGATAGATAGAACAGTATGAGATAGATAGATAGATAGATAGATAGATAGATAGATAGATAGATAGATAGATAGATAGAACAGTATGAGATAGATAGATAGATAGATAGATAGATAGATAGATAGATAGAACAGTATGAGATAGATAGATAGATAGATAGATAGATAGATAGAACAGTATGAGATAGATAGATAGATAGATAGATAGATAGAACAGTATGAGATAGATAGATAGATAGATAGATAGATAGATAGATAGATAGATAGATAGAACAGTATGAGATAGATAGATAGATAGATAGATAGATAGATAGATAGATAGAACAGTATGAGATAGATAGATAGATAGATAGATAGATAGATAGATAGATAGAACAGTATGAGATAGATAGATAGATAGATAGATAGATAGATAGATAGATAGAACAGTATGAGATAGATAGATAGATAGATAGATAGATAGAACAGTATGAGATAGATAGATAGATAGATAGATAGATAGATAGAACAGTATGAGATAGATAGATAGATAGATAGATAGATAGATAGATAGATAGAACAGTATGAGATAGATAGATAGATAGATAGATAGATAGAACAGTATGAGATAGATAGATAGATAGATAGATAGATAGATAGATAGATAGATAGAACAGTATGAGATAGATAGATAGATAGATAGATAGATAGATAGATAGATAGAACAGTATGAGATAGATAGATAGATAGATAGATAGATAGATAGAACAGTATGAGATAGATAGATAGATAGATAGATAGATAGATAGATAGATAGATAGATAGATAGATAGATAGATAGATAGAACAGTATGAGATAGATAGATAGATAGATAGATAGATAGATAGATAGATAGATAGATAGATAGATAGAACGACTTCCTTTCTACGTGGGACATATAATAGAGTAGCACGGACAGAGAGGGTTTCCAGTATTTACTTCATTAGTTTGAGTGTAAATATTGTCATTGTAATATTTATAAACGCCGATATAGGGTCCATGAAAATTAAAATTATTGACGATTACCAACTAGGAGGCTTATGACCATATCACGTTGAATACACTGGTTCTCGCTCGATCACCGAAGTTAAAGCAACGTTGAGCCTGGTCAGTACTTAGATGGGTGACCGCTTAGGAATACCAGGCGCTGTAAGCGTTTAGTGACGGATGTGCGTTGTGGTGCAGTGAATATCGGCTCGGAAAGAGAAATCGGTGAGCCGAGTTCGAATTCCAGTTGAATACCCTGCATTCACTTAAGCACTGGTACCCTTGGGAAAGGTATTAATCCCTCCCTTCCCTCCAGTTATTGGTTAAATAACAGGGTAGGAGTTGGGGACCCTGCCCTTAAAAAAAAATCCCAATGAACCTTATACTCGAAAAAGAAAAAAAGTATTACTAGACACAAAAACTTATATAAAAACAACAATAAATTGTTGAAAGAAAAAAGATATTACCAGCAATAAATAAAAATTTAGTTGACAATAAATGACCCGCCGAGGTTGATTTGCCATAAAAACAAAACAACCAACCAACCAACCAACTAGGATACCTATACGGTAATGTTAAAATACACAAACCTGGATACACATTACGACTTATCATTTCTGAAATTCAAACACCTGTATAAACAGTTATCATAATTCCTCAATTATATTAATACTCAGAATCTATGGCATCAACTCAACTCATGAATTCCTACAAATCCTTAAATCTACAAAACCAAATCAAGGCATTTTAGAGTCACTTGACTTAGAAAATTTATCTACCAATGTCCCTGTTGCTGAAATTATTGATATAATCCTTAACTCTGTATAGAAAAATAATTCAATTGAACCTCCAACTCTCAATTCTCAAAAAATTATTGGACGCCTGCACAACTAAAATCTTTTTCTACGAAAATATGAGCAATGACTATTTATAAATTTAAACGAAAGTTTTTTTAATTAGATTACAGAGAATATTTACAACGTTTTTACGCTTACTGGGCACTTAAAAACTATATTAAAAAAATGGTGCTTAAGTTATTTTCTTAAATTAGATTTTACAAGTAAAGTTATAGTGGGTATCTTATTTATTCTTTTCTAGTTGTAGTAAGATTCCGTTCTAGTGAAGGATAATTGTATACCGTTACAGATTAACGGAATTTGGCCTTGTGGAAGATAGCCCACTATAAGTCATAAAATGATTATAAAATCAAGAAAGGCAATTTGAATAGAAAATAACATTTATATATATACATATCAATTAATGTTTTTACAAATAAAGTAATACTTGAATATAAAGGTCCAACGGAGGTTAGAATGTTCATGGCAAATAATGAGCTGAAAGAGATAAAAGGCTTAGGAATGTGGAGGCGTCTTGTAGGTAAGGAATGTTCATTTTGAAGTTGCCACTTCTAGGGTCCGTAAGTCAGTAAGTTGGTTTGTGAGGAAACAGTCTTTGAAGTGGTCGCGTCTGAGGTCAGTAAGTACTTTTGAGACAGGGAAGAAGTGATGATAGGTCAAGGGAGGCGAATGTAGTAGCCGCTCGACTTAAGTCAAGGGGATATTAATTACATTCTTCTCCTTGTTCTCTGCGTCAGTCTGTCTGTCGATGCTTTGTGTCTCCGCTTTTTATATCTGCTTTTTGGATCAAAAGTAGCTTGTTTGAGATTTTCATACTTGTATTTGATTCTGGGCTTCTCATTGGCTGGTAAATAAAATTCGCGTAGACTCGCGAAATAGAAATTCGATATTTGATTAATTTTTATTTTTCAACCGGAACATCTGCGCGAATACACCTGCGCAGAGACGATTTTTTTTTTTTTTTTTTGCTTTCCGGCCGCTACAGAGCAAACATCCGGTCCCTCGCTTTTACTCGGTCGGTATCATTACAAAGTCTCCATCGAACAACTGAAGGTCATCCGCTCGTCAATTCCGTAATACATGGCGATGTCGGTTAAAAATACGGCGACTTTTTTTATTTTTAAAATACATTACTGTATTAATTTAATCTTAAAGTAAATTATATTTGTTTCAAATCAAATTAATTATACTTTAAATTTGCTAATATTTGTCAAATGAAATTTCAGAAGAGTAAATTTTATTCTTGGAAGATTTTTAAAGACGAGAATTAACCTTTGTTTACAAATTCTAAGATAATATCAAAGCTAGACCTTCCCCCCATAGGGCGAGCGGAGGTGATGGAATCCCGGTCATTGTCCTGAAGAAATGTTCCCTTGAACTCTCCTCTGTCCTCTCTAAACTTTATAATTACTACCTTTTTGCTTCCTGTTTTCCTGCCTGCTTGAAGTCCTCTTCTGTGGCTCTTGTATTTAAGAACTCAGGCGAACCCTCGGACCCATCCAATTATCGCCCTATCAGCCTCCTACCAATTTTTGGAAAAGTGTTCCAGGCTATTATCAATGCTGAGATAGTTCAACATCTTACTAGCCATAAACAGTTCTCAGACAGAATGTATGGATTCTGCTTTGCCAGGTCTACTGCCGATATGCTAACGAACGTCACGGAGTACATATACCAGGCTCTCGATAAGCCCGGCGAGACTCATGCTGTTACCCTGGATATCTCCAAAGCTTTTGATAGGGTTTGGCACGCTGGCCACCTGCGCAAGCTTCGGGGCTATGGTATCACTGGACGCTTGCTTGATCTGATCCAATCTTTCCTATCTAGGACCGACGTTCTTCCTAATCTTCATAAATGATCTCCTAGATGTGATCAAATCCCAAGTAGGCATCTTCGCAGATGACACCGCCATTTACTCCCGTATCAGTAAGAAATATGGCGAGGTGGACAAAAATAACCTCGCTGATGGTTTTGAGAAGGAACTCCACTCAGTGTTGAACTGGGGTAAGAAGTGGCTCACACATTTCAATGCTTTTAAAACGAATCTCCTATCTGTCAAACATCACAGACAATCTCTCCTGCCACCCATAAGCATGGACCAAGTAAGTCTCCCTGAAAGCAATACACTGCACCTCCTTGGCCTTACCCTCTCTTCCGACCTCAAGTGGAATCATTACATTGAATCACTAGCTAAATCCACTGCTAGGAAGGTTGGGGACACTGTGTCGGGCCAGTAAGTTTTTTCAGCCTGAATCCATCTTGCACGTATACAAATCAACCATCCGACCGTGCATGGAATACTGTTGTCATATCTGGTTAGGTGCCCCTGCTGTTCGTCTTAGTGTTCTCGACAGGCTCCAAAGGAGAATCTGTAATGTGACTGGTCCCGTCCTGGGAATTCGACTCCAGCCACTTTCTCACCACCCGGATGTGGCTTCCCTATGTCTCTTCTATAAATATTTTCCTGGATTCTGCTCTGACAAACTTAGATCACTGGCGCCCCCTCCACAAGAATTTACTCTGGCAACCAGACTGGGAACAAGTTCCCTCCCTTTTACAGTTAGATCAACCAAATGCAAACGACAATTCTACTCCAGCAGCTTCTTTTCCCGCGCTTCTTGCCTGTGGAACTCTCTTCCATATACTTGCTTTCCTGACAGCTACAACCTCCAGGAAATTAAATGCAATGTCAATTCCCTTTTCTTATTCACTTGACTCCATCCCTTTCTACATCACTCCATGTATCTTGTTCTTTTCCTTTCTCTCTACCTTCGCAACTGTCTTCACCCCTGTGTTCACATCCTTCTCTTGCTATTTCACTTTCAGACCCTGTAGCCGGTTTGTCTTTCTCTTCGCTCTCCTCCTGCCTAAAACTTTATTATTTCAGATAGGAGGTGACGGTTTTAAAATTTCTTTGTATACACATAGTGGAAAAAAGTTTGGCTGATGTAGTCACGACGAAAGACAACTTGGGAGCTCGCCGTGCAATAAAGTTGTGTTAAACTTGTAAAAAAAATGCTTCAGAAACGTATGAATTGCTCCATGTTTCTTATGGATTAGTTTTATCGGTCAAGCTTCTGATTTATGCTATCACAAGAGGTTCAAGGACCGTAGAGGGAATGTTAGAGCAATGTAAAGTGGACGTGGACGTTATGACATCAAAGCAGTGTGCTTAGTATCTTTACAGATACATTAAGATTTTCAGGCAGAAAAGTGAAAATCTGGATGAAAATGGTCATGTATCTCCAAAGACACTAAGCATATAGTTTGGAGTAGGTGTGGTAACTTTACACAGAATTATTCATGAAGATCTGATTTTATGCAATACTAGCAGTATAGACCGGCGTTGCTCGGAAGTAATGAAAGCTCTAAAACTAATCCATGGTCCTGGACCTCAGACTCTTTGGACGTTGGCAAGAAACACTAAAAAGCAATAGTTGTTTCCATTTAAAGCGAAACCGTAGACTGAAAGAAAAATGAATGGATGTAAGTCAAATTTTGATTTCCTGCTATCGATATCAAATAATTTTTTTTCATCTTAAACTGAATTTTGAAGGTTAAATAAGTCCTCTGAGTAAATGGTATCATGGCTGAGAACTACAATTATAACTACTTAGAGCCAAACCCGAAACAAAAACTAAAATAAAAGGGCAGAAAAAAATACAGACATACAGGCAGATAAACAGACGCACACACAAACATCTTGCCTTTTATATATATATATTATCGATTTTCTGCACTATTGTAAGAACTGCAACCTTGAAACTTCTGAATATCGTTTCTTATGTCGTTGTCTATGAGTGTATCAAATTTGATCAAAATCGGACCACTCCTTCTATAACCCGATTTTTTCGATGATCGATTTTCGATATTTATCGGGGGTACCTCGACACAAAACCTAGCTAAGAACACGCGCAGACGCTTATAGTACAACTTTGTAAATTTTCAAGAAAATCGGTTCAGCCGTTTCGGAGTCTATAGGTAACGGACACACACACACACACACACGCAGACACACACACACAGACAAAGTTCCATTTATAAATAAGTTTATATATATATATATATATATATATATATATATATGGGTTTGTCTGTCGTTCGGTTAATACTCCTCCTCGGTCTTTTGAACAGGAGTAGAGGTTCATTGCTTGTTTCCTGTTTAGTTTTGGGTTTCCGGTTCCTTTTAATGTTTTTTCATTCGCTTTTACCCCCAGTAGGCGCTTTCGCCTTACTGTCATTCCTTGGAATAAAAGGATGTATATAAACTTATTTATAAATGGAACTTTGTCTCTCTCTCTCTCTCTCTGTGTGTGTGTGTGTGTGTGTGTGTGTGTGTGTGTGTGTGTGTGTCCGTTACTTATAGACTCAGAAACGGCTGAATACATAAGAAGACGTAAGATACATGAAGACATAAGAAACGATATTCAGAAGTTTCAAGGTTGCAGTTCTTACAATAGTACAAAAAGTCGATAACATATATATATATATATATATATATATATATATATATATATATATAAAAGGCAAGATGTTTGTGTGTGCGTCTGTTTATCTGCCTGTATGTCTGTATTTTTTTTAGCCCTTTTATTTTAGTTTTTGCTTCGGGTTTGGCTCTAAGTAGGTATAATTGTAGTTCTTAGTCTCAGTCATGATGCCATTAACTCAGAGGACTTATCTAGCCTTCAAAATTCAGTTTACGACGAAAAAAAACATATTTGATAACGATACCAGGAAATCAAAATTTGTCTTACATCCATTCATTTTTCTTTCAATCTACGGTTTCGCTTTAACTGGAAACAACTATTGCTTTTTAGTCTTTCGTGCCAACGTCCAAAGAGCTCCAGGACCATGGATTAGTTTTAAAGCTCTCATTACACACGAGCAAGGCCGGGCTATACTGCTAGTATATATATATATGCGATTGGTAAATTGTCGCAATTATTTTATTATTTCAAATATTTTTAGGCTGAGTCTGAGCTCCAGGACCATGGATTAGTTTTAAAGCTCTCATTACACACGAGCAAGGCCGGGCTATACTGCTAGTATATATATATATATATATATATATATATATATATATATATATATATATAGGTAAAAGCGAACCAACAGTTTTACTATTCCGAGTTTAGTTTTTCTTAAAAAAAGTGCTCAATACAATAAATATTGTAGAGGATAATTTTTTATGTCTTTCCATATCTATAAATAATAAACGTTCTCTTTTCCAATCTTTGCACTTTTCTTTTTATTTATTTTTTTTTTTCAATTGGAGTAGATAGACTGATCTATCGCCCGGTTCACACTCCACCCACGTCTATTGAACAGGTGTAGAGGCTCATCCCTTGTTCCCTGTTTAGGTCGTGGTTTCCGGCTTTCTCTTTTCCAATCTATTCACTCTTACGTAGCCTCCTGCACACCAGTGGCCTTACCGCCTTGCTTGTGGTGATGTGATTAAAAAAAAAAAAAAAAAAGAGAAAGGATATCAAGAGTTGCAAGGAATAGAGAGATGTGGAAGGCCATGATCGCCTACGTCCTGAAGAGATATGATACAAAGAAGAAGAAGAAGAAGAAGAAGAAGAAGAAGATCGTTACCAAGGTTGGGTCATTGTGTCGATCCAGGATGTTCTTTCCGCCTGAATCCATCCTGCATATATACAAGTCTACCATTCGACCCTGCATGGAGTACTGCTGCCATTTATGGTCAGGCGCCCCTGCCGCTCACCTCAGTGTTCTCGAAATGTGGCCTCCCTTTGTCTGTTTTATAACTACTTTCATGGCTTCTGCTCAGACGAACTTAAGTCACTGGTGTCTCCTCAACAGGTGTTTACTCGTGCAACCAGATTGGCAACTGGGTCCCACCCACTCACAGTTAGGTTAACCAAATGCAGACGACAATTCTACTCCTGCAGCTTCTTCTCTCGCACTTCCCGCCTGTGGATCTCGCTCCCATATTCTTGCTTTCCTGACGGCTACAACCTCCAGAAATTTAAATGCAATGTCAGTACTCATCTACTAACCACTTGACTCTAGCCCTTCCCCCACCCCAGTATATCCTTCCCTTTCTCTCCACTTATGTATCTGTCATCGCACCTGCATTCTCAGTTTTCTATTAATTTTTTCTAATTGGTTTGTAATACTCTTCTCTTTCTTGTAATTAATTTTCTTTCAGTTATGTAGCCCCCCCCCCCCTTGCTCGGGGTGAAATGATTAAAAAACAAATGTCTGCAAGAAACACGGCTTTATATCACGCACGGGTGCCCTTTAAAAAGATACGAAATCCACCACTTCTTCTGCAGCTATGGGTTAATTAGTAAGACTTGTATCACTAAATCATTATCTAAAAAAAAATTCTTATAATCTAAAAATAGTTTATGGCTTTAAATAACCAGCAAAATATTGAGAAGCCGTAAAAAACGAATCGATCAAATTATCACCAAAAATATTCTGCTGCTGTCGGCCGCCGAGGAGAATTGTGAACAACGTGTGGCACTGCACTCGTGACCGGTCAACGAGCTGATAGCGACTGAATCATAAAAGTACCGGACCATGGGTGTTGCCGGCCTATGGTGTACCGGTTTAAAGAGGTCGGACTGCACTTGACGGGGGAAGGTGGTCTCAGGTTGAGAATGAGATGAATTCCGATTCATCCTGGGAAAATCATGATTGAGGGAAATTAATAGGTGAACTAATGTCAGGTGAGACGAATTTAATGATGATGAGGTGCCTGGAGATTTTTTTTTAAAAGGAAGGTGGCCACGTTATTCACTGATTCTTTTAGCTAAAAATAATTTGCCAGCTGGAGAACAGTTTATTGTGGGGGGTCGGGCATACGCTTGTGGGGGGGGGGGGGCATACGTGTGTAAGGGTATGATTGCACGCCATAGCCTGTGTGTGGAGTGTGTGCGTATGTGTGTGTGTATATGAGCGTAGTCGAAAGAAAAAAATAATAGATAAAAAGGCGTAGAAAAAAATGAATGTTTGAAGAGAAAAAGTGGTGTGTGTGTGTGTGTGTGTGTGTGTGTGTGTGCTAACATGGCTGAATGAGTTTGTGGGGGTGCATGAAAACGTGGATGTGAGTGCATGTGTGTATGTCTATGTTCATGCGGACGTGGGTGTGAGTGCTTATGTATGTATTAGAAGTATACGTACGTGTATCTGTGTAGATTGTGTATATGTGCGCATTCGTACATTTGGGTGTCTGTCTGCGCGTTCAGGTGAATGTGTGCGTGCGTCTGTGTGTTTGCAGATATTTGCAGATAATTGTATTTGTCTATGTGTGTGTGCATTCGTGTGTCTGTGTATTTACGCGTGCATGTGTATGTGGGACGCGTTGGCTGTGTATGTAGTCGAAAGAAAAAGTAACTGATAAATAGAAAAGGTCGTAGAAGAACGTGGAAGTGTAAGAGAGAGAGAGAGGGAGTGTGTGTGTGTGTGTGTGTGTGTGTGTGTGTGTGTGTGTGTGTGTGTGTGTGCGCGCGCGCGCATGTAATCAAGAAAAAATTGATAAATAAATATTTTCAAATGGCGAAGAGAGGAAGAGAAACAAGAGGATTAAGGAAAAAAAATAAGAAAGGACGAGACGAGAGAAAGGAGTAATAGGACAAAAAAAGAAAGGAAGAGACGAGAGAAAGGGGTAATAGGACAAAAAAGAAAGGAAGAGACGAGAGAAAGGGGTAATAGGACAAAAAAAGAAAGGAAGAGACGAGAGAAAGGGGTAATAGGACAAAAAAAGAAAGGACGAAACAATCAAAGAAAAAGAATGATAAAGTGAAGCATCAGAGACGGGGGGAATTAAAAGGACAAGACGAGAGAACGAAATCGTAACGAAAGAGAAACAAGCGAAAGAAAGAAAGAAAGAGAGAGAGAGAGAGAGAAAGGAAGAGAGAGAAAGGAAGAGAGAGAGAGAAAGAAAGAGAGAGACAGGTAAACAAAGACACAGAACGAAACAAAAAAGAAAGCAAGAAGAAGAAGAGAGAGAGAGAGAGAAGCTGAAAGAGGAATATAGAGAAAAAAGCAAAAATGAAAGAGAAACACGATAGAAAGAGAGGGAGAAAAAGAGAGAACGAAAGGAGAGAACGAAATAGAAAATAAGAAACAAGAGCAGAGAGAGTGTGTGAGAGAGAGAGAGAGAGGCGGGACAAAAAGAGAGAAGTAAACAAACATGAAAGAGAAGAGAGAGAGAGAAAAATAAAGAAAGAAAGAAAGAAAGAAAGAAAAGGAGAGAAACAGAAGGACAAAAAGAGAGAACGTAAAAAAGAAACAAAAGGTAAAAAGAGAGTAATAGAAAAACGAGAAAAAGTGAGAAAGAAACGAAAACGACAAAGAAGCAATAGAGAGAGAGAGAGAGAGAACAGGAGACCAAAAAGAGAGAGGGGAGTAAAAAAAAGAAGCAAGAGGCATAAAGAAGAAGAGAAACGGTAGGAAAGAAAACAATAGGCAGTAAAAGCAAGCGAAACAGGAGGGAAAAAAAGAGAGAAAGTAACCAAAAAAAAAGATAAAGAGAAGCTCAAGAGAGAGAAAAAAAGAGTAAATGGACTGGGAATCATGGCAACAACAATAACAACAACAACAAAATAAAATCTTTGCAATGAAAAAGGGCCCGGTGCTGTTTTGGTTTCTTCAACCGCTAACCGATGTATCAGAAGAGAAACAATTTAGCCCTTCTAAAAAAGACATATTAACCGTGACGCAAACTCCGCCCAATTCCGAACACCGTCGCTAAAAAACCCAAACTAAAGATGTGCGTTTTCGTCAGGATAAAGAGAGAAAAAGAAAGAAACTATATCACTTAATCTTTGTTGCTACCAGAAAAAATAAATGTACCTAAATAGTCTTTTGGTTTTTAGATTTTTTATTTGAAGTAAGTCTGCCTTTGAATTTTGATGTTCTTTGCTCTTTCCTCTTTTTGTCTCGGCCTCCTTTTGAAGCTGAAAGGGTGTTTTTGTTTCGTTTTGTTGTTTGGGTATTTTTTTTAAATACTTTTTGTGTATTTTTGTTTTTGTTTTCGTTTTTGTTTTGTTTTTGTTTTTGTTTTTTTGAAAGGACGATTTCCTGTTCTAGAAGCGTCCAATCGCCTCCCAACATGCAACTGGGTGCAACACTAGCATCTACGAAAATCACCACTTTGAATTCAAATGCCAAATATTTTTTCCTCGCCCCAAGAGAAACATCTCTCAAACAAAAACAACAAAAATCTACATACCAGACGTGATAGCACTCTCCAGTTTTGCCGCCTTTTTCTATTGCAAAGAAACTTAAAACAGTAACGAGCAGAATTTCTTGGTGCACCATCAAATGATTGAAGATTTCAGAAAAAAAAAGTCTGAAATTTAGAAATGAAATTTAAAAATATATATATATATATATATATATATATATATATAAACTACTTTCCTTTAGATAAATTTCGGAGGCCATTAAAGGCTAGTTTTTTATTTTTTTTATTTTTGGTTTCTTTTTTTTTAATATCTTATTTACTTATTTATTATTTTTGGGACTTTTATTTTACTTGTTTATTTATTTGTTCATTAGAGAAAGGGTGTTGGTAAAGAACGGAACGGAACGGAGAATGAGAAAAAGGAGCAAGAAAACCTACAACACATGGCGTTCATTTTTTTTTTTTTTTTTTTTTTTTCTCACTTTACCGTGTCTTGGGACGACGGAAGATTTGGCAATCTTTGCCAAAGACATTCTTTAGTCGGACGCTTTCTTTCGCATCAGTGTGCTCAATCCACACACGCATTCGCTTCCACTTAGTCATCTGATAGCCGTGAAGATAGATAGATAGATAGATAGATAGATAGATAGATAGATAGATAGATAGATAGATAGTGAAGAGAATGAGATAGATAGATAGATAGATAGATAGATAGATAGATAGATAGATAGATAGATAGATAGATATGAAGAGACTGTGATAGATAGATAGATAGATAGATAGATAGATAGATAGATAGAGACAAGACATAGATAGAAACAGACAAGGCATAGATAGATAGATAGATAGATAGATAGATAGATAGATAGATAGATAGATAGAAACAGACAAGGCATAGATAGATAGATAGATAGATAGATAGATAGATAGATAGATAGATAGACAGACAGACAGACAGACAGACAGACGCTGCAGATCTGGAACCACGTGTAAAAGCAACTCGGTATTTGTTTTTCATATTGCATATTGTCAATAAAGCTGCTTCACAGGGCTATGCGTTTAGAAATGGGAGCAAAATTTTTAGACTCCTTTGTACCAATTTTTCATACGTCATCATTAATAATGAACGCATGTAATTTTATTACTTATTTTTCTCCATTCTGGCTTCTTACAAATGCCAAAAAGATTTTTAAAATAAAATCCACACACACACACACACACACACACACACACACACACACACATATATATATATATATATATATATATATATATATATATTACAAAAATTGAAAGAACACGTAGATTTAAAACCCACTGTTCAACCATTTCCTTTTATAAAGAGTGCTCGATACAGAGTAGAGCTTAATATTGTAATTTTGTTATTAGAATGGTTTATAAAAACATAACATCACAACACAAAAATTTTAATGTTTCAGAACAAAACTCTTCCTCTTCAGGTGATAAATTGTGAAATTGATTTATTTTGGAAAATATAAGATGAATTCATGGTTATTCAGAAAATTAGGGAGTGGTAGCTGGAGGAAATGCTTTAGGTGTATCAAAATTGCTCAATCAAAATTGAGAATTATGTAACTATGGAGATTTAATATTTGGGTTATGAAAGGGGGAAGATGGCTTAGATCTAGACATGACACTTTTTAATTTTGTCGAGGTACGATACATAATGGGACCTTAGATTTTTAAAAATGACATGTCTAGATTCAAGATAGATAGATAGATAGATAGATAGATAGATAGATAGATAGATAGATAGACCTATTTATAAATGAAACTTTGTCTCTCTCTGTGTATGTGTGTGCGTGTCCGTTACCTATAGACTCCGAAACGGCTGAACCGATTTTCTTGAAAATTTACACAGTTGTACTATAAGCGTCTGCGAGCGTTCTTAGCTATGTTTTGTGTCGAGGTACCCCCGATAAATGTCGAAAATCGATAATCGAAAAAAATCGGGTTATAGAAGGAGTGGTCCGATTTTAATCAAATTTGATACACTCATAGACAAAGACATAAGAAATGATATTCAGAAATTTCAAGATTGCAGTTCTTACAATAGTGCAGAAAATCGATTATATATATATATATATATATATATATATATATATATATATATATATATATATATATATAAAAGGCAAGATGTTTGTGTGTGTCTGTTTGTCTGTATGTCCTTTATACAAATCCACAATTTTTATCCGATTCTCACCAAACTTCACACAAATATTCTTTAGGCTGAGTCTGAGCTCCAGGACCATGAATTAGTTTTAAAGCTTTCATTGCACCCGAGCAACGTCGGGGTATACTGCTAGTACATATATATATATATATATATATATATATATATATATATATATATATATATATTATCCGTACAAAATTTTATCACAGCAAGAAATAAGTTTAGTTTAATACTTACAGGCATTGTTTAAAGATGATGGAATAAAACATAAAAAACACGAAAATGACCGACAGGTTTCAATCCCGTGTTCGCCAACGAAAAACGGGATTGAAACCGGTCGGTCATCATCGTAAATAATCAGGCCGGTAGAAATAAATATATAAAACTGTTTGATTATGAACAGAATATCTACTTAAATACGAGTATCGATCAAAAATAATGTTCAAACAAATCATTTCATATGTATAGTCATCCGCAGATAAATCTGTTTCGCTGTATCGCAGCTCATCAGTACGGTTAGACTTCGATTGCTTTTAACGCAGGATTGAAACTCGACCGAATTGGCGTCAGTCAGCGATTCTACTTCTGGGCTATGGGCGCTCGGTAGAAGAAGGCAGACTTTTTAGCGCGTATATTATCATTATACATGCCCAATAGCCAGAGTGCTCTAATTCATTATTGAATGAGCGATATTGTTACGTAGGGAGATAAATAACACAAGGCCACATTCCCCTTCTACATTCAGCTGAGTCATGGTAGTGGTGGGGACTGAGTGACCGACATCGCTCGTGATACAGAAATCAGAAACCCTTTTACTACCCACGCGATTGGTAAAAAAGGTTTAAAACTTAAGACAGAGACGGAAAGGACGTTAAACTGTTTGGACGTACAATTTGGGCCTTGCTAAAAAGAGATGGAACAGAGTCGAAAGAAATGAATATAGTCATCCGCAGATAAATCTGTTTCGCTGTATCGCAGCTCATCAGTACGCAATGTGAGAGAAAAAAAATTAAACATACATACTTTCGGCTTCAGTAACTTCAAAATGTGAATATTGTTTCCTGTTTGAATTAATCGTCTCTCTAGAAAAATGTTTTTATCTTTTCACTTGAAGCATAATGAAAATCCCATTCAAGTAAGAACATTGTTTTGTTTGCAATCAGATCTGAACGAATATTCGGTGGTCAGATAAAGGCTGATCTTTAACATTGTTTTATTTGCAATCAGATCTGAACGAATATTCGGTGGTCAGATAAAGGCTGATCTTTAACAATTCTTTTGTTTGCAATCAGATCTGAACGAATATTCGGTGGTCAGATAAAGGCTGATCTTTAACAATTGTTTTGTTTGCAATCAGATCTGAACGAATATTCGGTAGTCAGATAAAGGCTGATCTTTAACATTGTTTTATTTGCAATCAGATCTGAACGAATATTCGGTGGTCAGATAAAGGCTGATCTTTAACATTGTTTTATTTGCAATCAGATCTGAACGAATATTCGGTGGTCAGATAAAGGCTGATCTTTAACAATTATTTTGTTTGCAATCAGATCTGAACGAATATTCGGTGGTCAGATAAAGGCTGATCTTTAACATTGTTTTATTTGCAATCAGATCTGAACGAATATTCGGTAGTCAGATAAAGGCTGATCTTTAACATTGTTTTATTTGCAATCAGATCTGAACGAATATTCGGTAGTCAGATAAAGGCTGATCTTTAACATTGTTTTATTTGCAATCAGATCTGAACGAATATTCGGTGGTCAGATAAAGGCTGATCTTTAACATTGTTTTGTTTGCAATCAGATCTGAACGAATATTCGGTAGTCAGATAAAGGCTGATCTTTAATAATTGTTTTATTTGCAATCAGATCTGAACGAATATTCGGTGGTCAGATAAAGGCTGATCTTTAGCAATTCTTTTATTTGCAATCAGATCTGAACGAATATTCGGTGGTCAGATAAAGGCTGATCTTTAACAATTGTTTTGTTTGCAATCAGATCTGAACGAATATTCGGTGGTCAGATAAAGGCTGATCTTTAACATTGTTTTATTTGCAATCAGATCTGAACGAATATTCGGTGGTCAGATAAAGGCTGATCTTTAACAATTGTTTTGTTTGCAATCAGATCTGAACGAATATTCGGTGGTCAGATAAAGGCTGATCTTTAACAATTGTTTTGTTTGCAATCAGATCTGAACGAATATTCGGTGGTCAGATAAAGGCTGATCTTTAACAATTGTTTTGTTTGCAATCAGATCTGAACGAATATTCGGTGGTCAGATAAAGGCTGATCTTTAACATTATTTTATTTGCAATCAGATCTGAACGAATATTCGGTGGTCAGATAAAGGCTGATCTTTAACATTGTTTTATTTGCAATCAGATCTGAACGAATATTCGGTGGTCAGATAAAGGCTGATCTTTAACATTGTTTTATTTGCAATCAGATCTGAACGAATATTCGGTAGTCAGATAAAGGCTGATCTTTAACATTGTTTTGTTTGCAATCAGATCTGAACGAATATTCGGTGGTCAGATAAAGGCTGATCTTTAACATTGTTTTATTTGCAATCAGATCTGAACGAATATTCGGTGGTCAGATAAAGGCTGATCTTTAACAATTCTTTTGTTTGCAATCAGATCTGAACGAATATTCGGTGGTCAGATAAAGGCTGATCTTTAACAATTGTTTTGTTTGCAATCAGATCTGAACGAATATTCGGTGGTCAGATAAAGGCTGATCTTTAACAATTGTTTTGTTTGCAATCAGATCTGAACGAATATTCGGTGGTCAGATAAAGGCTGATCTTTAACATTGTTTTATTTGCAATCAGATCTGAACGAATATTCGGTAGTCAGATAAAGGCTGATCTTTAACATTGTTTTGTTTGCAATCCGATCTGAACGAATATTCGGTGGTCAGATAAAGGCTGATCTTTAACATTGTTTTGTTTGCAATCCGATCTGAACGAATATTCGGTGGTCAGATAAAGGCTGATCTTTAACATTGTTTTATTTGCAATCCGATCTGAACGAATATTCGGTAGTCAGATAAAGGCTGATCTTTAACATTGTTTTGTTTGCAATCAGATCTGAACGAATATTCGGTAGTCAGATAAAGGCTGATCTTTAACATTGTTTTGTTTGCAATCCGATCTGAACGAATATTCGGTGGTCAGATAAAGGCTGATCTTTAACATTGTTTTGTTTGCAATCCGATCTGAACGAATATTCGGTCGTCAGATAAAGGCTGATCTTTAACATTGTTTTATTTGCAATCAGATCTGAACGAATATTCGGTGGTCAGATAAAGGCTGATCTTTAACAATTGTTTTATTTGCAATCAGATCTGAACGAATATTCGGTGGTCAGATAAAGGCTGATCTTTAACATTGTTTTATTTGCAATCAGATCTGAACGAATATTCGGTGGTCAGATAAAGGCTGATCTTTAACATTGTTTTATTTGCAATCAGATCTGAACGAATATTCGGTGGTCAGATAAAGGCTGATCTTTAACATTGTTTTATTTGCAATCAGATCTGAACGAATATTCGGTGGTCAGATAAAGGCTGATCTTTAACATTGTTTTATTTGTAATCAGATCTGAACGAATATTCGGTGGTCAGATAAAGGCTGATCTTTAACAATTGTTTTATTTGCAATCAGATCTGAACGAATATTCGGTGGTCAGATAAAGGCTGATCTTTAACATTGTTTTGTTTGCAATCAGATCTGAACGAATATTCGGTGGTCAGATAAAGGCTGATCTTTAACAATTGTTTTATTTGCAATCAGATCTGAACGAATATTCGGTAGTCAGATAAAGGCTGATCTTTAACAATTGTTTTATTTGCAATCAGATCTGAATGAATATTCGGTGGTCAGATAAAGGCTGATCTTTAACAATTGTTTTGTTTGCAATCAGATCTGAACGAATATTCGGTGGTCAGATAAAGGCTGATCTTTAATAATTGTTTTGTTTTTAATCAGATCTGAACGAATATTCGGTGGTCAGATAAAGGCTGATCTTTAACATTGTTTTATTTGCAATCAGATCTGAACGAATATTCGGTGGTCAGATAAAGGCTGATCTTTAACATTGTTTTATTTGCAATCAGATCTGAACGAATATTCGGTGGTCAGATAAAGGCTGATCTTTAACATTGTTTTATTTGCAATCAGATCTGAACGAATATTCGGTGGTCAGATAAAGGCTGATCTTTAATAATTGTTTTATTTGCAATCAGATCTGAACGAATATTCGGTGGTCAGATAAGGCTAATAACCCTAATCTTTTGGAGAGTATATTTCCTTATCTCAGACACAAGTGTAAATATGTTTATATGTATTGCATACGCCACACAACACCAAATACATTCCCTTTCCCCTACCAAATATCACTCGTGGGAATTGCATGCATATTAAAAAAAACTGTTTCTATTATTCAAACGGTTGTTGTTGAATCATCCTTTATTTCCTCGTTCATTCCTCTACCAGTCGTCGATATCAATAATTCTACAAACAGAACTTGAGCCCAGCCAGACAAAACATAATTTATTTACTTTCCATTACAATCTGAATTCAAGTCTAGGACTTTGATGAAATCGAAGTTAGCGCTTTAAAACAAACTTGTCAAAGATTCGTAGCAATATATATATATATATATATATATGTATATAGTCATCCGGAAACAGATCTGTTTCGCTGTATTACAGCTCATCAGTACGGCTTAGACTCCGGTTGCTTCCTAACCCAGGATTGAAACCCGATCGAATTTGCGTCAGTCGGCGATTCTACCCCTAGGCCACGAGCGTCCGGTAGAAGAAGGTAGGCTTTTTAGTCCAATAGCTAGGGTGCTCCAATTCATTATCGAATGAGCTGTGCGTATATGCCGGGGTAGCTACTGTTTACAAAGTCTCCCACTCTTCCAGAGTGCTCAATCAGGGTGTGAGAGCGTAAATACTATATATATATATTATTGTTCCTCAATGTACATCGGAGAAACAAGTAGAAATCTAAAAAACGTATATATGACCACAGAAGAGACATCACTAATAATAATCTATTGAAAGCATTAGTGATTCACAGAAATAAATTCAACCACAATTTCGCTCTAAAAATGCCACACTAATAAAAA
Source organism: Ascarosepion bandense (assembly GCA_037127315.1). Classification (NCBI taxonomy): domain Eukaryota; kingdom Metazoa; phylum Mollusca; class Cephalopoda; order Sepiida; family Sepiidae; genus Ascarosepion; species Ascarosepion bandense. Next base: position 3,111,690 of record JBBBDQ010001336.1, read on the forward strand.
AAAGCAAACGATTTATTCAGAAGGAAAATTCTCGAGAGCGCCGTTATCCAGTACTACCAAAATACCAATTTGTGTCCCGGTTTTTTTCCCAATCTCACCTTTTCTTATGGAAATTAAAACAGACTAACATACATAATAAAAAATCCAAAGAAAACGGTTGAATTCCCTTCATTTTAACATCTCGTGACTTTGCACTACACAAGAACGAATTCTAAAACTAAAAGTTTTCTGTTAATCTTTCTGAATGATTTGTGAGCGTTTTTTACAGTTGCCAAGTTAAATACAGTTTTCCTCTTGTCTTCTTTTTATTTAACCATCCTGCCCTTAATCTCACATATATCTATCTATCTATCTATCTATCTATCTATCTATATATATATATATATATATATATATATATATATATATATATATAAAATATTTTATATTTTATAATTGGCTCTGTAATTTTAATTACATTTTGTTATATAATTGGCTCTGTAATTTTAATTACATTTTTTGTTATATAAACTGTTTGTTTATAGATACGTAATTTGGAATAAAGCTCATTTCGTCTTTTTGCCTTGATAAAGTCCATCACAGGACGAAACGCGTTGGCGAGTTAAATACAGTTTTCCTCTTGTCTTCTTTTTAATTTAACCATCCTGCCCTTAATCTCACATATATCTATCTATCTATATATATATATATATATATATATATATATATATATATATATATATATAAAATAAAATATTTTATATTTTATAATTGGCTCTGTAATTTTAATTACATTTTTTATAAATGCCAAAACTGTTTGTTTATAGATACGTAATTTGGAATAAAGCTCATTTCGTCTTTTTGCCTTGATAAAGTCCATCACAGGACGAAACGCGTTGGCGAGTTAAATACAGTTTTCCTCTTGTCTTCTTTTTATTTAACCATCCTGCCCTTAATCTCACATATATCTATCTATCTATCTATCTATATATATATATATATATATATAAAATATTTTATATTTTATAATTGGCTCTGTAATTTTAATTACATTTTTTATAAATGCCAAAACTGTTTGTTTATAGATACGTAATTTGGAATAAAGCTCATTTCGTCTTTTTGCCTTGATAAAGTCCATCACAGGACGAAACGCGTTGGCGAGTTAAATACAGTTTTCCTCTTGTCTTCTTTTTATTTAACCATCCTGCCCTTAATCTCAAATCATAAATGAGTATATCTTTACACACACACACACACACACACACACACACACACACACACACACACACACACACACACACACAGTGACACGCATAAGTATTGGATACATGTTATTTTCTGTTATAACTCTAGTTTATATTCGCCATTTTGCCTGATATTTGGTAAGTAGTATCTCTTAAAGTTGTTTTATTTGTATGTGGAAGGAAAATTAAAAACTATATATATAGTGGTCCAAAAGTACGTGTACAGTAAATGATAACAATGAATTAAACTGTCCAACTACTTTTTAGGATGTGATTTTAAAAAATCTACCACTGATATCCTTATACATCCGGAATGTAATCAAGTAAGATTTCGGATGTACCACATCCGAAATGGGTCTTGGAACCTCCTTGGTATTACCAGGACAATTCTGCAATAAAACCCATCACCTACAGCTAAGTACATAGTTTAACGAATAAGTGATCTTGTTTTCACACCCACTGGAACACAAACGAAAGACCTTTACACGCCAAGAGACCTCCACAGTTGTGAATATATTTTCTTACGAAACGACACAGTAAAAAGGCCTCTTTGTCCTACTTACGCAGTAAATTGAAAAAACTAGAAGATAGAAAAACACTAATTTTCGATAGACTGAAGATATACTGATGACCAGACGAAGGAACATAGAAGGAAATGGTAATTAGTTCTTTTGTTTTTTTTCATCTGCCAGAGAGAAAATGAGAGGAAAAGTAAAACAAAGGGACTATCTGGTTTTGGTCAAGATTGAGATAAGTGTTCTAATGAGCCTCCGGGAAGGAAAATACAAGAATTCACCATTCCTGGCTTCAGAATTCGGCCAATTGATAAAAACTAACTTTTAATATACTGATGACCCGACGAAGGAAAATAGAGAAGAAAAAAATAATGAAGGTTTTGAAAACAAAGAGGCCATCTGGTTTTGGTCAAGACTGAGAGAAGTGATGGCATATTGTAATGACCGCATAGAAAGAATAGATAAAATGTTTAAAATCATTGAAAACGAGCGGCCAGCTTAGATAAAATATATATGATGTATATAAAGCGGCCGCTAGGCGCGAAATTTTGGTCAATTGATAAAAATTAACTTAAACAGGCTTCCAAAAGAAAAGAATAGTAATTAAATTTTTCGTCTGCTGATGTGCAATAAAACGTATCTAATCAAGGAATTGTTCCCTTTTTTGTCACTTGTTGACAAAAAGGATTGAAATGATGAATCCCAGGTGCGAAAACGACCACACAAATCACGATAAGAGTGAATTAAATTATATATTTATAAATATAAATATGATTATAAATCAGATATTGGAAAATATTTTCAATATTTATCAATTTGCGGGGGTAGGAGGGTTATAGAATACAAAATCCTACATTTTACAGCGAATAGCTGAAGCCCCAAAAAGTAGAAAACGCACACATAAAATCGAATCAGAATCACTAATGTAATACCCCAACGGTCCATCCTAACAATTTCTCCGGCGGCCGTTCTCCACGCTGTGATGTTGCCGGAGTTTGTTAAAAATGTCGGCCGGACAGCTGGGGGTACAAGATTGAACTATGAGGAACGAACTTCCACAACTTGGATGAGTTGAAAAGGATGCTTTATTCGTTTAGAGTTAGCCTTGTCGGTTGGGGCAAGCGAATGTGACACACAGCTCTAACTCTAATTAATGGAGATCAACAAACCCGAACTGAACGAAACAAGACGAACGGAGATCCTTACTTCAAGCTCGCACCCGGATGAACTCCTTTCACTTAACTCGTCTTAACTGACTCACTTGTTAACTGACTCTATTTCTTTAATATGAATCCGGAAATCCGGAAATGCTTTAGACCACCGGTGACAAACATTGGCGACTGTAAGTCTGAAATTCCAGTTATCTTTTTTTTTTTTATCTTAATAAGGCTTCCGCCGGAAAAGGCTTAATGTGTGGCCAAGATACAGTAAAGGACAGCCTTTGACCGGGTCATCGAAAACCTACCCGCTGAACTTCATCACTGAGTCAAATATTTACCGGAGGACAATTTTCCTCATAAAAGAAAAAGCGTTTATTTATTTATTTTTTTCCTCTTCTTTTTCACTTTTGTTAAATATGTTTTTAAACTATTTTCTATTCTAATCTATTTTCTATTTTAATCTATTATAATAAAATACATATATGTCTAGTTATCGTGTCACACTAAAAACAAATTTCAGAACAAAATACGAATAAATAAGATCCAAAATAAGTGATTCTGGTAACCAGTTGAACAAAAAGCAAATTGAAATTTCAATAACCCTTGTTTATGGTTCTTGGCGCAAAGAAAAAAGTTTGAGTTTGAAGCCGATCACGTGATTTAATTTGTTATTAATTCACATTTTCGGTAAAGCAAGACTACACGCGTATTTCAAAAATAGGTATTTCGAATAATTATAATTTAGTAGAATTGTCCTTTCGATTAATTTTCATTCAAACTATTTACAGTTCGAATAAATGTTTCTCGAATAATTGTTTTCGATTAATTTTTTCGATACGGCCAATGTGAAAGAACATTTTAAAAATGAAAGATCATTAAAACAAGGTTAAGAAATTCACTGAGGAGAGTTTGCAACCATACGTGTGTTATATATTTAACTGTCTGGTACAAGGCCACAAACAAACACGGGTGTATATAAAAATATGTCAAGTGATATTTTTATTAATGAACGATGGACCGTGTAGCCTAGTGAACAGAGAGTGAGAGCGCGCTTCCAAGGGTTGACGGGGGGTGTCGTATCTGTTGCTCCTCTGTCTGCCTCTGACTAGACTCGTCTCTCCGACTGGCGAATCCGTGTTTTCGCAGTCTTTATATATCTTCCAAAACCGGGACTTGTTTCTTCCTGCTTTGCCTTGATCACGCGACGCCCACGCGACGCCTACGTAATTCTCAGAGACACCTGTTCTGTCTGCCTCTTGTAGCCATTTCCGCTACTGCCGGAAATAAGGTCAAACAACCATCCGTTCCTTTCAACGGCCGGAAAACGCCCCCGCTTCCTCACTTCCTCGGGTAGGGCCAGATTATTATATTACACGTGTTGCTATCCATTGAAACAAATTATTAGATGAATTGGATGCAGAAAGAATTATTGGCAGATTCGCACATAAGATTTGATGCGAAAAAAGGTTTCAACGAACCCTTGACTCTGGTTATCATTAAATAAAGCTTCCCCATAAAAACGTCTTGCCGTGATGGAAAAGGAGAAAACTCCGTTAGCGCAAAGGTGAATACGGTGGGTGGAGTAGAAAAGACAAGCAAAGTTCTAAAATGTTTTCCCCTTTTGTTACTCTAGCTGTAGGCTGCTTTGTGTGTGTCATTGATAAGAATTTTCCTACTGACGAGGAGAAGGGCGTTTTTCGACCAAACTTTTACGGACATGTTGCAGCTGCTAGATGTATAAATGTACATTTATTTATTGTTTCATTGCGTTTTAAGAATTCTTAGTGAATAAACCTCGGCGATAACCCCGCACACACAGACATTACCTAATGGAGTTCAGCTTTTGGGATCGAATATGGAGATTTCTCCTTGTCAATCTACTGCTTTTTACATTGAACATTGTCATATGTTAGTATACTCTAAATTTATTTGATTACTAGCAGTATAGCCCGGCGTTGCTCGGGTGTAATGAAAGCTTTAAAACTAATCCATAGTCCCGGAGCTCAGACTCTTTGAACGTTGGCACGAAAGACTAAAAAGCAATAGTTGTTGCCAGTTAAAGCGAAACCGTAGACTGAAAGAAAAATGAATGGATGTAAGTCAAATTTTGATTTCCTGGTATTGATATCAAATAAGTTTTCCGTCGCAAACTGAATTTTAAAAGCTAAATAAATCCTCTGAGTAAATGGTATTATGGCTGAGACTAAGAACTACAATTATATTTACTTAGAACAAAACCCGAAGCAAAAACCAAAATAAAAGGGCTGAAAAAAATATAGGCATACAGGCAGATAAACAGACACACACACAAACATCTTGCCTTATATATATATATATATATATATATATATATATATATATATTATCGATTTTCTGCACTATTGTAGGAACTGCAACCTTGAAACTTCTGAATGTCGTTTCTTATGTCTTTGTCTATGAGTGTATCAAATTTGATTAAAATCGGACCACTCCTTCTATAACCCGAGTTTTTCGATTATCAATATTTATCGGGGGTACCTCGACACAAAACCTAGCTAAGAACACTCGCAGACGCTTATAGTACAACTGTGCAAATTTTCAAGAAAATCGGTTCAGCGTTTTGGAGTCTATAGGTAACAGATACACAGACACAGACACACACACACACACACAGACAAAGTTCCATTATAAATAAGTTTAGTTTTAGATTTAGATATGGATTATCTAACAGAAAAGATGAAGAACTAATAGGAAATGTTTATCAATCTAACATGTTTCACACAAAGCTGACGTAGTTTTAATAAAAGTGAAACGTGTTAAGATTGATAAACATTTCTGATTTGTTCTTTCTCTTATCATACCTTGTTAAGATTGTGTCTGCCAAAAACAAATTCTCGTAGGACATCTCTTAAGATCATGACACCGTAACGGTTCAATAAATCCAGTGAGATGTATTTTTGTCTTACACTTATTTCCAACCCGGTAGCAGCATCCCTCTCATTTTACCGAAGAGATAGGCGTTGGTGGCATATTAGCACCAGCACATTGGTTGCAGGGACTGGCAATTTGTTGTCATTATCCAATGTGCACACGCCTGGAATTTCCATTTTAAAATGACCTTGTGCCACTTCCCGCAACCGTTGGGGAATGGGGGTGGGGGGAAATAAATGTAGTGTCTGTTCCCATTTCTAATTCAATCAATAATATTCACCTTGTACAAGACCCGGGAGCCAATCTAGGTAGAATAAGAAGCACGGTTTATGCAGATATGTGGGGAAGATAGCAGTTAACCCTAGATTTGAACAAGTTAAGATTCTAATAATTGGGGAAGCATCCACTTGGGAGTCATTTTTACAAAGCAAGTAGGAGGTTAGAGAGTAAGAGGCACAGTTTATGCAGATATGTGGAGAAGATAGCGGTTAACCCTAGACTTGAACGGGTTAAGATCTTATTAATTGGTGAAACATCTTCTTAGGAGTCTGTTCTACAAAGCCGGTAGAGGGTTATAGAATAACAGGCACAGTTTGTGAGGATATGTGGGGAAGATAATGGTTAATCCAAGAACTTAACAGGTCAAGATTGTAGCAATCAGGGAAGCATCCTCTTGGGAGTCAGTTCCACAAAACAAGTAAAGTTTACAGAGTAAAAGGTACAGTTAATGGGGATATGTGAGTAGATGTTGGTCAACCCTTGACTTGAACAGGCTAAAATTGTAGAGATCAGGGAAGCATCCTCTTGGGAGTCAGCAGAGCAGGTAGAGGGTTACAGATTAAGAGGAACAGTTTATGCAGATATGTGGAGAAGATAGTGGTTAACCCTAGATTTTTAACAGGTTAAGATATTAGTGTTTGAGGAAGCATCCTTTTGGGAGTCAGTTCCACAAAGCAACAATTTATGGGAAGCTGCTGCTTGATTGAAACCTGCATCTAACCAGTGGAATATGAAGAGAACATGAGTAGTTTGCTATAATGTGCATAGCCTGGCAGGTTTTAGCTGTGAAGGTTGGTGAAATGTAGTTTATCTAAGCACAATCCATGGAGATAGCAGTTTTCATCGGTGGGAAAGTGAGTGGGAAATAATTTGTAACTCGCGTGGATGTGGTAATGCTTTTAGATTCTATCGAGACCTGAAAGTGAGGTCTGGGAAGTTCCCACCCAAATATGACAGGCCTAAAATATCCATTTTAGGCCTGTTCTGGCTCTTGTAAAGGTAGAAAATAGCACAGGGAGTGAGGTACTTACTGGAGCAGTACAGGTAGCCGACAATTTTTCCAGCCTCTTTTGGCAATGGATCATATGTACAAGTTCCACTTATCAAGATTAAGATAATCCCAGATTAAGATACACATACAGATTTCCAAACACAGATTGGATAAAGTCTGGAGTCTGCGACTTGCCTTTTTATCAGAGGTGAACTCAGCAGGTTTGCAAAAATAGAAAGGGACGTAAGGCAAGGATGTGTTTTCTCACCGGATCTTTTCAACCTGTACAGCGAAGCAATTATGAGAGAAATAAAAGCCTTGCCAGGATTTGTCATTGGCGGTCATAATCTCAACAATATCTGACACGTGGATGGCACGGTGCTGATAGCAGGCACGGAAAGGAAAATGCAGGACCTTCTACAGAAGTTATCAAAAGAAAGTGAAAAGAAAGGACTGAGCATAAACCTCAAGAAAACTGAATGTATGGTCATCAGCAAAAAAGAGAAAACCAATATGCCAACTACAAGTTGGAGAATCTAAAATAAAACAAGTAAAAAGTTTTTAAAAACCTAGGAGGTGTTTTGACAGAGGATGGAAAATGCGACACGGAGATCCAAAGACCCATTGGCATGGCCAAAGACACTTTTCAGAAGCTAACCAGAGTACTGAAGACAGGAAAATTTTATTAGAAACAAAGAAAAGAGTGCTGGATTGCTATCTGATATCTGTCCTACTGTATGGAAGTGAATCCTGGATGATCTCATCAAAGGCTTGAGGTAGCAGAAATGTGGTTTTACAGAAGGATGCTGAGGATACCATGGACAGAGCACGTGTGCAACGATGAGGTGTTGGAAAGGATGCAAACAAGAAGAAAACTAATAATAAATATCAGGAAGAGACAAATGAGATTCCTGGAACACGTAATGAGGAAGGAAGGCCTGGAGAACTTGACACTCACAGGTCGGATAAATGGAAGAAGAGGCAGGGAAAAGCAGCGCAAGATGTACTTGTTAGGTCTGAGTAAATGGTTGACGGAGCGGGGCTTGGAAGAGATACTAAGAGGAAAATTACTGAGAACGACAAGAGACAGAGCAAAGTGGAAGTCCATGATCGCTTACGTCCTGAAAGGGACACGGCACATGAAGAAGAAGAAGATAAAGAAATAAAACTAAAAGCATTTCTGTGTAGTTAATCAGTAATGAGAAGAGGTGGATTCATACCTATTCAGAATTTAATAAAAAAAACAAATTACAATGTGGATATAAAGTGGGGGATTAATTCTTAATTATAGACATTATATAAAGTGATCCCTCATTTTGTGGCCATGCTACTTTCTATGCATTTATATTCTAGATTTATCAGCTTGAGCAAATGGTTGACAGAACAAGGCTTGGAAGAGATACCAAGAGAAAAATTATTAAGAGCGACAAGAGACAGAGCCAAGTGGAAGTCTATGATCGCCTACGTCCTGAAGGGACATGGCACAAGAAGAAGAATTTATATTTCAAAATGGAAAAGAGTATGAAAAATTATCAACCTGATCTGGCTCTTGTAAAGGGAGAGAATAGCACAAGGAGTCAGGTACTTACTGGAGTGATACAGAAAACCAAACATTTTTCCTGCAACTTTAGTGATGGATAATATCCCATGGTTCTCAACCCCGGGGTAAATTACCCCAGTGGGGTAATGAGCCCATAGTTTGGAGGTAATGGATGTTTGGTTTGGGAAGAGGCAATCAGCTTATAATTTCACACTGTGCCAAATTATTAACAAAACTGCATTTCAAGGGAGAATTCCCCCTAACCCAATCTCTCTTAAAGTTATCTTTTTTTTTCAAACCTCTAGAGTAGTACAAATTCTCATAGGATTTTCAATCACTTATTTATGGTAACAAGGTTTTTTACTGTCCTTGGAATGAAGACCAAGAAACCTAGCAGACTCAACATGGCAAACGACGCTCGAATAGCCCTTTCAGTCACAAGCCAAGAATAAATAAACTGGCACATGCAATACAAGCTCAACACTCACATTAAGAATCACAGCTACGTTACGGCTACTATACCTCTGATTATTATAGATTGGTCTTATTGTATTGAATAATTTCCATTAACTTTGTCTGCTTTTGATGTAAGAAAATATAATCTTCTTTTCCTATATTACGGGTATTTGTTCATTGAGGTAATGGATAATAGTGAAATTGTATTTTGGGGTAATCGCAGCAAAAAGGTTGGGAACCTATGATATATACCAACTCCATTTGAGTTCCAGGTTGAGTTTCAGGCCAAAGTGGTGCTCAAAGCACATCCTTGACGGACCATATTCCTTGAAGGAACATCCTTTCATTGGGATAGTTCAGTGCCTGATCGGTGGTGACAGAATAAAACCAGTTTAGGTTTATATCAATGCAAAAAATTCACTTCAAATTTTCTGAATGTGAAATAGGGAAAAAAATACTTACCCAATTCAAATAATCATTCAAAACCAAACAAAATATAAGATTGAGAATATTTTAATAAAAATAACAGACAAAAGATCTCAAAACTGAGACCCTCAAAAGTTTTGACTGAAAAAAAAAAAAAAAAAATGAAGAATTTTACAGTTTCTGGCACAATCTTTCTGGACAATTTGTTGAAAAGTGAAAATTTAATATGGATGTTTACATGTGGAAATGATAAGCTTATTAGCAATAAGAATATGGTCTTCAGAACTAAGATTAAATTCCAAAAGACCATTTAGGACTTTATTTTTTCAGATCTTAAAAATAGCATAAACATCAAAAAGAACTTTTTTGGCATAATAACAGACTAATGCATGACATTCTTAGAGGTATCATGAAAAACTGTACAGCAAATGGTCATTTTTTGGGAATTGGCACTTTCAATTCTATAGTTAAAATAAAGAGATTAGTAACTGTCAGATTTTTTGATATCAGCAAATTATTTTCAGTGTTTTTTTTTATTTTTAAACAAATGTACTAAACATCTTGAATTGGATGCCATCAGATGTCAAACATCTGGAATTAGATGCAATGAGATGTCTAACATCTAGAATTGAACCCAATAAAATGTCAAAGTATCTGGAACTGAACTAAAAAAAATGTTAAACATCTGGATTTGGATGCAATTGGTTATCAAAATACTGAAATTAAATACAATCAGACATCAAACATCAGGTACTAAGCCCAATCAAATGTCAAATGCCTGGCATCAGATGCAATCAGAAGTCAAACGTCTAGAATTGAATGTAATCATTTAACAAAATTCTGAAACTGAATGCAAGCAGATATCAAACATCTGGAATTGAATACAATCAGATGCCAAAATTCTGGAATTGAATGCAATCAGATATCAGACATCTGGAATTGAATACAATCAGATGTTGAATTTCTGGAATTGAATGCAATCAGATATCAAACATCTGGAATTGAATACAATCAGATGCCAAAATTCTGGAATTGAATGCAATCAGATGTTGAATTTCTGGAATGAATGCAATCAGATGTTGAATTTCTGGAATGAATGCAATCAGATATCAGACATCTGGAATTAAATACAATCAGATGTTGAATTTCTGGAATTGAATGCAATCAGATATCAGATATCGGGAATTAAATGCAATCATATCTAAAGCATTTGGAATTAAATGCAATCAGATGTCAGACATCTGGAATTGAACACAAATGTTCTTACAAAAAAAAGGTAGCATGCAATTCAAGTATTTTTCCGTGATAGATGACGAAATTTTTTGCTTACTAATCCAATGCCAGCAAAACATTTCCTAAAGACAGGCCACAGCCAACAGGGTTTTGGGGGGGGGGGGGGTTAGAGGAATCATCAATCATGTACAGTGCCTAAAAAAGGAAATGATTTGAATATCTTCACTCGTCCACACATGATCATGTCCCTTTTGATTTATGACTGAGTAAGCAGAAGATTTTCCCTCCCTAGGCTGCAGTTTCTTTCTGTAGTAAACTGGTTACCAACCAAAGCTATAAAACCGTCTGTCCTGCTATTTAACCCATAGCTGGGGGAGAAGAGATGGATTCATACTTTTCCCAAAGGAAATTGGTGCATAAGTGAATGCAACAAACCCAACTGGAATCTGACATCGGCTCTCCAATTTCTCATTCCGAGCCATTACGCGTTACACCACACCATGCATCCCTAATTATACTTAGATAATCTAAATTTTTTGTCAAAAATTGTTTTTTAAAAAATAAAGTAAAGAAAAAAAAATAACCGAAAAGTTCACTGAAGAATTTCTTATTTCCAGTTCCAGAAGTAAGAGAATTAAAAACAAGCACAGGTATAACTGGGGTTACCACAAACTATGGCGACACCCAAAATTAAGCAAGTTGTTTCATTTCTCTGAAACTCCTAATTTTGTACTTGTTTTTTATAATTGAAATACCCACAACTGTCTCAGAAGAAGGCAAGCTATTCTTGTGGGTCTGGCTTAGATTTTTTTTTTTTTTCGTCCTCTTTTGTGTAAAGATGACATGATATTCAAGAAATGTGAGTCGGCACTGATGAAGCCGTAGTTGTGTAACCCAAAAATGTAACTGTCGGCGTTACTTCAGCGCCTGTGTCCATATGAGTGAATAGTGGTGGTTGACGAGATGTTAGTCACCACGACCTTTTCCAGGCCGAGGACCACTACCACCACCGCTGCCACCGCCACCGCCTCCACCTCCACCAGCACCTGCACCAACATTACTGCCACCACGGCCACCTCCACTGCCAGTATTACTTCCACCACGGCCACCTCGACCACCAAACGTACCTGTCAAGATTAAAAGGAAAAAAAAAAAAAAATAAAGAACAGGTGTCAATTACTGCAATGAATAATTTCGAGATAAAAATGGTAAATATTTTTTTACATTGCTACTCAATTGAAATATATATATATACATATATAGTTTGGTTAATAAAATTTGAGAAAAAACAACTAACAAAATGGTAATATTGGCAATAAAATTACCATGGTGTGGCTGTGGTCTTTTAATATATACAGTACTGTGCAAAAGTATTAGGACAAGAACTATTTTATCTTTTATGAGGCATCAAGATAACTGCGACAATTTACCAATCGCACCTAGTATATATACAGCACTGTGCAAAAGTATTAGGACAAGAACTATTTTATCTTTTATGAGGCATATTGACAGAAAATAAACAATTTAATTAAAGTAATTTTATTTGATTTACTCAACAAATTCTTTCACAAGAAAAAATACTTATTACAAAATAAATTTAATATTTAGTATAATAGCCTTTTGCTTAGAAATAATAAAATAATTGCGACAATTTACCAATCGCACCTAGAGTGTGTGTGTGTGTGTGTGTGTATATGTATATATATATATATATATATATATATATACACACACACAACATATGATGATTCATGTATACTGTCTAAATATGTATAGGAAAAATTATTAAAAAGTTGTGAGTTTAAAAATGTATTTTTTTGACAGTATTTGTTTATTTCTATTATTATATTTTATATTTCAAACCGTCCTCAGTCCTTCATCAGAAACAAATGATTTTAAAATTTAAATTAGAAACGTATTTCGCGAGAGTGTCTGTGGAGGGAGTTTGTATACATCAAGTTACGCAGAAAGCGACAGATTTTTTTTTTAAATATTTACAAACATAAACCTATCTTTAATAATACTTATAAATTTTGTTTTAGATAAAAAATTTTTTGAATGTATCTAAAAAAGTTTAGCTATTGAAATATTTGTAAAGATTCAAAACACCTAAGTCCCTATTTAACCCTAGCTTGTGTGTATTTAATTTTAAAATCCAGTATTTTTCTTTCTTTCTGCGTGTGTGTGTAGAACTAAAATCGGAGTCTATTAGTAAACATTTGCAATTTTCTAAAGTGTGACCCGGTTGACGAAAAAAGCTGACACAGTGTATATTTTTGAAAAACCAAAACCTCAATAAACTAATTGATGAGAACCCCATTTTACAACACATACCTTACCTGAATAACTACTTAATACAACGGATTCCACAAAGATCTCATTATGTACGTTACACCCATAACACCTCTGCTGATAATCACATCGTAAACCATATATAAATATACTCTCACCCAAGGAGAAACCTCTTTATTAAATAAAGGATTATCATCCTGCCCCTCACAGTCACTAAACCCTCTAAACCTTTGCTACGATATGGAAAAATACCTTCTGAGACTAAAAGAATATTTCTCAGACAACAGATCCACTTCTACTGACAACAGCGCTAATCATACTCCAAACTTCCTCTTACGAAAAATAATGCCCTATGGACTCCACCAAGCGGACGCAACCAACACTTGGATCAATATGCTAACAAAGCCAGACAACACATGGACAACTTCTTAAAAAATAAAGGACACCAAACAAAAATACACAACCTCTCTAAAGTAGAACACCAAGCCATCTATACACTTAAGAACAACCGAAACATAATTATCGTACCAGCTGATAAGGGCGGAGCTATAACCATCTTAGACGCTAATAACTATATTAAAGAAGCAGAATCACAACTTCAAAATAACAGGTTCTATGTACCCTTACCTCTAGATCCGACCAGCACTTACAAAACAGAATTATCACTTCTCATTCAGAACCTGAATCACAACATAAAAAATAAAATAAAATCTCTTATTCCTGAGAACCCCAAAACAACAACATTCTACACTATCCCAAAACTACATAAACTCCCCAAAATCATTTCAGAAAAAACACCCTACACCTCTTCATCCAACCCACATCATAATAAACAATCAAATAATGAAGAGATCTATAAAATTTCAAAAGCCCTTAATATCACACCACCTGGCAGACCCATAATATCAGGCATACACTCACAGAACTTATATCTGGGTACATAGACAATATCCTAAAACCATTATTGCCTGACATACCTAGTTATATTAGAGACACTACTGACTTTCTCAACAAATTACAAAACATTAACTTAGTCCACGATGATAATATCCTAGTCACGATGGATGTTACGTCTCTGTACACGAACATTCCACATGTTGAAGGAGTATCAGCTTGCCATGAGTTCCTTAGTAAAAGCAAACTACCTAACAACCAAATCGCAGATATATGCCAATTAATAAATTTCATTTTAACACATAATAATTTTAAATTCAACAACAAACACTATTTACAGATTAGTGGCACAGCAATGGGCACGAAAATGGCACCTAGTTATGCCAATATCTTTATGCACATTCTATAAAGAAAGATACTAGACAATTCACAATATAAATCATCACATTATTTTAGATACATTGATGACATTTTCTTATTATGGACTCATGGATTAGAAAAATTTAAAAACTTTTTTACGTTCTGCAACAACTTCCACAATACAATTAAATTTACCATGGAACACTCATACACATCCGTCCCTTTCTTAGATGTCATGATAAAATTAAACAAACATACACTTTCCACCAGTCTATACAACAAACCCACAAACCAACATAAATTCCTACACTTTAACAGCTGTCATTCCCTCAAATTAAAAAAATCTATCGTATACAGCTCATTTCTAAGAATCAAACGCATATGCTCAGATCATCCAGATTTTCTAAACAACATTAACAACCTAACAAAGCAATTTCTAAAATGTAAATACCCAATAAAAATAATAAAAGAAGCACTAAATAAAACCATCCACATAAATCCTAACACACTTCTCACATACAAGAAAAGAAAAAACAACAACTGAATTCCCATGGATTTTAACCACAATCAATATTCCCACACACTTATCAAAAATTTAAAAAATGATTACAAGAACCTCCAATCAAACAAAAAAAAAAAAAATCAAAGATATTTTCGATAAACCACCCATAAATGCAATGAAACAAACACCCAACCTATCAACTATCCTCACTTCCACTAAATATCTAAAAAATACAAACCTATCAGGGAATTTAAAATGTCAGAAACCCAGGTGTTTAATTTGTAAACATTTAGTAAACGACACAATATTCTCTGTACCCAACACCAAAATCAAATTGCACCCACCACGCCTCACCTGTGACAGCAAAAACATCATATATTTTCTCTTCTGTTCAATATGTCCCAATAGTGGATATATTGGAGAATCTGGTAATAGTTTTAGATTTCGTTTCAATAATCACAAACTTAGTATACAGCAGAACAATCAATATTCCCCAATAGCAGTCCATTTCAATCAACTGGGTCACACTTTAGAAAATTGCAAATGTTTACTAATAGACTCCGATTTTAGTTCTACACACACACAGAAAGAAAGAAAAATACTGGATTTTAAAATTAAATACACACAAGCTAGGGGTTAAATAGGGACTTAGGGGTTTTGAATCTTTACAAATATTTCAATAGCTAAAACTTTTTAGATACATTCAAAAAATTTTTATCTAAAACAAAATTTATAAGTATTATTAAAGATAAGTTTAAAAAAATCTGTTGCTTTCTGCGTCAGTTGATGTAGACAAACTCTCTCCACAGATGCTCTTGCAAAATACGTTTCTAATTTGAATTTTAAAATCATTTGTTTCTGATGAAGGACCGAGGACGGTCTGAAATATAAAATATAATAATAGAAATAAACAAATACTGTCAAAAAAATACATTTTTAAACTCACAACTTTTTAATAATTCTTCCTATATATATATATATATATAGTACTGTACAAAAGTATTAGGACAAAAACTATTTTATCTTTTATGAGGAATACTGACAGAAAATAATTTAATTAAAGTAATTTTATTTGATTTACGCAACAAATGCTTTAACAAGAAAAAAATACTTGTTACAAAATAAATTTAATATTTAGTATAATAGCCTTTTGCTTTGATCACAGCCTTCATTCTGTCAGGCATTGACATCACAAGCTTCTTCAATGTATCTAATGGTATCTCCTGCCAAGCAGCTTGTATTTGTTGCCAAAGTGTGTCTTGCAAAGTAACATTAGATTTATCAATTCAAGAGGGGGAATGAGAAAAAAGCCAGTCATATCCAAGGATAATAGAATAATGAGTAGTTTCAAAATATCTTGTTTAATAGAAAATGGGAAAATTAAATATAGCTTCTTTTTAATACATTTCTTTTATACCTAGTCTGAAATAATCAATATTTATTAGCAATTTACTTGGCTTTTCACCCTGTATACGAATTTCAGTGAGGTTTTTAGGAAAATCACCCCTGTCCTTATACTTTTGTACACTACCGGTAGTGTGAAAAAGTATTAAAACAGGGGTGATTTTAAACTTTATTTTGATGCCTCATAAAAGATAAAATAGTTCTTGTCCTAATACTTTTGCACAGTACTATATATATATATATATATATATATATATATATATATATATATAATAATAATAATAGGTGCGATTGATAAATTGTCGCAATTATTTTATTATTTCAAAGCAAAAGGCTATTATACTAAATATTAAATTTATTTTGTAACAAGTATTTTTTTCTTGTTAAAGCATTTGTTGAGTAAATAAAAAAATTACTTTAATTAAATTGTTTATTTTCTGTCAATATGCCTCATAAAAGATAAAATAGTTCTTGTCCTAATACTTTTGCACAGTAGTATAGGTTGTTGAATGATTTGTTTTTATGACTTTCTAATTTAGGATGTGCATTGTGGTGCAGTGGATATCAGCTCGGAATGACAAATTGAGGAGACGAGTTCGAATTCCAGTTGAATTTATTACATTCGCTTACACACAAACGCCCTTGGGAAAGGTATTAATCCATCTCTTCTCTCCAGTTATGGGTTAAATAATAGGACAGATTAGATTCTATAGCCTTGGCTGGCAACCAGTCTACCACAGAAAGTAATGGCAACTTACTGTGGGATAATCTTCTGACCAGTCAGTCATGTCTCTTTTGAGACATGATCGCCCAAAGCGTGTATCCCTATGGCACTTAACTGACTGACTGAATATAATAGCTGGAAACATGATTAAGGCTTCTACTGGGCATGAAGTGAGGGATCAGTTTTATATTGTTATGAAGTAATAAACTGATCCTTCATTAATTACTACTTAATAATATAATATATCTCTTGCCCCTCTAGCTATGAATCAAATAACAGGACAGATTGGGTTCCTTAGCCTTGCTTGGCAACCAGTCTACTGCAGAAATTAATGGCAACCTACTGCAGGATAATCTTCTGCCCAGTCAGTCTCTTTCGAGACATGATTGCCCAAAGCGTGTATCACGTATGGCGCTTGACTGACTGAAGTTATTTAAAGCCTTTGGATTGTAAGGATTTTTTTTTTTGAAAGAAAATATTAGATTAATGACTTTTCAAGAATAACAATAATTTTCCCAGATACAAGTCCTACTATTTAATCAAATGTTGGAATTGGATTCATGCCTTTCCAAAGGGTATTTGCACTCAAGTGAATGTAATCAATCTGACTCAAATTTGAACTCAGTTCTCTAATTTCTCATTCCTAGATGTATCCCTTGCATCACCCACACATACCACTCCACAGGGAAGAGAAGGAAATTTCGCTCCTCAACCTGTATGGATCTTTAGTCAGGAAATTTGAAACTGTGCCTATTTTACAATCGTGCCAAAACCTACTTTCAGAGATCTTTTATGAACTTACAAAAGCATTTATTTGACACGAGTTAGTTATTGGATGACGACTTCAAATTCTACGAGAAATTCTTGTCAGACGTAATTCGAGTTTCTATGTTTTTTCTTTTTAATATATGCACAGGATAATTTTCCTTATTAAAAGATTTTATTGCCACGCCAATAAAAGTTTCTGTGGGAGAGAAAGTAAGTTTCATTAAATAAGAAGGCAATAATGGTTAGGAACAGTGAGATAAAAAAAAACCTAAGTTAAAAACACCTGCACAAAATTGTCCCATTGACATCGACTATTGAGTAGAACAATTTGTAAGTAGATATGTGCGTTTGTGTGTGTGAGTACACGTCTTAATGGGAAAATAACAGGACAAAGTTTTGGAAGAAATATATGACAAAAATTAAGTAAACAAAACCAAAATATCCGACTTTGTGTTGAGTAGGTATGAATCGCTTGTTTCCAATATTGACTTTCCTTTTAGTATGAGTTTTATAGCAGGTTCTCATGTTGAGCGGGTGAGGATGGGCGGCTGTCTTCTTTAGTCATACACTTTTTTATGCCAGACAGCTGTTACAATTGCATTACGAGGCCCTAAAAAGTAGGGGGGGCTGACATGATGAAATACATTTAAAATTAGACGACAACAAATAGAGAAATCCTTGACAGTTTAACTACAAATTCTATGAATACAAGTGTGCATTTATTTATTTATAAAAAGCTAGTATACATGTGTGCATATGTATATACACATAAATGCTAATATATATATTTATATGTATATATATATATATATATATCAATGCTTGAATATGTCTATATCAAAGTGTGTGCGTGTACAAATAATTGCCAGTACGTGTAATTGCTTATATTAATGACAATGTTTCTCAGTGTGTGTGCATACAGACATAAATGCTAGTATATGCATGGTTCAGTATATGCGCATGTGTGTGTATATATATACACACACACATATAAATAAATACGACTATGTTTGTAAGAGTGTGGGGGTGTATTTGTATACATGCATAAATAATGTGTATGTTTCAGTGTGTGTATATACATAAATACTAATCTCTGTGTGTGTGTGTGTGTGTGTGTGTGAGTATGCACATAGATGCTAGCATGTGTGAGTTTCAGTATATGTGTGTGTGTGTTTATATATGTAGATGCTAATATACTGTGTGTGCTCATGGATAAATACTAATGTGTGTGCATATACACATGTATAAGTGTTTCTGTGTGTGGCAATGTACACATAAATGCTAGTATGTGTGTCTGAGGGTGTGTGAATAAATGTTAATATGTGTTTTTGAATGCTTATGTATGTACACACACAAGTGTGTGTGTATATATATATATATATATATATACACACACACACACACAAATGGATTTTATTTCAGCCAATTCCCATTTCACAAGAAAAAAAAACACATTAAAGCAAATAAAAAAATTTTTTTTTTCTTAAATACTGAAAATGGTCAGGGGCAAAAGTCATATTCATTAAACTACTTCAGTCTTTCTCAAAAAAAAAAAAAAAAACCCTAAAGAAGTCAGTGTCAGTCGTTTATAGCCACACACATTGGCAGATCGCAATAGACAAAAAGAAACAGAAGTTTACCTCATTATAAGATTAGTTGTTATCGTATCACTGGTAGTACTTATTAAGCAAAAACACAAAAACAATTTTTTTTTCTAATCATTATAGAGATTCCAGAAATTTCATTTTATTTATATTTTGTACTGGTATACAGGTGTTTACAGAAATATATTTAAAAAACAAAACAAAATACGATTATTTGACGTTTCAGCTGTTATAGAGAGCTCACATGACTAACTATTATAAATAAAAATTTTAAATTTACAAACACAAAATGAATATAAATTTGCAAAAAGTTACAAACACAAAATGATTATAAATTTGTCTATGGGTATGACAATAAGATACATCCATCAAAATGGCCTGTGTGATCAGGAGATTAGGAGCTTTGAGGAGTGTGGAACCACCTCTTAATTTTTAGTCCTGGGTATGACGATAAACTACATCATTCATCAAGGCCTCTGATTGGGAGATTCTAGGTTTTGAGGAGCATGGAACCACCTCTTAATTTCTAGTCGTGCGTATGATGATAAACTACATCTGGTAGCAAGGCATCTGATTGGGAGATTGGAGGTTTTTGAGAAGTGTGGAACCACCCTTTAATTTCTAGCCCTGGGTATGACGATAAACTACATCCAGCAGTAAGGCCTCTGGTCAGGAGATAGGAGGTTTTAAAAAGCATGGAACCACATCTCTTAATTGCTGTTGTTCCCAGGTCTACCCTGACTTGAGGTGGTAACATCTGCTGGGGTCCCATCTATGAGTAAATAGTTAATCCTTCAAACTGTGGTCATTTAAGAGAAAAAGAAAAAGTTAGGCTGGGTAAGAGTCTTTAGCTTGGGATAGCAACTTATCTACCTCTTCTTTACTGTTGGCCAAATTCCTCTTCTGTTAAAGAGAAACCCCACTTTTTCTCTTAAAATTTATATGCCTGAAAAAGACTGTAGAATGGATCTGCTGTGTTAACAACGAAAGTAACACAGTGATTCCACTAATCTGAACAACACTTGGACTGATAAGGACACTTCTCAAAATTATACACTTGCCAGCCTTTTTAGGAAGGCACAGTACTGTGCAAAAGTATTAGGACAATAACTATTTTATCTTTTATGAGGAATCAAAATAAAGTTTAAAATCACCCCTGTCCTAATATTTTTGCACACTACCGGTAGTATGCAAAAGTATTAGGACAGGGGTGATTTTCCTAAAAACCTCACTGAAATTCAAATACAGGGTGAAAAGCCAAGTAAATTGCTAATAAATATTGATTATTTAAAACTAGCTGTAAAAGAAATGTATTAAAAAGAAGTTATATTTAATTTTTCCTATTTTCTATTAAACAAGTTATTTTGAAACTACTCATTATTCTATTATCCTCGGATATGACTGACTTTTTTCTTATTTCCCCCCTCTCAAATTGATAAATCTAATGTTATTTCGCAAGATACACTTTGGGAACAAATACAAGCTGCTTGGCAGGAGATACCATTAGATACATTGAAGAAGCTTGTGATGTTAATGTCTGACAGAATGAAGGCTGTGATCAAATCAAAAGGCCATTATACTAAACATTAAATTTATTTTGTAACAAGTATTTTTTCTTGTGAAAGCATTTGTTGAGTAAATCAAATAAAATTACTTAAATTGTTTATTTTCTGTCAATATGCTTCATAAAAGATAAAATAGTTCTTTTTGTCCTAAATACTTTTGCAGAGTATATATATACTATATATATATATATATATATATATATATATATATATATATATATATAATAGGTGCGATTGGTAAATTGTCGCAATTATTTTATTATTTCAAAGCAAAAGGCTATTATACTAAATATTAAATTTATTTTGTAACAAGTATTTTTTTCTTGTTAAAGCATTCGTTGAGCAAATCAAATCAAATTACTTAAATTAAATTGTTTATTTCCTGTCAATATGCCTCATAAAAGATAAAATAGTTCTTGTCCTAATACTTTTTCACAGCACTGCATATATATATATATATATATATATATATATATATTTCAGTCTGGAAGTCATATTGTTTCAGATGACTAGGCTGCTATGCTAGAGTTGAAGAAATCAATTCTCGTGACAATGTCATTCATCAGCAGAATTTTTGTCGGTGGGTCCCTGCAGCACCAGAATAGCCCCATGTTTTGAGCATTTATTTGCAGCACAGACCACCGTTCACTGTCGTAATGTTTATTTGTAATAAACATGTATATTTTGGTCTTATTGATTTCATGCTGTTCTGGGAATAGCAGTTTATTTAACACAGCTTATGTGAAGCACTACCAAACTTTTTTAAAAATCAGATGCAATAAATATATTTGAATGATTTTAATTAGAGGACAACCAATTAACAGGACCAAAGCCAACTAATTCATTGAGCCGAGAATCTATGAGAGAGGTTTAATCGTTTATGTTAGGAGTGGAGCAATTTTATTAACCACTTTTTCCTGTAGCTATGGATAAATAGTACAACAGTTGGAGCTCTTTAGCTTTGTAAGTGTTGTAGAATGGCTGACACCCCTGCAGCACTCTCATTAATGGAATGGCCCATGGCCTAACATGATCTATTTAAGTAAAGAATAGTAGCATTAGTAATATTCGGACCGATTACTTCGGCGACTATTGCGAGCTAAACCCCTCCTCTCCATGTTGTAAGTTCTGTCTTGTCTGCCATTCTAACTATTGTACTGTTCTGTGTATATCCGTTTAGCACCAAATACCACATCACACTTTCTCTGTATCATATCAATGTAGGTGATACAAAAACTTGGATGGCAGTTATTCTAGAAGCGGATAAGTCTGAATTCAAAACCATGAAGAAGACAACAGAAAACTATTCTATTATCTTTTCATGACTAATCAAGTCAATATACAGATAAAGAAAACGAATTTGTTGAAATAACATTAAAAAAAAGATAAAGATGTACATTACATTTCAAGATTTAGGGATGAATTTTAAATGACTAAAAATGGTGAATTACACAAAAGAAATAAAATAACCTTTGGAAAGACATGAATTAATTTCTTCTCTCTTCAACTACAGTTAAAAATACAGGGTAGACAACTTTCTAGCCTTGCGTTGTAGAGTGGCCGACACCCCTGCAGTACTCTCAATAACAGAATGGCTCATGGTCAGAAATGGTCTATTTAAATAAAGAATAGTAGCATTTGAGGCGTAATATTCAATTAATATCTGGATTGATTACTTTGGCAAGTATTACGATCTAAACCTCCCTGTGTTGTAAGTTCTGTTTTGTCTGTCATTCTAAATATTGTACCGTTCTGTGTATATCCGTTTCGATATATAGTGGTGAATGATATGGCAGCACACTTTCTCTCTACCTCGATGATATAACAGTAAGGTAATCCATCTTGGACATTGGGTTAACAATATAACCTTATAAAAAATTAAAAAAATTACCCCACTTCTTGAAACCTTAGCAGCATCACTTGATGTCATTGCTGCCCTACACAAGTAGCTTGCAAGAATAAGCGAAACATTTTAAAACTAGAAGCTATTAAATACGGACTACTCCAAATTTTACAAGTTTTTCTTTTCTTTGAATTCTAAATTTATTGTGCTCAAACAAAAGTATATAGTATTTTAAAGTGATTTTCAAAGATATTATTTCAATATTTGTACATAGATTGATTTAAATTTAGATTCTCAAAAAATGATAATTATCGCAATTTGCTAAGTTTAGAAATAAATCCCCCTCCTTGAAAAAAAGATAAGGAAAAAAAAAGCCATGGACACGATAAATATATCTTAATGACTTTAATTAGACAACAACTAGGACCAAGGTTATTCATTTATAAAAGCAACAGATAGGCTCACCCGATTGTCTTAAGGTTGGCTCAAAATTGTTAAAGGCATGAAACTACTTCTCCCTAAAGCACTAAAGAAATAGGAGAGCAGTTGGGCATTTTAACTTTAAATCTTTGTTTGGCCCCAATCTTGGATCTGGGGCTAAAATCTGACCCCGTTAAAGGTTTACTTAGAACTGAAAATATCAGAAACATTTAGTATTGCTGCTGTCTTGAACTACAGAAGCAAATGTACAAAAATAGCAGGATTTTAAAGCTTAAAACTATAAATTATAGAAAACCTCAGATTTTACAAGTTTTTCTTTATTAAGTTTTAAAAAAATAAATAAATAAATTTACCAAGATTAATTATTTTTTTATCATTAAAAAAATAATTAAAAAGAAAATAAAATAAAATCATGAACAAAATAAATCAATAAATTTTAAAGACTTTAATTAGAGGATGACTAATTGCCAGAACTGAGGGAAGAATTGAACTCATTCATAAAGACGGTAGTCCATAATGACACCAGAGAGGCACATCTTGTTTGCTTTGGGGGTGGGTCAGCCTGTATTTTCTAAAGCAAGAAGCATTCTTAAGTGTACGTACATAGTCAGGTGAAAACGGGACATCAAAATCAACATGATAACAAAACCGAGCCATTAGCCGTGTAAATAAGAAACCTTTTCGGATATCAACGATTGTCAACAGACGATATTCAATGGACAAAAAAAAAGAAATCTAAAAATAAAATGTCCAGAAAGAAAGAACGGATGGAAAAGAGAAAGAAAGGTTTGAAATCTTTTTGTAGAATAATTGGGACCATCAGAATAAACAATATGCAAAGCCGGCAATGGTTTACGTAGCTTAACATTTTCAGGCCGTGTCAAATGGATTGGCTTGGGAAACTTGCCAGGGAAGGTAGATTAATATCCCACCAGAAAACAGTGTCAGTTGAGTAAGCAATGGGGCATTTTCTAAGTGTATCTTAAATTTGGCACAAGGCTGAAAGAATGGGCCACACAGTGAGGATCAAACTCACTACTTAGTTGTAATTGTTCTAGCAAGACAATGTAAAACAAGTTAGTAATGATTGTAGAATGATGATCTTGGGAATTGGGATAAAAAGCAAGAGAAATAAGATGAAAGAAATACTACTCAAAAATGAATCAAAAACACAATATACGTTGCCATCTTGAAATATTTCTGACCAATATTAACCTCACGTTATCAAATTCGGATTTCTGAAAATGGATAGTCCTCTGGAGTATTTACCCACCTTAATGCGAAAATGTTTATAATGTTACAATTAAGTAAAATAATGTTGTATTATTCAAAAAATATAACATAACCGACAATCTCCGTTAGAAGATACGCTACCGGCTATAATTATTAGGCCACCCAAGTTTTTTAAAAACATTAAGTATTTCATACTATTTTTAGTATTTATTGCCACATGGATAATTCTAAATGAAAACAGAATGTTTTTTTTTATTATTGTTTTGCAGAATTTTACAAGGCAGCCAGGAAACCTTTGCTTCGGCCAGCCAATAAGAAGAAGAGACTAGCATAGGGAAAAGAGTACAAAAACTGGACACCAGAACAGTTCATTTGATGCACATGTTATTGTGCAGTATTAACAAAAGAACTGTTCTATTTTCATATAGAATTATCCACTTGGCAATAAATACTAAAAATAGTGTGAAATACATAGTTTCAATCTACTGGGTGCGATGGGTAAATTGTCGCTATTTGCCTTGTAAAATTTTGCAAAGTAATAATAACAAAAGAACCATTCTATTTTAATTTAGAATTATCCACTTGGCAATAAATACTAAAAATAGTATGAAATACATAGTTTCAATCTACAGGGTGCGATGTTTAAATTGTGTATATTTATATATATATATATATATATATATATATATATATATATACACACACACACACACAACTGTCTTTATTATATTAGAGAGGATATATATACACTACCGGCCATAATCATTAGGCCACTCCAGTGTTTAAAAAAAATTATGTATTTTGGACTATTTTTTATTATTTATTGCCAAATGAATAATTGTAAATGAAAAAAAGAAAGGTTCTTTTGTTAATACTGGACAATAACATGTGCAACAAATGAATTTATAAATATTTAATAATTCTGCGAAAGGTATTAATCTGTCTCTTCCCTCCCATTATGGGTTAAATAATAGGACAGATTACGTTCTTTAAACTGGGTTGGCAACCAGTCTATCACACAAAGCAATGGCAACCTAATGCAGGATAATTTTCTGCCCAGTCAGTCATGTTTTTTTCAATACATGATCACCCAAAGCGTGTATCACACATGGCACTTAACTGACTGACTGAAGATAATAGTTGGTAACCTGATTAAGGCTTCTACTGGGCATAAAGTGGGGGATCAGTTTTCTATTGTTATAAAGTAATAAACTGATCCCCCACTAATTACTATTTAATAATATAATACATCTCTTCTTCCTTTAGCTATGAATCAAATAACAAAACAGATTGGATCCTACAGTCTTGGCTGGCAACCAGTCTACTGTACAAAGCAATGGCAACCTACTGCGGGATAATCTTCTGCCCAGTCAGTCATATTTCTTTCAAGACATGATTGCCCAAAGCATGTATCATGTATAGCACTTAACTGACCGATATTTCCAGGAACGAAGTGAAAAGAAAGATCCATGGGAGCTTATTGTATAACCGTTACTGTTCATCCTGATTTACCACCGGTTGCTACATTCTCACAATTTGTGCAACACATGAAACTTGACTTTGTCAGTCAGGTGGAGTGACAAAACACCCCATAAAAGACAAACTAACGTCTGCCTCCCACTACAGCTAATCCACATCACCTGTTACACACCCTCACCAAGTCAGGGAGGGAGCAAAAGAAACAAGTTGCCAACTAGGAATTACGAGTACTTAAAAAAAATTTGGAGGTAACAAAACCGCCCGTATCACTAACACAGGGTTAATAAGGATTCACGATTCCCAAACTTCAGAGATCAACCAAGGTTCCTCTCTAGTAATTAGCACAACGAAAGCGAAGAGTTAAAAAAAAAAAAAAAGTTTGACTTACCCCTGCCTCCTCGCCCTCGCTGAGGACCACCACGTCCTTTCATTTCTCCACGGCCTTTGTTCTTCAGCACGACTTCTTCCTTCACCATATCAATAACTTCATCTGGAATACGCAAATACTTTATGGTGCTGCCTCGAATATAACACTCTGGCATACGCCAGAAGCGGTCACCATCCTGGAAACATAAAAGACACATGATAAAAAAATTGCTTCCTGTGGTACACTGGTTGCCAGCCAAGGCTATAGAACCCAATCTGTCCTGTTATTTGATTCATAACTGGAGGGAAGAGACATATATTATTAAGTAGTAATTAGTGGGGGATCAGTTTATTACTTTAATAACAATAAAAACTGATCCCTCACTTTATACCCATTAAAAGCCTTCAATCATGTTTCCAACTATTATATTCAGTCAGTCATACATGATACACGCTTGATGATCATGTCTTGAAAAAGACATGATTGACTGGGTAGAAGATTATCCCGCAGTAGGTTGCCATTGCTTTGTGCAGTAGACTGGTTGCCAGCGAAGGCTATAGAACCCAATCTGTCCTGTTATTTGATTCATAACTGGAGGGAAGAGACGTATTATATTATTAAGTAGTAATTAGTGGGGAATCAGTTTATTACTTCATAACAATAAAAAACTGATCCCCCACTTTATGCCCAGTAGAAGCCTTAATCAGGTTACCAACTATTATATTCAGTCAGTCAGTTAAGTTCTATAAATGATACACACTTTGCTGATCATGTCTTGAAAAAGACATGATTGACTGGGTAGAAGATTATCCCACAATAGGTTGCCATTGCTTTCTGCGGTAGACTGGTTGCCAGCCAAAGCTATAGAACCCAATCTGTCCTATTATTTAATTCATAACTGGAGGGAAGAGATGGATTAATACCTTTCCTAAGGGTATTTGCGCGTAAGTGAATACAAGGAATATCAACTGGAATTCGAACTTGGTTCCCCAATTTCTCGTTCCAAGCCTATATCCACTTCACCACAACGCACATCCTTTGCTTACATTGTTTATATTCGGACTATTTCTCCTCATATTTTGCTGTTGTTATCACAATATTTCAGCCACTGTACCCTCCAGCCTTCCTCGGGTGTATATCTGGGTAATCTACAAGGAATTCTCAATTGAACACTTTATTTAATAGTAGACTGTTCTCATTTCATTGCTCATGTATAAGGGTTATCATCTAGTTCATATTTTTATTTAGTTTCCACCGAGTGCAGGTACTGCCTGATTCAGAGATTGAACTCACAATCACTGTCACTGAATTCACAAACCAATGATTTAATCCACTGGTCTATTGTCCCTTAATAGAATTTACTGTAGTGTACTTGGAGCCTTAAACCTAACCTGCCTGCTGATTCAGGTTGTAACTGCAGCCACTGTCCCATCACGTTTTTGATTACTGCTGCTGCTGCAGTTGAAGACTTACTATCATTTACTTTTCTTTATTACCAGCTCCGAAATCATCTTTATTTCTACGCTAGGCCTACTAAGGAGATCCTCACAGCCTAACATAAGTGCTGATTCTTTCAAACATCTAACACACCTGTGTACTTCCACCAGTTTTAAAACTGACAACAGTGTCCTTTCAAGAGATCATGAGTCTCCCTAACGTCCTATTATTTGCAGATCTTAGTTCCTTCTTCTGCCATGCAATTGCACAGGCTTGTTAGGAAGGTTAATCGTTGTTTCTCTCTGACCCTCAATATGTTCTGTAAAGATCAAAATCTCCAAGCCCTCAATCAGTCAGTTAAGTGCCATAATACGTGATACATGCTTGGGCGATCATGTCTCTTTCAAGACATGACTGACTTATATGTACCTATGTTACTTGTTTCCTTGTAGTGAAGAGAATGGATAACATTCAATGTAATGATTCTTGGGAAGAGTTCATCTGTTTATGGCATTTCCAATGATGTTCTAGGTTTCAGCCAGTTAAGTGCCATACGTGTTACACGCTTGGGCGATCATGTCTCTTTCAAGACATGACTGATTTATATGTACCTATGTTACTTATTTCCTTGTAGTGAAGAGAATGGATAACATTCAATGTCATGACTCTTGGGAAGAGTTCATCTGTTTATGGCATTTCCAATGATGTTCTAGGTTTCAGTCAGTTAAGTGCCATACGTGTTACACGCTTGGGCGATCATGTCTCTTTCAAGACATGACTGACTTATATGTACCTATGTTACTTGTTTCCTTGTAGTGAAGAGAATGGATAACATTCAATGTAATGATTCTTGGGAAGAGTTCATCTGTTTATGGCATTTCCAATGATGTTCTAGGTTTCAGTCAGTTAAGTGCCATACGTGTTACACGCTTGGGCGATCATGTCTCTTTCAAGACATGACTGACTTATATGTACCTATGTTACTTGTTTCCTTGTAGTGAAGAGAATGGATAACATTCAATGTCATGACTCTTGGGAAGAGTTCATCTGTTTATGGCATTTCCAATGAAATTCAGGTTTAATTCAGTTAAGTGCCATACGTGATACTCGCTTTTATCTTTTATGAGGCATCAAAATAAAGTTTAAAATCACCCCTGTCCTAACACTTTTGCACACTACTGGTAACGTGCAAAAGTATTAGGACAGGTGTGATTTTCCTAAAAATCTCACTGACATTCAAATACAGGATGAAAAGGCAAGTAAATTGCTAATAAATATTGATTATTTAAAACTAGCTGTAAAAGAAATGTATTAAAAAGAAGTTATATTTAATTTTTCCTATTTTCTATTAAACAAGTTATTTTGAAACTACTCATTATTCTATTATCCTTGGATATGACTGACTTTTTCTTATTCCCCCCTCTCGAATTGATAAATCTAATGTTACTTCGCAAGACACACTTTAGGAACAAATACAAGCTGCTTGACAGGAGATACCATTGGATACATTGAAGAAGCTTGTGATGTCAATGCCTGACAGAATGAAGGCTGTGATCAAAGCAAAAGGCTATTATACTAAATATTAAATATATTTTGTAACAAGTAGTTTTTTCTTCTTAAAGCATTTGTTGAGTAAATCAAATAAAATTACTTTAATTAAATTATTTATTTTCTGTCAATATGGCTCATAAAAGATAAAATAGTTCTTTTACTTTTGCACAGTCCTGTATATATACTAGGTGCGATTGGTAAATTGTCGCAATTATTTTGATGCCTCATAAAAGATAAAATAGTTCTTGTCCTAATACTTTTGCACAGTCCTGTATATATACTAGGTACGATTGGTAAACTGTCGCAATTATTTTGATGCCTCATCAAAGATAAAATAGTTCTTGTCCTAATACTTTTGCACAGTCCTGTATATATACTAGGTGCGATTGGTAAATTGTCGCAATTATTTTGATGCCTCATCAAAGATAAAATAGTTCTTGTCCTAATACTTTTGCACAGTGCTGTATATATACTAGGTGCGATTGGTAAACTGTCGCAATTATTTTGATGCCTCATCAAAGATAAAATAGTTCTTGTCCTAATACTTTTGCACAGTCCTGTATATATACTAGGTACGATTGGTAAACTGTCGCAATTATTTTGATGCCTCATCAAAGATAAAATAGTTCTTGTCCTAATACTTTTGCACAGTCCTGTATATATACTAGGTGCGATTGGTAAATTGTCGCAATTATTTTGATGCCTCATCAAAGATAAAATAGTTCTTGTCCTAATACTTTTGCACAGTGCTGTATATATACTAGGTGCGATTGGTAAATTGTCGCAATTATTTTGATGCCTCATCAAAGATAAAATAGTTCTTGTCCTAATACTTTTGCACAGTGCTGTATATATACTAGGTGCGATTGGTAAATTGTCGCAATTATTTTGATGCCTCATCAAAGATAAAATAGTTCTTGTCCTAATACTTTTGCACAGTACTGTATATATACTAGGTGCGATTGGTAAATTGTCGCAATTATTTTGATGCCTCATCAAAGATAAAATAGTTCTTGTCCTAATACTTTTGCACAGTGCTGTATGTTTTGTTTACAAAAGTTTGGTTAAAGGGTAACAATTTCGTTGTTAATTTTTTTTATATTTTGGACCCTGATAATGGCTTTCAGTACATAAGTAGATATGAAATTATCCAGTGTCTAAATAATTTCAACATTTATAAACGATTATCAAAGAGTTTTATTTTTTTGTGCAATGTCATCATTTTCAAATATTGCATCTTCACATTTTTTTTAATCATTTCACCCCAAGCAAGAATATAAAGCTACTCAGACACAAGGAGGTTACAGAGTGTTAAAGAATAAGAAAAAATCATTAATAAGGAATAATTTTTTTTTTTAATATAATGGAAAAATTTTAATGGAAAATATATGAAGCATGCTTGTTTGTAAATTTGAAAACATTTATATTGATTGAATGTTATGCTTAAGGCTTCTAGTATTTGTAGTCATTTTTTTTACCGTTTATATGAAACAGCATTTGTAAGATTTCTTGAGTTATTTTATTGTATTGGTTTTGTGATATGTGATTTAATTGACATGTTACCAGATAAATGTCACATTAATCATCATGATAATGTATTAGTTGTGTGACCAATGTATACATTGTTTGAATTATTATTATTAGAGAAAGATTTTCTAAGTGGGCAAGTGAATTCATAGACAACATTGGTGTTGTAAAGTAAGACTCGACATATTTCCTACTCTCCCCTACGACTGTGAAAAGGGACTGTCACAGTAATAAGGGGGGAGGGGGTAGCAGGAAATATGCTTTGTTTTCCTGTCTGGTCTTGTGTTCTTTCAATACTCTCTTTAGCAAGATCCTTTCCAATTTTCGGCTATTCTGAACAAAGACAGCAACTGGTTTGAAATTTTGATTATGAGTATAAATTGAAAATAAGAATTAAATTTGACAAAATGATTAAATAAGGAACAAGTATCAAAAGCTTCATAAATTTAACGTTTTGCTATTAAACTTCATCAAAAAATTTGAAAGTCGAATAATAATGCTGTCTTGATTTTTAGACTTTATGTTTGAATTTCATTCATTCAGTAGATGTTCACTTTATTAGGTCAGTATGCATGTATGTACATATCTATCAACTAGCAGTATAGCCCGGCATTGCTCGGGTGTAATGAAAGCTTTCAAACTAATCCATGGTCCTGGAGCTCGGACTCTTTGGACGTTGGCATGAAAGATTAAAATATTTCCAGTTAAAGCAAAACCGTAGACTGAAAGAAAAATGAATGGATGTAAGTCAAATTTTGATTTCCTGATATCAATTTATACATATATATATTATCAATTTTCTGCACTATTGTAAGAACTGCAACCTTGAAACTTCTGAATATCGTTTCTTATGTCTTTGTCTATGCGTGTATCAAATTTGATTCAAATCGGACACTTCTTCGATAAACCGATTTTTTCGATTATCGATTTTCGATATTTATCGGGTGTACCACGACACAAAACCTAGCTAAGAACACTCACAGACGCTTATAGTACAACTGTGTAAATTTTCAAGAAAATCGGTTCAGCCGTTTCAGAGTCTATAAGTAACGGATACACACAGACAAAGTTCCATTTATAAATAAGTTTAGATTTAGATTAGATTAGATTTTGCTATGACCATGTCATGTTGGGACACCAGTTCTTGTATGATCAAGTTAAGCAATATCAAGCCTGGTCAGTACAAAGGTGAGTGACCACTTGGGACTAACAGGTGTTGCAAGCTGGGATATGCGGGTTGTGTAATGGACACAACCCGCATATCCCAGCTTGGAATTGTAAAGAGTTCTAATTCTAGCTGGGTTCCTTATATTCACAAACATGCAAATGCCCTTTGGAAAGGTCTGAACCCTTCTTTTCTCCCCCTAGCTAAGGGTTAATTAGTAAGATCTATAACACTAAATCATTATTATCTCACAAAAAAAAAATTTTACAATGTAAAAGTATGTTGTTTAAATTTCATTCATCCAATAGATGTTCACTTTATTAGGTTAGTATGCATTGTAGATAAGTCGGTCAGTTAAGTGCCATATGTGAAACATGCTTGGCCAATCATGTCTTGAAAGAGACATGACTGACTGGGCAGAAGATTATCCTGCAGTAGGTTGCCATTGCTTTCTACAGTAGACCGGTTGCCCAATCTGTCCTGTTATTTAACCCATAACTAGTAGGAAGAGATGGATTAATACCTTTCCCAAGGGTATTTGCATGTAAGTTGTGGATATTTACTGGAAATAAACGCCTATAAAGGAAGAGACTGATGGTACTTTTTCATGGATGCTGCTATTTGGGTTTAAATCAGATACTCTGCACTACGAGGATAGGTTTGTGCGTAAGTGAATGCAATGAAATCAACTAGAGTTCGAACTTGGCTCCCCGATTTCTCGTTCCGAACGGATATCCACAACACACATCTGAGTAATGTCATCATTTACAAACATTTTTCTGGTTTTAAATAACCTGCAAAGAGTTAATAAGCCATAGAAAATGATTCAATCAAATAATCACTTAAATACTGATTAATTAAACAGGCAGGTCTTAGATTTATCTACATTTTCTGGAATCTAAATATATAAAAAAACTACTGTGTCCAAAAAGTGAGGGATCAGTTTATGTACTGATTGTAATATAAAATTGATCACCCATTTGATATTCTTGCTTGTTTACCAAATTCTGATTAACTATGAATTCACCTCTTCCCCCCTTAGCTATGGGTTAATTAGTAAAACTTATTACTAAACCATATTTACTTAAAAAAAAAAAAATCTTACAATCTAAAAATATTTTCTGGCTTCAAATAACCTGCAAAGTGTTGATAAGCTGTAGAAATTGATTCCATCAATCAAATACATAAATTTTTTGTATAGACATTATGGTATCTGAGTTTATGCTTAATTCTTGAAATGTTCTGTAACCTATGTATTAATAATTTGTTGCATTCACTTACATGCAAATACCCTTGAGAAAGGTATTAACCCATCTCTTCCCTCCAGTTATGGGTTAAATAATAGGACAGATTGGATTCTATAGCCTTGGCTGGCAACCAGTCTACCTCAGAAAGTAATGGCAACCTACTACGGGATAATCTTCTGCCCAGTCAGTCATGTTTCTTTCAAGATATGATTGCCCAAGTGTGTATCAGGTATGGCACTTAACTGACTGACTGAATATAATAGTTGAAAACATGATTAAGGCTTCTACTGGGCATAAAGTGGGGGATCGGTTTTATATTTTTATGAAGTATTAAACTGATCCCCCATTAATTACTACTTAATAATATAATACATTTCTTCCTCCTCTAGCTATGAGTCAAATAATAGGACAGAGTGGGTTCTATAGCCTTGGCTGGCAATCAGTCTACTGCAGAAAGTTATGGCAACCTACTGCAGAATAATCTGCCCACTCAGTCATGTCTCTTTCGAGACATGATCGCCCAAGCGTGTATTACTCATGGAACTTAACTGATTGACTGACTGTATTAATAATTGGGTACATTCTTGTATTTTAATTGAATGTTCAGTATGACAAATGCTGGAAACAAATGTTCAATAAAGGATGGCCTCATTGGCAAATGTTTGCATCTTACATTCTTCAGGAAGAGACAGTTTCCCAAATGTTGATTGGATCTGTTTTGGGATTTTACCTACATGACATTTTCGTTTTTGCTATATATATATATATATATATATATGTTTAATTAAAGGTATGAATTAATTGTACATTGCGACACAGAAATTTCTGTGTTTCGAGATAGATTCTCTTCATCAGGCAATGTTTGATGTTGGTTGTGCAGATGATTAACATTTAAATAACAAAAACCTTTGGTTTGCTATGTATGTGGGAAGCTATAAAATTTACATGTGTGTTTCTTTTAAATAATCAGAGTGAAGATTCATTTTGGGATTTGGCCCCAAAGAATGCACAACCAACATCAAACATTGCCTGATGAAGAGAATCTATCTCGAAACATAGAAACTTCTGTGCAATTAATTCATAGCTATATAATTATATGAAGCTCTATAATATTTATTATATTGAGCACTGTTAATAACAAAATAAATGCCAGGGCACTCAAAATAGTAAAACCTTGTATACACACACACAATGATCTTTATTTAAGTTTTACAGTTTTTAGTTTTCCAAGTTTAAAATGAAAAAGACATTTTTTCTCTCAAAATAAAAAGGAAAGCAAGAAGAAAGGACTAACCATCAGTTGTAAGAAGACAAAATATAGAGACATCAACAAGAATGAAAAGCCAAAACATGAGTTACAAATTAGAAATGTCAGAATCAAATAAGTTTAAAAACATCCAGGAACTGTTATAAAAGATAATGGAAAATGTCATACATAAATCCGGAGGTATATTAGAATAGCAAAAAACGTCTTTG
Organism: Ascarosepion bandense; assembly: GCA_037127315.1. Classification (NCBI taxonomy): domain Eukaryota; kingdom Metazoa; phylum Mollusca; class Cephalopoda; order Sepiida; family Sepiidae; genus Ascarosepion; species Ascarosepion bandense. The sequence continues at coordinate 3,146,302 of JBBBDQ010001336.1, forward strand.
AAAAGTTAAGCTAAGTATTAAGAAATGGAAAAACTTCATTAGATAAACAAAAGAGTGCTGCACTGTTATATAATATTAATTCTCCGATGTGCCAGAGAATGTTGTACAATTTTCTCACAGATGAAGAAGAGACTTAAGGCAACTGAAATAATGTTCTACAGAAGGATGTTGAGAATACTATGGAGAAAACATGTAAACAACAAGAAAGTTTTCAGGAAAATAAGAAAAGGATACTTGTGCTTGGGATCAGAATTGATTGATTGATGATTGATTTATTCATTATTTTTTGTCTCATAACCCTTTGTTGATTATTTCAGACTTAGACGTATATTATTTAAATAGCAAGACTAATTTTTTTTGTTTTTTTTGTTTTGTTTTTTTTTTTGTTTTTTTTTTTGTTTTGGTTTTTTTTTTTTGTTTTGTTTTTTTTTTGCAAGTGAATATTGCATTAATGTTTTTTTGAAGATGGCATGAATTTTTCCAGATACAAATCCTACTATTTAACCCCTAGTTGGGGAGAGAAGTGATGAATTCATACTTTTTTTTCAAGGGTATTTGTGTATAAGTGGATGCAACAAACCAAACTGGAATTTGAATTAGGCTCTGATTTTGAATTCTGTGCTACTATCCATTACACCACTTGCACATCGGCTTCGGATTAGAAAGAGACAACGAAAGATGCCTTTCAAAAGTTAAGCAAATTATTAAGAAACACAAAAATTTTGTTAGGAACAAAGAAAAGAGTAATGAACAGTTATATAATTTCGGTTCTCCTATTAGATAGAAATGCAGGACTATATCCTCACAGATTAAGAGGCAACAGAAAAGTAGTTCTACAGAAAGATACTGAGGATACCATGGATTGAACATGAGCAGTGACAAGGTTTTAGAGAAACGGGAAGTAAAAAGGACACCTATACTAAGAATCAGAAAATGACAAACAAAATTATTGGGCACACAATGAGAAAAGAGGGTTTATAAAATTTGACACTCACAGGACATACTGAACGCAAGAGAAGCAGGAGGAAACAGTGCACAATCTACTTAACAATCTCATGTAAATGGACAGAAGAGAGACTCAGAAGGATAGTAAAGGGACAAACATTGTTTACAGTAAAAAAAGATAGGAAAATGTGGAGAGTCATGATTACCTGTGTACTAAAGTGACATGACACATGAAGAAGAAGAATTGGCAAACAGACCAACGGCAACAGGATTATATTATTCTATCATTTTGTTGCACCCCCAAATAACTTGGCAAATATGATCCACTTTTGATTCCCACCAGATATCCACCTCTGCACATGACAAGTTGAATTGGGTTTTGAAAAATGAAAAATGTAAATTACAGTTCAGTATGGAAGTTGGACACAAATGAGGAAAAGACCTTGCCCCTGGGAACAAGATGAGCAAAATAATCCTGCAATTCTCTGAGAATGGGTAAACATCTGAAAAAGTGATTATGTAGAGCCTACGATAAGAGGGTCCCCTGCGGCTAATCTACCCACCTTCCCAGTCAATAGTTCCCCTTCCGACTGCTTTGGAAAGAGCGGGGCGGGGGGAAGGCAATAGGGAAAGGTTTACTCAAAATATAATAAGAAAACGGATACCCCCTTTTTCAGCTCACCTTCTGAAGTGCTTCATTGTGCATCAAAAATCCTATCATCAGCGCAAGTGAAATTCTAAAGTTAGCGTTAAGACGCCATGTGTCACTTGAGTAGATGTAGTCATTCATAAGATACACAATGTTCTGGAACATTTATATCAAACAGGAACCTAGGCCATTTCTTAAGATATTGCCAATTGTCAGAATTATCATCATCATCATTATTATTATTTTCTTTGTAAAGTAATGCAATTTGTTTTTTGTTTTTTTTAAAAAAGAAATAAAAACTAGTTTAGTTGTATCAAAATTTGGGCTTTTTTTTTTTTAAATAAGAACACAATGACAAAATCCACTGCGTAAGTCGTTTTCAGATTCCCTGCTGGTAATGAGATCTGTTTCCAGATAAAAAGTAATCTACCCTGCTTCTAAACACTTTAATGCTAACAAAATGCTCTAGTTTGACAAAATTAAAATTTAAAGGTGCTAATTCTGGCAAGGAAGGATGAAAAACAGAATCTGCTAGCATAAATTTCTTCTGCTCTTCTTTTACAATACTGTAAAAAAAACACCATTTTTTTTGTTGACCAAAGCTAAATAGATTGGTTTACTATTAATATGAAAGACATGTTGTGATTGGCCTACCTTGTTCTAAGTTGTTAAGTTAAAACTTACCATGTTCCATTAAAAGACAAGCAAGATCTTATATAACAAGAAATATGGTTTAGTTGTTAAGACAGAATTTTTGTTAAATAATTGTCATGACTTTCGCTGCAAAATAAATTATCCTTTCCTTTAAAAAAAAAGAAAATTATCTTTTTCTTAAAAAAAATGATCTTTTTCTTTAAAAAAAAAAAAATTATCCTTTACTTAAAAAAAAAAAAATAAATAAATTATCTTTTACTTTAAAAAAAAAAACAATAATAATCTTCAGTAGTAATTTTATGAAGAAAAAAAATCACACAATGTTTCTAATGGGCTTTAAAAAAAAAGGTTGCGGATTTTTTCTTTTAAATTTATAATCTTCCACACAGAAGTATGGTGAATTCAAGGAATTCTTTTTGCAGAATTATTTAAAACCAGAACATATTTTTGGGTTGTAATAATTTCCTGATATACATCTGTTTAATACATAGCTGGATGAAAACGGGTATCTAAATGTGGTATTTGCACATAAAAAAATAATGAAGCTGACTGGAATTCAAACACTTCTATTTATCTTACTCCATCATAATTGGAGTAGATAGATCTATCTATCACCCGGTTCACACTCCACCCATGTCTATTGAACAGGTTAAGAGGCTCATCCCTTGTTCCCTGTTTAGGATGTGGTTTCCGGCTTTCTCTTTTCCAATCTTCTCACCTTGTTTTTTTTTTTTTTTTTTTTTTTCAATTGGAGTAGACAGATCTATCTATCGCCCGGTTCACACTCCACCCACGTCTATTGAACAGGTTAAGAGGCTCATCCCTTGTTCCCTGTTTAGGATGTGGTTTCCGGCTTTCTCTTTTCCAATCTTTTCACTATTACATAGCCCCCTGCACATCAGTGGCGTTACCGTCTTGCTCGGGGTGAGAAGATTAAAAAAAAAATTAAAAAAAAAAATAATGTTTTGTTTTCTAATTCTTTCACAAGCAGTAACCCTTTATGCCATAGTAGTTTTCCTGCCTTGTTAGAGGTAAATTCAATTAAAAAAAAAAAAGCAGGTCCAAGCGATTATACTCTAAATTTATGAGAAGTAAAAAAAAAAACTTCAGTCCAGCGGTGACACAAAAAATGTTTTTTACACATTTACATTTTAGTAAAAAAAAAAAAAACTTTTTTCTGTCATTAAAAAAACAAAATGCTGCTGTCATAATCCTCAGAAATTAAAGTTTCTTAATTGAATTGATTATGTGTAAATGTTATTTTTGTTTTAAATTTATTTATTCAATTGAAAAAAATAAAATAAAACAATTTTTGCTCAATCAATTTAAAAACTTTGTTCCAACATAATTCTAAAAAAATATAATTTTTCAATTGAATTGTGATAAAGTATAAATACTGCTTTTTGACTGAATTTATTCTCCTGTTACACCATTCTTTTGTTATTATTACTTTGCAAAATTTTACAAGGCAAATGGCAACAATTTACCCATCGCACCCTGTAGATTGAAACTATGTATTTCATACTATTTTTAGTATTTATTGCCAAGTGGATAATTCTAAATGAAAATAGAATGGTTCTTTTGTTATTATTACTTTGCAAAATTTTACAAGGCAAAGAAGCAAAGATGAACTCATCTGAATCACCCTAAATTCTATTCATTCTTTCATTGATGAAACTGCAATATAGGCAATTATTAAATATTTATAAATTCATTTGATGCACATGTTATTGTGCCGTATTAACAAAAGAACCATTCTTTTTTTCATTTACAATTATTCACTTGGCAATAAATACTAAAAAACAGTATGAAATAAATCATTTTTTAAAACATTGGGGTGGCCTAATAATTATGACCAATAGTGAATATATATATATATATATATATATATATATACTAGCAGTATAGCCCGGCGTTGCTCGGGTGTAATGAAAGCTTTAAAACTAATCCATGGTCCTGGAGCTCAGACTCTTTGGACGTTGGCACGAAAGACTAAAAAAAGCAATAGTTGTTTCCAGTTAAAGCGAAACCATAGACTGAAAGAAAAATGAATGGATGTCAGTCAAATTTTGATTTCCTGGTATCAATATCAAATTTTCTGCACTATTGTAAAAACTGCAACCTTGAAACTTCTGAATATCGTTTCTTATGTCTTTGTCTATGAGTGTATCAAATTTGATTAAAATCGGACCACTCCTTCTATAACCCGATTTTTTCGATTATCGATATTTATCGGGGGTACCTCGACACAAAACCTAGCTAAGAACACTCACAGATGCTTATAGTACAACTGTGTAAATTTTCAAGAAAATCGGTTCAGCCGTTTCGGAGTCTATAGTTAATGGATGCACACACACAGACAAAGTTCCATTCATAACTAAGTTTATAAGGGGCAAGTGGTTACAATTGCTTTCGGACCATGAGATCAGGTTTTGAATCTCACTTGGGTGGATTAGTCAAAAGGGTTTCTTGATGAGGTTATGCCAGTGTGCGATACGATTAAAATGTGACTGAAAACCAAACCATAAGTTAATCCAAGTCATGTGAGTGCATCAGCATAGAGAATACCATTGATGGTTATGCTAGCACAAAGTCACAAGTCATCATGACCGAGAGCATAAGCACACTGGTCTTGTTCAAACTGTTCATCATGCCAGACAATGAGTCTCTCTCTCAGAAACTGTAACTAAGGTCTGCACAGGATAGTTGCAATATAAACCACAAGCAATCTCTGGAGACATCTGCAACAAGAAATTGGCTAGCTCTCCTTAAAGGCAAGTGTACTTGGAAATGAGTATCCAGCTTATATACATGTATAATTATTAACCAGTTATTGGTCAAAGGATGTGCGTTGTGGTACAGTGGATATCGGCTCGGAACGAGAAATCGGAGAGCCGAGTTCGAATTCCAGTTGAATCCATCGTATTCACTTACGTGCAAATACCCTTGGGAAAGGTATTAATCCGTCTATTCCTTCCAGTTATGGGTTAAATAACAGGACAGATTGGGTTCTATAGCCTTGGCCGGCAACCAGTCTACAGCAGAAAGCAATGGCAACCTACTGCGGGATAATATTCTGCCCAGTCAGTCATGTCTCAAAAGAGACATGATCGCCCAAGCGTGTATCACGTATGGCACTTAACTGACTGAATATAATTGTTGGAAACATGATTATGGCTTCTACTGAACATAAAGTGGGGGATCAGTTTTATATCGTTATGAAGTAATAAACTGATCCCCCACTAATTAATACTTAATAATATAATACATCTGTTCTTCCTCTGGATATGAGTCAAATAACAGGACAGATTGGGTTCTATAGCCTTGGTCAGCAACCAGTCTACCACAGAAAGTAATGGCAACCTAATGCGAGACAATATTCTGCCCAGTCAGTCATGTCTCTTTCGAGACATGATCGCCCAAGCGTGTATGGCACTTAACTGACTGACTTGGAAATGAGTATCCGGCTTATATACATATATGATTATTAACCAGTTATTGGTCAAAAGTAAAAGAGAGAGAGCCTTAAAAATTGTACCAAACAAGCTAATCACAAGTGAACATTAAAAAAAAATGGCTAAGCACCTTATGGAGCATATTAAAAAAGGCCAGACCTTGAAATGGTGGTTATGCCTCAGATTTGTCAAGAAGAGAAGTTAGCCATTGTTATCATTTTCAAATTGAGAGATGTCACTGAATCAAAGGTCCAAAAGTAATGTCTGGATGTAAACATCTCAGAAAATATATTTCAGGGTCATAAAAACCCGGATGAAAATGCTTACAATTCTTGACCAAATCCTTCTTTATTTTTTTTTTTATTTTACTTGAAAATATTGTAGAAAAAGCATTTCTTTAACATGAAGCGGAGTGTGGGGGTCTGGCATGGTGTGTGATTTATTGAGATTTATGTTTGGAAATTTAAAATAAGGGGAACAGAACTAAAAGAAATTACTTGATAAACTCAATGTGAATGCCATATTTTATACAATTTTTTTAACCACCCAGCAATCTAAAAAAACTTTCAGAAAATATTTTATGCAATCTAATATTTTACTGAATTTTTGATATTTTGATTTCATAAGGACACTTGCAGAGAAAATGTTAGAAAATTATCAATAAATTTTAGATTGATTATCAATTCAAAAGTATAAATTCAAAAGTTTTTTTTTTTGCTAAATTTTATAAACCTTAATAGGATGGTCTAGTTTGCTATGTAAATCTATGGAAGCCAAAGGAGGCAGAGTCGAGTAATGGACAGCGGCTTGGATCAAGGAATCGGAGAGCCGAGTTCGAATTCCAGTTGGATTCATTACATTCACTTATGTGCTAATACCCTTGAGAAAGGCATGAATCCATCTCTTCTTTTTTTCTTATTATTGTGTACTTATAAGGATGCATGAAAAAGTAATGGATTGCGTCTCGGATTGAGGAATCGGAGAACCGAGTTCGAATTTCAGTTGGATTCATTACATTCACTTATGTGCTAATACCCTTGAGAAAGGCATGAATCCATCTCTTCTTTCTTTCTTATTATTGTGTACTTATAAGGATACATGAAAAATAATGGATTGCGTCTCGGATTGAGGAATCGGAGAGCCGAGTTCAAATTTCAGTTGGATTCATAACATTCACTCAGGTCCTAATCCACCTGGGAGAGGCATGAATCCATCTCTTCTTTCTTTCTTATTATCATGTGTACTTATAAGGAGGCATGAAAGAGTAATGGATTGCAGCTCAGATTGAGAAATTGGAGAGCCGAGTTAAAATTCCAGTCGGATTCATTACATTCACTTACATCCTAATCCCTTTGGGAAAGGCATGAATCCATCTCTTTTTCCCCACCAAAGTTGTGGCTAAAATAGCATGACAGACCAGGTTCTATAGCCTTGGGTAGCAACTGGTCTAGGGGAAGGAAAAACTCTGAACTCAAGTTACCCTAAAGCGGGTTGGATTCCGCCAGGCTGTCATGCCCATAGAAACACCACTTCTACCTTGGCTACAGTACATGTTGTGCTCCTATGACTTTAATGAGTCACAGGATATCAGCATCTGGATGGAAGCCAAAATAAAATATGCTCATGCCGCATAATTTGTTAAATTAAAAAAAAAAGTTTTAAATGTTGAAATTTGTAAACTGGAGTTCTTTTTTCATACAATGCTATCAATTAAATGCTCCAGATTACAAATTTAATTTCTTTCTTTCTTTTTTACGCTTGTTCTAATCTCTGTATGAATGATTTTTATTTACCCCCTCACCAAGGTGGAATGTGGTACAAGCCCTTTTTAATGTGGGGTATCCTGGCCTTAAAACCTGGGCAAAAATCAATTGTCTAATATTTCACAGACAAGACTCTACTCTTCGGTGGAGTCTCGAAAGTGCTCGTGCTAATGTATGAACACAAAATACTTTTGTCTTTTAATCACTGTATGAATGACTGCAAAAACGCCCCCCCTCCCATATTTATAAACAAAACATAGAGATGCATGCTGAGATTTGTTTTTCCTAGTCAATAATGCAGGACACAACTAACTTTTGTTTATTCTTGTCTTAAAGCTAAAAACACTGCGATTGTATCCCCTTCTATGTATTAACACTGTTCTTAGTTTGTGAACTTTTTGCCTTATTACTGTTGCTTTGCCTTATTAATGTTGCTTTGCCTTATTTATGTTAATTTGCCTTATTACTGTTATTTACTTCTTTTTTTTTTTAAACATTTCACCCCGAGCAAGGCGAAAACGCCACTGATGTGCAGGGGGCTACATAAATGTAAAAAGATTAATTAGAAAAGAGTGAGGAGTACAAACTAGTTAGAAAGGAACAATAGAAAGCTGAGAAAGCAGGTGATGACAGATACATAGGTGGAGAGAAAAGGAAGGTTATACAGGGGAGGGGAGAGAGCTAGAGACCAGTGGTTAGTAGATGAGTATTGACTTTGCATTTAAATTTCTGGAGGTTGTAGCCATCAAGAAAGCAAGAATACGGGAGTGAGTTCCACAGGCGGGAAGTGCGAGAGAGGAAGCTGGAGGAGTAGAATTGTCGTCTGCGTTTGGCTAACCTGACTGTGAATGGGTGGGACCCAGTTGCCAGTCTGGTTGCACTAGTAAACACCTGTTGAGGAGGCATTAGTGACTTAAGCTCATCCGAGCAGAAGCCATGAAAGTATTTATAGAAGAGACAAAGGTAGGCCACATTTCGACGATCGGGAAATAGCTGCAGTCGAGTCTCTCCTTTGGAGCTTGTCAAGAACACTGAGGAGGACAGCAGGGGCACCTGACCATAAATGGCAGCAGTACTCCATGCACAGACGGATGGTTGACTTGTGTATATGCAGGATGGATTCAGGTGGAAAAAAACATCCTGGATCGACATAGTGACCCAACCTTCTTAGCAGTAGATTTTGCTATGGATTCAATATAGTGCTTCCATTTGAGGTCTGAAGACAGGGTAAGTCCGAGGAGGCGTAGTGTATTACTCTCAGGGAGAATCAGTTGGTCCATGCTTATGGGAGGCAGAAGAAGTTGCCTGTAATGGTTGACAGACAACAGCTTAGTCTTAGATGAATTGAAGTTGACAAGCCACTTCTTGCCCCAGTTCACCACAAAGTGTAGATCCCGCTCAAGGTCAGCAGCGAGATTATGTCTGTCTGCCACGACAGGTTTCTTACTGGAGCGGGAGTATATTGTAGTGTCATCTGCGTAGATGCCTACTTGGGACTTGATCTCATCTGGGAGGTCGTTGATGAAAATAAGGAAGAGTGTCGGGCCCAGGATAGAGCCCTGTGAGACACCAGCATTCGTGCTGTAGGACGAAGAGGCACGCCCATTCAGAACGACCTTCATTTTGCGGTTATTTAAGAAAGATTGGATTAGGTCAAGCAGGCGACCGGTAATACCATAACCGCGTAGTTTGCATAGGAGGCCAGAGTGCCAAACCCTGTCAAAAGCCTTGGAGATGTCCAGAGCAACCGCGCGAGCCTCGTCAGACTCATCAAGGGCCTGTAGCATGTACTCCGTTACGGTTGTTAGCAGGTTGGCCGTGGACATGTCAAAGTGGAATCCATATTGCCTGTCGGAGAAATTTGTGGGCGGTGAGATGATGAACTATTTCAGCATTGATTATAGCCTCGAATACTTTCCCGAATATTGGTAGAAGACTGATAGGGCAATAGTTGGATGTGTCCGAGGGTTCACCACAATTCTTAAAAACAGGAACGACTGAAGAGAATTTCCAGCATGCAGGAAAGCAGGAAGCAGAAAGGAACTTTGTCTTATTACTGTTGTTTTGCCTTATTAATGTTGCTTTGCCTTATTACTGTAAATTTGCCTTATTAATGTTAATTTGCAGCATTACTGTTGTTTTGCCTTATTAATGTTGCTTTGCCTTATTACTGTAAATTTGCCTTGCATCTAATGTTTGCTCAGTATTATTTTTTGGTCCTGTTCTTCTCTTTTCTATCTCTTGTTTATGGCAAACTTTGTCAATTTTGGTTGATGGGTATTAATGAAGCCTTTACAAACTATTTAAATCCAGAAAATTCTTTTTAAATCATGAGATTTTTCTTTTATCGAGATAATAATGGTTAGTGATACCCCATCTTACCAATTAACCCGTATCTGACAGGAAAAGAGAGGGAATAATACCTTTTTTCCGTGGGGTATTTGCACATAAGTGAATGTAATGAAACTGGCTGGAATTGAATCTCAGCTCTCCAGTTTACAATTCTGAGTCATTATCTCTTACACCACCTGCACATCCTGACTTACAGCACCTGCTACCCCCAAGTAGTCATCCATCTAGGTATTGACCAGGTTCAACATTGCTTAACTTTTGTGATCATACAGGAGAGTGTTTCAACATGATGCAGGCATAAGACTCATATCTTATGAGCATATTTTGTTTTGGCTTCCATAGGGAGATAAACTTACGATCAATTTACATAAAAAACTGGACCCCTCTACATTAACTTTTATAAATTTAATTTTGTGATTTGAGTGCTTTATCTATAGTAATATGATAAAAAATTTGAAAAATATCCAATTCTAGTCAGTCAAGTGCTATACATGATACATGGTTGGCAATCATACAAATATTTTCATGCCAACTGCTCTGACAAGCTTTCTGCGGTAGACTGGTTACCAGCCAAGGCTATAAAACACAATCTGTCCTATAATTTGACTCATAGCTAGAGGGGGAAGAGATGTATTATATTAATAAGTATTAATTATTGGGGATCAGTTTATTACTTCATAACAATAGAAAACCGACCCCCCACTTTATGACCGGTAGAAGGTTTAATCATGATTCCAACTATTATATTTAGTTAAGTGCCATACATGATACACGCTTGAGCGATCATGTCTCGAAAAAGACATGACTGACTGGGCAGAAGATTATCCATCCTGCAGTAGGTTGCCATTACTTTCTGCAGTAGACTGGTTGCCAGCCAAGGCTATAGAACCCAAACTGTACTGTTATTTAGCCATAACTGGAGGGAAGAGAAGGATTAATACCTTTCCCAAGAGTATTTGTACATAAGTGAATGCAAGGAATTCGACTGGAATTTGAACTCAGCTTCCTGATTTCTCATTCTGAGCCGATATCCATTGCACCACAACGTACAATGTACATACTCATGCTAATTGTACAATTCCACTCAGAAGAATTATCCAGTGAAAATATTTTTTTATTGCATGATTTGTTTTCTTATTTTGGAATGAATGCTGTGCAAAGTCGATTTTGACAGGAAACTTCAATTCTAGGGCAGAAATTTAAATTTATTTTACAAAGAATTAATATTTTCTCAAGGGAAACTACTCACGAGCAAAGAGAAGAATTACCCCCCTTAGAAAAATAATTGCCGTTGTATCATGTATTGTAAAGAATTAAAAATATATATATATATATTTTACAAAGATTTTTAAAAAATAATAATCGCAAAAATAATTTCATTCATTTGTGAATGATTACTGAAAGTTTCATTAAAATCCGACAATTATTTGATTTTTGCGAGAATTTCCAAATTAATGTGTTTGTCACAGGAAAAAAGTGAGTGATGCAATCATTACGTTTTCCATTGTAAACAGTCGTAACATTTGTTTAACTGCTAACTCAAATCAAAACAAAATTTTCTGACAAAATTTCGAAAATGTTAGAAGGCAATAAAAAAATTTAAAATAATTAAAAATTACTTTGATCTTCCCTCTTAATAATAATATAAACATTTTGATGGAAAATGTTTGTTTTATTAAGTTTGGGACCTTTTTTATTCATACTATGCTGTTTATAGCGATTTGGTGGAGGTACATATTTTTAAAAATAAGAGTTTTGCTTTTTATGTTTTTGCTTCTTTTATCATTAAATCATAGGTCAGTCAGTTAAGTGCCATACGTGATACACGCTTGGGCGATCATGTCTCGAAAGAGACATGACTGACTGGGCAGAAGATTATCCCGCAGTAGGTTGCCATTGCTTTCTGCTATAGAACCCAACCTGTCCTGTTATTTAACCCATAACTGGAAGGAAGAGACGGATTAATACCTTTCCCAAGGGTATTTGCGCGTAAGTGAATGCAATGAATTCAGCTAGAATTTGAACTCGGCTCCCCGATTTCTCGTTCCAAGCCGATATCCAAAGGTACCTCCACTTATTTTCGATACCTAACTTTTAAAATGAATTTTAGAAATAAAAATGTTTTCTTGAAACTTATTTTAGTTTTAATTGAAAGCTTCTTCTTCTATGTGCCATGTTCTTTCAGGACATAAGCGATCATGGCCTTCCACAACCTCCCTATCCCTACTAGCTCTTATCACTCTCTCTCCTGTTATCCCACCCAAACCCCGCTCTGCCATCCACCTGCTCAGGCCCTTCAAACATGTTATCTGCTACTTTCCCCCAATCTCTCTTTTCCTCTACCTGACCTGTGAGTATCAGATTCTCCAAGCCTTCCTTCTTCATCACGTCCCAAGAATTTCAACTGTCTTTTCCTGATGCTCTGTATTAATTTCCTTTTCAATTCCATCCTTTCCAAAACCTCATCATTGCTCACATGCTCGATCCATGATATCCGCAGCATCCTTCTGTAGAACCACATTTCAGCTGCTTCAAGTCTTTTTCTGATGCTCTGTATTAATTTCCTTTTCGTTTCCATCATTTCCAAAACCTCATCATTGCTCACATGCTCGATCCATGATATCCGCAGCATCCTTCTGTAGAACCACATTTCAGCTGCTTCAAGTCTTTTTCTGATGCTCTGTATTAATTTCCTTTTCGTTTCCATCATTTCCAAAACCTCATCATTGCTCACATGCTCGATCCATGATATCCGCAGCATCCTTCTGTAGAACCACATTTCAGCTGCTTCAAGTCTTTTTCTGATGCTCAGTATTAATTTCCTTTTCGTTTCCATCCTTTCCAAAACCTCATCATTGCTCACATGCTCGATCCATGATATCCGCAGCATCCTTCTGTAGAACCATATTTCAGCTGCTTCAAGTTTTTCCTTCATTTTTGATGATATTATCCAGCATTTACTGCCATATTGAAGAACAGACATCACATAACAATGCAGTACTCTTCTCTGTTTAAAGCGAAACTTTCCTATATCTTAATACTCTGCTCAGCTCCTGGAATGCATTCTTGTGCTTTTGGATCTCAGGAATATAAATGTATAGAAACTGCTGTGACCACAAAATGAGTGGTCAGTTTATATATTGATTGTAATATGGAACTGATCCCCCACTTTATATCCAGTATCGTTCTGTAGAACCACATTTCAGCTGCTTCAAATTTTTCCTTCATTTTTGATGATATTATCCAGCATTTACTGCCATATTGAAGAACAGACATCACATAACAATCCACTATTCTCTTCTTTGTTTCTAACAAAATTTTCCTGTCTCTTAATAATCTGCTCAGCTTCTGGAATGTGTGCTTGGCTATTCCAATTCACCTTCAAATCTCAGTGTCACACTTTTTGTCTTCCGTTTGAACATTTCCCAAGTACTTAAATTTTTGTACTTGCTTGATTCTAGTATCCCCAACCTGTAATCGGCATTTTGGGCTCCTCCGTTTGATGATGACCATACGTTCGATTTTCTTGTAATTTATTTGTAGTCCTTTTTTTTCGATTATCTTCATCTACCTGTTTCTTGAAAGCTAAATGATTAAATTTACTATTTCCAGTAAGCAAAATACTCTGGTGAATTTCAAACAGAAATTATATTGATTAGAATCTAAAATTTAAAACGTTTTTTTTTTTCAATTTTTCGAACATTTTTTTAGCAATTGACACATTTATTTTTAGAAAATTACCAAATTTAAAGTTAAATTAATCTGATTTACACAAGTATTACTTATTTATAGCATGAAATTTAGAATAAAACTGTTTCTTAAACACAGTATTGATCTTTCTAACCTTTTCCACCCCCGTATAATTTGACATGTGATGACAGCCAGACTGATGCGAGATAAGTGTATGGCAACCAAAACTGACAAAATTGTCTAATTTTTTTCTTGTAGGGGGAGGAAACTAATAACACATGACCTTTTAATGTACACACAGAAATAATCATACAAAAAAAACTTCAAATGCACAAAAAATTTTTTTTTAATTATTTTAAAAATACGAAGGCTCAATAATTTGTATAAAACTTTTCAATTTTTGATTAGTAAATATAGTCTTCACTTAATAACTCAACCTAATGCCAACAAATCTTTGAAGTATTTTAAAAATATTTTTGAAACTTTATAAATTATTATAATTTTAAAAAAAAATAAAAATATTTATTTTAAAATTTCATTATTAATTAAAAAAAATTTTTTCTTCAGGCAAATTAAATATTGTCACAGTTTTATTGCATTTTTTATTTTACTATAAAAAGCAGATTTTTGGAAATAAAGACCAAATGTTTAAAATAAATAATAGATGATTTACATTCCCCAATGAGTCCTGTGTTTAATAAAACCAATTTTTATTTTATAAAACCAAACAAAATTGAATTTACATGTAGGGGGTGAGGAACAAATATAAAAAAATATACATATAACCCAGATATGAGACCTGAAGATAAAAGATTTTCTCTGATCCCAAATTAGAGCCTGTGGTAATGCATATAAAATAGACCAAACCCGGATATAAGAGAAATATGGACATAAGAGAATTTTTATCCGGTCCCAACAACTCTCTTATATCAGGGTTACACTGTTTGGTATTGATGACAAAATCATTTTCATTATATTTACTATTTCCAAAATTTGTGTCGTCTAACAACAAAATGGATGTTTTTTTTCTCCCAAAATGAAGACTTTGAAAACAACAAAAAAAAAAAAAAATAGGAACTGCCATTTTAAAATATTTGCCAAAAATCAGGGAATTATCCAATTCAAACCAAGTTCTCAGTACTTATTCATTAATGAATAAACTGTATACTGATTTTGAAAACATTGTGAAAATCTGGAAGGGAGGCTGTTTCTCTCTTATTTTTAATCTCTCATGTGTACTTTTTAATTTGAGGGATGTTCACAAGATTCTCTCACAATCCTGAAGCTATTTCAGTAAAAAATGCATGTAATATAAGTGTGACCAGACTGAAAATTCATCCCAAATCTTATCAGAATTATTTAAAACCCCAAAAATGAATATTTTTGAGGATTGGTGCTTACATAATTTAATAAAGAATTATTTTCATCCAGAATGAATAAAAAAAAAAGCTACTCTTTATATTTATTTTACAAAAAAATCACTAGTTCCTTTTCAGTACAATTTTGAAATTTACCTTGTTGATATTCACCACAAGAGTTTTTTTTATTCAATACAGACATATTTGAAGAACTGAAAAGTGTAAAGTTTAATGCTATTTTTAAGTGTGAAACTTTTTTAAAAGAATTTTATTTACCTTTTTCTTTAAACAATTTGATTATTTTTTTTGTATGGATGTACAAAAGGGAAATAATTTTTATTTCTTGACTATTCTAAGTTTCATAAATAATATGGAATAAAAATCTGTATTCTTAAACTATTGGTTAAAGAGGATTATAATAATTTACAGATACAATAAAAATAAAGGTATCACTCGGATACTAATGAATTAGTAAAAAGACCTCAAAGTGAACACAATCAATTACTATTATCGATTCAATAACTCTGCATGAAATTTGATAAATTATTGTTAGTAACAACTCCATTATTTTAATACATTTTCTTAAATTCAGAATAATTTTTAAAAAAATCACATGGGGTGTAATTATATATTTAATGGCATGACAACTGCAAGAAAATAATAAAATTAAAAACAACAAATTAAACTCGTTTTAAAAAATACCTATGTCTAATGAATAAAGTTATTCATTCTACTAAATTTAATAAAAACATACAGAATCGAAAATGATATTCTTAAAGTTATAGAGGGTTAAAAATAATTTATTTTTAAACATAAATACTAACTGCTTGATTATTTCACTGACGGCATTCCATATTTCTTTAGTTTTAATCTTTTGCGTACTTTTTAAGTCAAATGTGTAATTACACAATTTTTGGTTTAACCCCTGATGCATAAATAAATGTTATTTCCCTTAAGTCTCAAGTAAAAAGTAAACATTACTTTTAAAAATCCAATTAATTAATCCATAAATTTACCAAATGACTTTGATACCAATCTTAAAGACACATACTGGAGATATAGTTTTAAGAGATTTTTTTTTAATTTGTTTCCCTTTTTCATGGCTTACAGCCATATCACGTTGAATACACCGGTTCTCACTCGATCACCGAAGTTAAACAACATTGAGCCTGGTCAGTACTTAGATGGGTGACCGCTTGGAAATACCAGGTGCTGTAAGAGTATAGTGACAGATGTGTGTTGTGGTGCAGTGGATGTTGGCTCAGAAAGAGAAATCGGTGGACCAATTTCAAATTCTAGTTGAATACCCTGCATTAACTTTAGCACTGGTACCCTTGGGAACAGTATTAATCTGTCCCTTCCCTCCAGTTATGGGCTAAATAACAGAGTAGGACTTGGGGTCCCTGCCCTTAAAAACAAATCCCAATGAATCTTGATACTCAAAAAGAAAAAAGTATTACTAGACACAAAACTTATATAAAAACAACAATTGTTGAAAGGAAAAAGTATTACCAGCAATAAATAAATAAAAATTTAGTTAGCAATAAATGACCCACTGAGGTGTTGATATGCCAAAAAAAAAAAAAACCAACCAACCAACAACCATTTTTCATCTATAATGACGGTTTAAGAAGTTGATTAGTGATGAGTGAATGTGCCAATGTTAAATTATTTAAAATGCATTTTTCAGGGTATTTTTTTTAGGAAGTCCACGGTGGTACCTAATAAAGCTATCAATCTCCAGAGCCAAAAATGACTACTTTTCTTTTTTTACGAGTCCTTTCACATTAAATGCCTTGATGGTAATTTCGTTATAGAAATTGGAGACATTTACAAAGTTTTAAATTTACCAACTTTGTTTTAACAACTGACAACCTCCATGACTTTCTTCACTAAGAAATTACAACCGTAAAAAATCCAAGGGAGGTAACTCGGATCTTTTTCGTTATTGGGGTGAGAAAAATCGGGGAGCCAAGTTGCAGTGAATTCAACTGGAATTCGTCCAGTTGAATTCACTGCTTTTACTTATGTGCAAATACCTATGGGAAAGGTATTAATCCGTCTCTTCCCTCCAGTTATGGATTAAATAACAGGACAGATTGGGTTCTATAGCCTTGGCTGGCAACCAGTCTAACGCAGAAAGCAATGGCAACCTCCTGCGGGATAATATTCTGCCCAGTCAGTCATGTCTCTTTCGAGACATGATCGCCCAAGCCTGTATCACGTATGGCACTTAACTGTCTGATCCCAAATAATGTCAAGTTACTTATTGCAAATATTAATTCACCCCAAGAAACTATAACTTTTAAATCAAACTTTGTTAGTTCTTTTTTTTTAATTTTTGGCACTCTTGAAATTATAAATTTTAAATTGAAATTTGTTTAGATTGCCTCACAACTCCAACCCTCAGGGTAAAAACTTTCCAAAAATCAGGGAGTTATTCACATTTCATAAATGTGGATAATATTTGAGGTACTTACAAGAAATTTTTTATAATCTAAGAAAAAAAAGAATCTGTTTTTGGCTTGTTTTTCAGGGTGAGCACAAATGGAGACCCCACAGAAGTGTTACGGAAGGCCATTGCTGTGGGAAAATTTGGCATGAATTTTAGTACATATAAATTCTTTATATCTTGAGATGAATTAACAGAAAAGATTCAATAACTTTTATATTTACAAAAAAGAAAATATACCTCCATCCACTTATTGAATGTCATACTATGATGTTCATTCATTTGATCAAATTTTGGGAGGTGAATCAGGCCAAATAAATTTTGGGAGGTGAATCAGGCCAAATAAATTTTGGGAGGTGAATCAGGCCAAAAACATTTCAGCAATTCTCATACTTTCTATACAATACTCACTCTCTATTCTAGGAATTTACAAAATGTTTTAATTACAAACAAATTTTTAATTTTAAAATAAATGAACCTACTCGCTTTATTATAAAAACTGAAAAGAAAACTTACTCTTGATGTGCAGATAACTTCACGTAAGTTGATATTCATCCAGTTGTCACAACTTACTAAATGGCCATTATAGGTTTCTCCATTTTTCAATTCAACCAACTACAAAAACGATACAATAAGAATATCAATGTAAACTAGATCTTCAAGGAAAAAAAAATCAAAATGAGTAAATTATAATAACGGGAACTTTTTTCAGACAATTGTTTCTGTTCAAATCGTGTAGGCAAACAATTTTTCACAAAATCTAATATGGCTGACAATGTTGCTATTGGTCTTCTCATGACATTTTGCGCATTCCATGAAACAGCAAAAATATGCAAACTAGCTCACAAAAGAAAATATAATTTTCTTGAAAAATATTTGATTGTTTTGAAAGTTAAAGAATGCGGACATCAGGTGAGTGTAGAAGTCAAATAACTTACCTTTCAACATGGCTGTCACCTTTTGTCTCCCTGGAGGAAGGGGAACATTCAAGATTGTGAGACTCAACTTCCTGATGTTTCCAACTAGCATCCAGTTGGCAGACAAAAATAAACAGGGTTGTAACTGAATACACGTCCCTATGTGGCCCAAAGACAAATGGTGTATATTGTGCTGAATATTTATGGAGCTCAATGTACACACTGAAATTATCAGCCAATCACTACTTATGGAATAGACTTGCCTGTAACAGAATGGAATCTCCCAGGTTATTATTTCAACCACCTACCAATTTGCCCCAGTGTGTTTTTGTTCAGTTGATTTTTGGGTTCATTCCCCTCCCATCATTTCATTTTTTCATTAAATATTTTATATTATATTGTACATATTATTGTATATATTACATTTTTATTGTCATGGGTTATTCTCCCCACTTTTTCGGTGTCCCTTGTAAGTTTCTGGCATTGTGGTGTACGAAGGATTGGGAGTAGATGGATGGGTTCTTATGGTGACTGTGCAAATTGTAATGAGTGAATGGGTCGTGATAGTGTTTAGCTAGGTATAGGATAGTTAAGCGAGAACCAACCTCTCCCCCTCCCCTTTTAGGCCTTGTGCCATAATTTTTGTATTTCATACAAAAATAAATACAGTGTTTTTGGTCAGTTGATTTTTGGGTTCATTCCCCTCCCATCATTTCATTTTTTCATTAAATATTTTATATTATATTGTACATATTATTGTATATATTACATTTTTATTGTCATGGGTTATTCTCCCCACTTTTTCGGTGTCCCTTGTAAGTTTCTGGCATTGTGGTGTACGTAGGATTGGGAGTAGATGGATGGGTTCTTTTGGTGACTGTGCAAATTGTAACGAGTGAATGGGTCGTGATAGTGTTTAGCTAGGTATAGGATAGTTAAGCGAGAACAAAGCTCTCCCCCTCCCCTTCGGCCTTGTGCCACAATTTTGTATTTATTGCAAAATAAATAGTGTTTTTGGTCAGTCAGGCCCGACTTCTATTCTAGTTGAGTACTGGCTGGTTCTTCCAAAAGATCTTTACAGTGAGGGGCAAGATTGTGTCTTAATAACCACCAGAGTTAAGGTCAGATAATGTAAACCCCAAAGTGCTCTGTATACAACGTGCTTAAAAGATGACAGTCTTAATAAAACTCGCTTATATAAGAGACAGATTAATAGTAAGTAAGAAGTTAGGCAAGAATTGAGATTAGAAGACAAACGGAGAAAGAGAAAGGGGGTGAGCGGGCCTCTTAGCTGGCTCCCTCGTATGCGTATGTGCTGACGCCTCGACCTGAACCACCTTCACTCCACAACCACATCACCAAGAAGCAAATAAAGATGTATACATTTTTTTTTATATATACATGTTACAGACATTTTGTCAGCATGAAAAAGACAGTTGATTTCACAAGAGAGAAGATAAGTTTTTGGTTGCAATTTTAATTTCTGTCGTCTTGGTATAGAGTGTGCAACACTCAGAGCTTCCTAGCATTTTTAATATTTGCCTATTTTTCAAGATATTTGATTGCTGACTGAGTTGATAAGACTCGATCACATGTGGTGCCTTTAAGGCCAGAAAAAATTAATTTAACGAGTGACCGAAAACAACTGCTATGGTGTATTCAAGAAAGAGCCTGTTAAAAATGTCTCCTTAGACTTGAAAAGTGATATACCCAATGTTGTGGAGTAGTTCTCACACTGAAGATGATAATCGTGCTATGTCAATTGATAATCGACTTAACACACACAAAATGTGAGGAACTTGGTAATCTTCCACTGAAAGCTGTCTCCTTAGTATTCAGCTAACTGCCAACTAATATCAACTGCCTTAGTCCAACTATGTCCAAATTGGAACTAATTAATAGTTCTACTGAACTTCAATAGAACTCTAAAGAACTCTCTAGAACTTCTCAAGAACTTCTCATTATTTATTGTATATAATACAATTGTGGCACAAGGCCGGTTTGGGGGAGGGGGTCAAAAAAACTCAGGTTGGTCTTCAGTACCTATCCTATACCTAGCTAATCCAACTCACGACCCAAACATACTTTACAATTTTCTCATCTACCACAAGAACTTGTCCATCAGCATGCAATCCTTTATATACCAAAATACCTCAAACGTACTAGGGACCTAAAAAAAAACCATCCAAATGAGCATAAAAATTTCATTGTGAACTATAAGTACGAATGTATATTTAAAAATAAATCATGAAAATGATATGTGGGGAGGGGCATGACATAAATTCCCAAAACAAAAAAAATTTTTAAACCAAAAACACAAACAGAAATCATTATGTTAGTTGGATCCAAACAATCCACCAAACAAAGAAGCCGCTGTATTCTGCCCATAGGACAAAATCAAGAGGCACTCTTTCTACAGGGAGTGGAGAGGAAAATAAAATGGATGGGGAGAATATAATCCTGACCCAGACGAGATAAAACGGGAAAAAAATAAAAACTCAGGAAAATGGGAATCTCGACCTGGATCATAACAAAAGACAATGCCAGGGACAGGCTAGGAATCACATTCATTCCCGTTAACTAGGTACATAAAAAGGAATTACCTTAACCAGGGGAGAGTTTCAATGGAATCCACCCCAATGTGACTAGCAGATCTAAAATAGAAAATCAAGGCTAGCCCTGTTCACGCAAACCAGGCTCACCACATTTACCCACCTTTCACTAAAGCCTGTCAAGTTCAACCGTTTCCAACCATATCTAATCTTAATTTTGAACTGATGCTCAAAATATCAGATCAGATCCTGATGTGAAAGTCGGTAACCCTGCAAGACTTCTCCCAGTCGCGTTGTTTATATCCCCATTCGAGCCGCATTTGACCAGCAAAGAAACTCCTCTGGCCAATCGGTTCCCATATGCTGAGTAGACGACAAAGTCGTTAGACAGCACACAGGCATCAACATCGCAAACAAAGTGAGTTTCTTGGATCGCGGACACATCCACGCCGAAAGACAAGAGTTCCCGTTAACTCTTATTAATATAGGAGGGAGAGTCTATTATCTGAGGAATAGGTGTGTTTCACTATAAACACGCGAGTTTTGAAGAATTTAAACAGCAAACAACAAATATTTACGAGCCACCTTCCCTTGTTTAAAACTAAATTTTATCATTTCATATTTTTCCAGCGCAAGGAAAAATTCCATTTCAAATCAGCTTTTTACCAGACGGATCCATTTTGTCAAACCCTCAATTTTTGTCAGAGTCGTTAATTTCATTTACCACAAAGAAATCCTTATTCTCTGGCCCTATTTATAGTACAATCCTGTTTGTGAATGTTCAGCATGGTCATTAAGTAAATTTTATCATTCCCGATTTTGCTTATCAAAAAGGGTTCAGGTGTGATCCCAATCAAATAGAAAAATACTGACCTGATGTTGCTTGTGAGAAAATTTGGTCTCATTATGATTACGTATGTACGTACGTAAACCTTTAAGGTAGTGTAGAAAAATGTTAACATACAGGATGGAGTTCATTTTTGGAATCAATCTTATAATAATTAATAATTACTATAATTAGTAAAATTAGTTATTTCTTTTTAACCATTTCACCCTTAGCAAGGCAAGAGTCCGTCTAGTGTACTGGGAGTTACAGTGAGAGAAAAGACTGGGTACAGCGGGTATTGAAGAAAGGATAAAAGAGGAATAGGATTTAAGAAGATAGAAGATGGCAATTGATGTTGCATTTAAACTTTTGGAGATTGTAGCTGTCAGGGAAACAAGCAAATAGTACAGAGTTCCACAAAGGGGAAGTGTGAGAAAAGAAACCGTCAGAGTAGGAGAGGCGGTTACATTTAACTATCTTGATGGTAAAAGGGTGGGACCTAGATGTCAATCTCACAGCACAAGTTAATATATACGGTTGGGGAACAAGGGAGAAAAATGCTTGTTAGAGCAGTTGCCAGGAAAATACTTGTAGAAAAGACAGAGGGAGGCCACATCACATTGGTGAGAAAGTGAGTGAAGGCGAGCTGCTAAGTCAAGATTGATTATATTGCAGATCCCTCTTTGGATTTTCTTGAGAAACTCAAGATGCAAGTTCTGTAAAGATGGATAAATGTTAAACCAGAATCTTTAAGGATTTTACATCACTTTATTCTAAATCAAGGGTCGGCAACCTATGGCCCGAAGGCCGGATCTGGCCCGCAAAGGCATTTCGAGTAGCCTGATTACCAATGACTATTTTAAACATGAGAGACGAGGCTTTTGAATTCAACAAAAGGCCTGCTGTTATCTTCCTCTGATCCACCCAACCGAATTCAAATACTATGACCACAAAAACACGATCAAAACCAAATCACTTCCATTTCTGCATAAAAATAAAAAAAAACACATAAAACAAAAACTGAGAGCCGATTTGACCGACCGACCGGCGACATATATTAGACAGGGTCACCTTCAAAGGGACAATGTTGTCTCAGTCGGCTTTCTATTTCGTTCCTCCTACAGCAACCCCCCATCGCTTACTCCTGCCACCTACCCCATGTAAGTTACTGGAATCTTTCAATGGGCCATGTTCTGATCTTATCATACGTAAGTGTATATGTTTGCAACTATTTGTACTTGTATGTATGGGTATATGTATTTCGTTTGTGGTACAATTTTCAATAACAGTTTCAAACCTACACATCATAATTTCATCCATTTCACTTCGGTTGATTTTTTTTCACTTTGAAGTATTTTGACGTTCTTTGAGGAAAAGTAATTTTTGTTAGGTGTTTTTTAATTTTAGATTTTCTTTTGTTTTTCTGATTTCTCGATCTTTATTTTCATTATGGTTTTAAATATTTAGGTTGACAGGGGTCTGCATATGTAATTTTTCTTAATTTTTCATTAATGTCCTTTGTCCAGCCCGTGACCCGTCATTATAACACAATCCGGCCCGTGGGTTGAATGAGTTGCCGACCCCTGTTCTAAAGAAATTATCAGAAAAATTTAGAATAATTTAACTTACCATTGGATGGTTCACAGCTGTACGCAATAAGGATAATGGTAACTGAAAGATAAAACAATAGGCAAATTTTATATATATATATATATATATATATATATATATAGGGCAAATTTATAAGTTACATAAAAATAAATTTATAATATAAGTTGACAATCCCATGTCCAAACATCTGAAAACTGAATACTTTTAGGGTGGAGTTAGATGTGTAAAAAGTTTACCTATTTCTTCCACATCACTTACAGTGACACGCATAAGTATTGGATACATGTTATTTCCTGTTATAACTCTAGTTTATGTTCGCCATTTTGCCTGATATTTGGGAACTAATATCTCGTAAAGTTGTTTTATTTGTATGTGGAAGGAAAATTAAAAACTCATGGTTGAATCCATTTTTTTCTTTTTTTATCAAAGTTCAAAATTAATCTATGCAAAAGTATCGGATACATGACACTTTTTTTCAAATTTCCAATCGAAACTTTGTATTTTAAAAACTTTAAATATTCAGATTTTTGATAATATTGGAATGTTATCTCTGACCAATCAGAGAAGCACACAATTGCTTACAAGATAGTGCTACTAATCATCTGACTCTTTGATGTGCATTCTGCAATTCAAAGATTAAAAATGGCAAAAATTAAAGAAATTAAAGAATTATCCAGAGATATGCGAGATAGAATCATTGAACATCACAAAGGAGGACAAGGTTACCAAAAAATTAGCAAAGAAATGAATCTAGCACTAAGTGCAGTAAGAAATATCATCTGAAATTATAAGTATGGCGATGGTATAGCAAACTTTCCAAGAAATAGAAGACCAAGAAAAATAAATGAGAGGACTTCAAGGTGGATCAGCAGAAATGTGCAAAAATACCTCTCCATTACTCGTTCTGAAATGAAAACTGATCTTGAGGGTGCCGGAATTAAGGTAAGTAAGGATACAATTAGCAGAACTCTATATCGTACAGGCTTTCATTCAAGATCACCAAGAAATGTGCCTTTATTGAAAACCAAACATGTCAAAGACTGATTAAAGTTTGTCGAAACTTATTGAAAAAAAAGATAAGCAGTTTTGGGAAAAGGTAATCTGGTTGGATGAAACGAAAGTTGAACTATTCAGAAGGAACACAGCGAGAAGTGTTTGGTGAAAAAATGGCACTGCCTTCAACAAGCACAATACCATCCCCACAGTTAAGTTTATGGGTGGTTCCATTATGATATGGGGATGCTTTTCATTCAAGAGCATTGGTGAGTTACAAGTTATCCATGGTAGAATGAATGGTAGCATGTACAGGGAGATTCTAGAGAAGAACCTTCAGAAATCTGCAACTTTTTTAGCACATTGTCAGAATTTTGTGCTTCAACACGACAATACCAAAGGAATGGTTTGAAAATAATGGTATTAGTACTCTCAATTGGCCAAGTCAGTCTCCTGACTTGAATCCAATTGAGAATTTGTGAAATACTTTGACGGTTAACGTTCATAAGCAGAATCCACAAAATATCAAGCAATTAGAGGAATTATGCAAGGAAGAATGGGATAAAGTAATGGTGTATCAGTGTGGAAAACTTGTGGCCGACTATAGAAAGCGACTGGAAGCAGACGCAACAAAATATTAAATTGATGTATCAAATACTTTTGCACAGAGTAATTTTGAACTTTGATAAAAAAAAAAAAAAAATAGATTCAACCATGAGTTTTTAATTTTCCTTTCGCATACAAATGAAACAACTTTAGGAGATATTAGTTACCAAATATCAGGCGAAATGGTGAATATAAACTAGAGTTATAACAGAAAATAACATGTATCCAATACTTATGCGTGTCACTATAGGTATGATGTGGCAACAGGTGTCATGTTTAGTCTGACTCTGCCCACCACACTCCCAACCTGGCTGAGCAGCCCGAGCCCGCCAAACATCAGATGTTGTCTAAGTGCTCGTATAGGGTAGACATGAGTGTGCTGTTTGCTGATTTTTTTTTTTTGTAATTTTTATGACTTTATCCAGTGAAAATATCAAAAAGAACTGCAGATATTTTTAGTTTAACATTTTATTCTGCTCATTTTTTAATTATACAAGGAATTTTTTGTCTGAAATAAAACTCATTTATTACTTATGATTTTAATTATCTTGCTATTTTATTTATTAGAATATTAATTTACATATAAGCCATAATATTTTACTTTTATAAATAAGCCGTCATAATATTTTGTTTATTAGAATATTATTTTATAAATAAGCCGTTATAATATTTTCTTTATTAGAATATTACTTTATAAATAAGCCGTAATAATATTTTATTTATAAGAATATTACTTTATATATAAGCCATCATAATATTTTGTTTATTAGAATATTACTTTTTAAATAAGCTGTAATAATATTTTATTTATTAGAATATTGCTTTAAAATAAGCCGTAATAATATTTTATTTATTAGAATATTACTTTATAAATAAGCCGTAATAATATTTTATTCATTAGAATATTAATCTATAGATAAGCTATACATGAAACAAACACCAATTTAACATACATAAATACAAAATTCAACCATCCAAAAAGTATAATTAAACACATTCACAAAGGAATACAACACAGACTATCTAATAATTCATCAAACAAATCAATATTTAATGAAAAGAAAAATATATACGAGGATGCACTAAGAAAATATGGCCATAAAAACATTTTAAAATATAATTCTCAACCAAACAGACAAATCAAAAACGATAATAGAAAACGAAATATTATCTGGTTCAACCCACCATTTAATTTAGAGGTAAAGACCAAATTAGGACAAATATTTTTTAAACTGATAGACACTTTCCAAAAGAATCAGAACTAAACAAAATTTTCAACAGAAACACAATCAAGCTAAATTATAGTTGCACTAATAATTCAAATAGTTTCATAGAAAAACAAAACGCCAGAAATTTAGATGTCAGTGTACAAAACAAAACCACTAATAAAAAATGCAACTGCAGGGACAAAAATAAATGTCCACTCCAAGGACTTTGCAACATAAAAGAAATCATTTACAAAGCAAAGGTACATGACACAAATGGCCAAAATATAATATGTTTGGGTTCAACCAAAGACACCTTTAAGACCAGGTGGTTCAATCACAGATCTACATTCAAAACAGAAAACTTTAAAAATTGTACAAAATTGGCTAGCCACATGTGGAAATTAAAATCAAAATATGGAAAAGACCCAGACATAACATAAAGTATGGTAAAAACAGCCAAGCCTTACAACGGTGGCAAAATATGTAGACTGTGCCAAGAAGAAACATTAGAGATTATGATATTCCCAAACAAAAACAAACTATTGAATGAAAGAACAGAAATTATGACTAAGTGTAACCATATAAAGGTTCATACAACTATGGATGAAAACGCCATAATTCCTTGTAATTTTAAAAATTGCACATTCAAAACTTCCCTGCCACGTGAGCATTAAAAAAAAACACTGTTACGTGAGCATTCTTAAAAGAAATGGTAAACGGTAAAATCAGTTATTGCAAATCACCTGAAGACACCCCTCATGGTAGAAACCTAGGTCACATAACTCATTTACACATGAAATATATATATATATAGCTATATACACTATCAGCCATAACTATTAGGCCACCTCAGTTTTTTTTAAAAGAATGATGTATTTCATACTATTTTTAGTATTTATTGCCAAATGAAAATAGAATGGTTCTTTTGTTATAATTACATTGCAAAATTTTACAAGGCAAGAAAGCAAAGATGAACTCGTCCGAATCACCCTAAATTTTCTTCATTCTTTCATTGATGAAATTGAAATATAGATAATTATTAAATATTCATAAATTCATTTGATGCACATGTTATTGTGCAGTATTAACAAAAGAACCATTCCATTTTCATTTACAATTATTCACTGGGCAATAAATGCTAAAAAATAGTATGAAATACATCATTTTTTAAAACACTGGAGTGGCCTAATAATTATGGCCAGTAGTGTATTATATATTATACTTTAGAACATAATTATTTATATATATATATATATATATATATATATATATCAGTTAAGTGCCAGTTAAGTTATGCTACTCTCAATTAACCATCATCGACAATCTCACCTACCTCCCATTAGCATGGACCAGGCTTGCCTCCCAGAGAGTAAAACACTGCGCATCCTTGGTCTCACACTTTCAGCGGACCTCAAATGGAATGACTATATCGAATCCATTGCTAAATCCGCTGCTATGAAAGTCGGTTCTCTGTGTAGAGCCCGGAAGTTTTTTCCGTCTGAATCTATCCTGCACATTTATAAATCTACCATCCACCTGTGCATTGAATACTGCTGCCATATCTGGCCGGGTGCCCCTGCTGTTCTCCTCGGGCTTCTCGATAAGGTTCAGAGGAGGGTCTGTAATGTGATAGATACCGACTTGGCAGACCGCCTGCAGTCTCTCTCTCACCGGCGCGACATGGCTTCCCTGTGTCTCTTCTATAAATACTTTCACGGCTTCTGCTCCGATGAACTTAGATCACTAGTGCCCCCTAAATACGTATTTGAACGAGATACTAGATTAGCAACTAGATCCCACCCTTTTACAGTGAAACCGAGAAAATGCAGCCGTAACTTCTACTCCAACAGTTTCTTTCCTCGCACTTCCCGACTGTGGAATTCTCTTCCAAACGATTGCTTCCCCGACGGCTACAATCTCCAGGAGTTTAAATGTAAGGTCAATTGACACCTCCTAACACACTAACCTGCTCCCATTCTATCAAGCACTCTTCCCCTCTGCCCAACCCTCATCCTTGGTATCCTTACTCATCTGTCACCTTCCTCCTGACATTCCCTATGTCTAACCACTCCTTCTCTTTACCTTCCCCTATGTAGCCCCATGCGCAATAGTGGCAGTGGAATGCCTTGCTTGGGGTGAGATGATTAAAAAAAAAAAAAAAAAACATGTACAAACTACAATCTACTACAAAATGTACAATTTTGTAGTAGATTGTCGTTTGTACATGTTCTAAAATATAATTTATAATAAATATTCATTGCAGTATTTTTATATTGAGCACCGTTTTAAAGTAATGTTTTGAATGTTGCAAATATTTTCTTCGTTACTTATTCATTTGTATATATATATATATATATATCAGTTGTGCCATACGTGATACACACTTTAGGCGATCATGTCTCGAAAGAGACATGACTGACTGGGCAGAAGATTATTTCACAATAGGTTGCCATTGCTTTCTGCGTTAGACTAGTTGCCAGCCAAGGCTATAGAACTCAATCTGTCCTATTATTTAACCTATAACTGGAGGGAAAAGATCGATTAACAACTTTCCCAAGGGTATTTGTGCATAAGTGAATGCAAGGAATTCAACTGGAATTCGAACTCAGCACCCCGATTTATCGTTCCAAGCCAATATCCATATATTTTAATTCAGATACTTCAATCCAAGGAAAAAAAGCAGGAAGGTAAATTCCAAAAACCCGATCCTAATTAATATTAAAAATTTTATTTTAATATTAAAAAATGATACAGGAAGAGAGCTCCATGTAATAAAATATTACAGAGCAAATATATATTATATTAAAAAAGGATTAATTCAAAGATGTTGAATGGCCATTTCGATATGAAGATCCCCACGGAGGATAACACATCACCTCAGCAACAAATCAAATAAACAAGAAAAGAAAAAATTGACATCGTCTGGGTTTGCAAAAAATATTTTATTCCCTTTTATAAATAATTATGCCTTTTTAAGTAAAGGCCTTTTTCTAATACTTCAACGTTTTTGGGAAGTTAGGTTTTTGAATTTGTCCAGCGTCTGTAATATTTTAAAAAAATTTTCTTTCTTTTCTTTTCTTTTTCCCTCCCTTCCTTCCTTTATCTCTCTTATCTCCCACCTTTTTTCCGTGTTGCTTAACCTTACGTCGATTTAACACGGCAGTCTGTTAATTTTTAGTTACAATTCTCTTTCTTCTTTTTGCGAACCCAGACGATGTCAATTTTTTTCTTTTCTTGTTTATTTGATTTTATTTTGTTTTATCTTTTTCTTTTCCTTTATTTTTCCTTTTTATTTTCTTTTTTAATTTCTTTGCAAATCTATTTAAAAAGGAAAAGTAGACTAATTTTTCTCCAGTTTCTGAAAGGATTTTTCTGTTGCTGAGGTGATGTGTTATCCCCCGTGGAGATCTTCATATCGAAATGGCCATTCAACATCTTTGAATTAATCCTTTTTTAATATAATATATATATATATATATAAATAAAATGTCTTAGGTTATAGCATTTTTTTTTTATTATTTCTTCTATATCCTTTCAAAGATTGTCTCTAATTTTGTTAGAAAATATTAAAGAATGAATAGGTATGATATAAAAACCATAAATCTTTATTCTTTGGTATAAACCAGTCGTAATGATATAGGCCTTTTCAAGTTAGAAGCATATGCATAGGATTTATGAGATATGTAGGTCATAATCACTAAATTATATAAAGAGGAGTCAGAGTTGGCAAAAATAGAGGAGTCAGAGTCGGAGTTGATGGATTTTCCACAACGCTGGAATTTTGTAGCAATAAAGTGCTCAATAGAGCAACAATCATTAAATGAGAAAAAATAAAGTTAATAATTATCGTCTGTAATCAATACAATCACTCTTATCCAACGTCCTGACTAATAAGAAATCATGGAACTGAGTTGACATTTGATAAGTAAGGGTTCTATAGCCTTGGCTGGCAACCAGTCTACCGCAGAAAGCAATGGCAACCTACTGTGGGATAATCTTCTACTCAGTCAGTCATGTCTCAAAAGAGACATGATCGCCCAAGCGTGTATCACATATGGCATTTAATTGACTGATTGAATCTAATGGTTGGAAACATTATTAAGGATTCTATTGGGCATAAAGTGGGGGATCAGTTTTATATTGTTATGGAGTAATAAACTGATCCCCCACTAATTACTACTTAATAATATAATACATCTCTTCTCCCTCTAGCTATGAATCAAATAACAGGACAGATTGGGTTCTATAGCCTTGGTTGGCAACCAGTCTACTGCAGAAAGCAATGGCAACCTACTACAGGATAATCTTCTGCCCAGTCAGTCATGTCTCTTTATGGCACTTAACTGATTGATTTCTGATACAATAAATAAATTTATATGTATTGATTTTCTAAGCGCCACTTTGATATGGCACAGGGGTGAAAGTATGGGGTATCCAGTGAGGATCGAACTCACTACTCAGTTGTAACAGGTTCTAGCGAGACAAGCGTGCTAACCATTATGCTACATCAGGGTGCCCCAAATAAATTTATATATTTACAGAACCTTGTATTAAAGATGCCTAAATATAAATTGCACAAAGGTTACTTTTTATAACTGCATTTTAATTACTGTGAGTAAGTTGTCTGGTTGGTTTGTTTAATGTCATATCAGTTTCTTATGAGTCATTTAAATACAAAAGTTAATTTTCTTGGGAGATTTGGTAATTTATTTTTTACTATACAAATTTATTGCTGGAATTTTGTTTTTATTTTAAATATATTGTTTGTCTTTTAATATTTTCAGAATGTTTTGACCCCATTTTGAGGTTCGCTATTTGCCCCTGGTTGTAACCTTAACAGCTGCTACTATTTGGGGCACTGTTTCCTAAAAGGTGTGCCAGAAGAGAAGAGCAGGTGAGGAGTGATGATTGAAAGACAATCAAAAAATTTAGAAACAGTTTCAAAAAATTCACATATGATCCCAAAATTTAAAATTTAAAATATTATTACTTGTAATTGCATGCATAAGTCCCAGTATAAATAGTTATAAATAATTATTGACCGGTTTTAGCATTGTGATATTTTTGCATTCTATCACGTATTAAGAATATAGTAGTTAGGGTTCCATAAAATGGAGGAATGAGTTATTAATGAAAAATGTCCTGACTGCGAATGTGTGGTTGTCTCCCTTTAACCTCCTGTGTTTTTGTTGTTTTTCCTTTTTTTTAATGTACTTTTTATCAGTCAGTTAAAGTGCCATACGTGATACACGCTTGGGCGATCATGTCTCGAAAGTGACATGACTGACTGGGCAGAAGATTATCCCACAGTAGGTTGCCATTGCTTTCTGCGGTAGACTGGTTGCCGACCAAGGCTAGAGAACCCAATCTGTCCTGCTATTTAACCCATAACTGGAAGGAAGAGACGGATTAATACCTTTCCCAAGGGTATTTGTGCGTAAGTGAATACAATGGATTCAACTGGAATTCGAACTCGGCTCCCCGGTCTTTTTATCACATAGTCTGTTTAGTGATAAATTGCTGAACTTAAACTCAAAAAGTATGTGTCAACCTGGCTTCCCTGTAGATATGTGTCCCTAGAAAGTTTGAATGGCATAGCTTGAAAAATGTAGGCGTGCATAGGGAACAATCACACAAAGACTCACAGATTGCCTTTTATATATATATATATATATATATATTAATTCAGATACTTCAATCCAAGGGAAAAAAGCAGGAAGGTAAATTCCAAAAAACCCAATCCTAATTAATATTAAAAATTTATTTTAATATTAAAAAATGATACAGGAAGAGAGCTCCATGTAATAAAATATTACAGAGCAAATATATATTAAAAAAGGATTAATTCAAAGATGTTGAATGGCCATTTCGATATGAAGATCCCCACGGGGGATAACACATCACCTCAGCAACAGAAAAAACCTTTCAGAAACTGGAGAAAAATTAGTCTACTTTTCCTTTTTAAATAGATTGCAAAGAAATTAAAAAATAAATAATAAAATAAAATAAAAATAAAAATAAAAATAAAGGGAAAGAAAAAGAAAAAGAAAAAGAAAACGAAAAAAATAGAATAAAATCAAATAAATAAGAAAAGAAAAAAATTGACATCGTCTGGGTTCGCAAAAAAAGGGAGAATGTAACCAAAAATTAACAGACAGCCGTGTTAAATCGACGTAAGTTTAAGCAACACGGAAAAAAGGTGGTAAGAGAGATAAAAGAAGGAAGGGAGGGAAAAAGAAAGAAACTAAAGAAAAAAATTTTTTTAAATATTACAGACGCTGGACAAATTCAAAAACCTAATTTCCCCAAAACGTTGAAGTATTAGAAAAAGGCCTTTACTTAAAAAGGCATAATTATTAATAAAAGGGAATAAAAAGATATAGGATTTAAAATAAAATTATTTTTAAAAAAATTAGGTCATTTGAAATTAAACTAAATAAAGACGTTTTCTTTTTCTTTTCCTTTATTTTTATTTTTATTTTATTTTATTATTTATTTTTTAATTTCTTTGCAATCTATTTAAAAAGGAAAAGTAGACTAATTTTTCTCCAGTTTCTGAAAGTTTTTTTCTGTTGCTGAGGTGATGTGTCGTCCACCGTGGGGATCTTCATATCGAAATGGCCATTCAACATCTTTGAATTAATCCTTTTTTAATATATATATATATATATATATATATATATAGATAAAACTGGACATCAGAGTCAACCCCCAGAGGTGACAGCCTGTCCTGCTAAACACAATCGTCAAGCCATGTACAATGTGTTTTTTTGCTCAATTTTTTATATATACAGGTCCGTGATGCATTGTATTACTCTAATGGTTATTTTGGTGGGTTCGTTAATTTGTTTATTATTTAATCAGTTTATTCCCTTTATTATTTCTTTGGATTAATGTATTTTACTTGCTTTTTTATTTATTTATTTTAATTTATTCTTGTATGTTTTCAGGTTTCGATTTTAAAGTAATATAGTAAAAACTTATTTTCATGTCTGCATTTTGAGATGAGTTCTGATTTAGCTGTTGCTTTGGTCTAGGAAGATAATTATACCTATTTTTTCCTCCAGGCAGAGTTTAATTTTTAGATTGATTGTTGTACGATATTTGTTTCTTCACTTGGGTATAGTTGGTAGATGAATTAATGACTGTCTCCCGAACACTGGTGTAGCCTTCACGAATCGCCAACACCGAACTGCCTCTGAAACAGAAGTTGGCTATTTTTATGTGTTTTTGGTCTTGAGCAAGAAACCATAATTTCTCGCATGTGAAAGCCTTGCTTTCGCCAATGATGCATGCGACATGTCATTCCAAAAACTGCCTTGTATGAGCTTGCCTCGCGGTTCCACGACGTCTATGAACACATGTGCAGACAAACTGCCTTCCCTTGCTTCGGAGAGGTAAGTCTCCACCCCAGATATTCTTTTCTTTTTCTTTCCATGATATTTTTGGTGTGGTTTGCTTTTTGTTTTTACTCTCCCAGATATGTTTATATATATCTTTCTTAATGTATATTTTTTCTTTGTCATCTGCTGATTTTACAGTAGCTTGATATATTACATTGCTGTGCAAGCAACTGCCATTTAAGGGAGAGATATAATTACTTTCCAGACCAAAACAAAGTACAAGATGATTCATATTTTCAGCCTTGTGCCACATCTAACATACGCTTAAAACATCATTTCACAATAAGTAATCATACAGTCATAATTTAATATCTTAAGTTTATCACACTTTTATTTGAATAACACAAAAATCTTTCCACTCTTTTTTTCTATTTAAAAATGAAATCTTTCCTCAATAGGTTAGTTGATAACTGAACAAATTATAACTGCCTTTAAAACCTTTGGATTTAGCAATTATTAATTTTGTTTTTTAATCAATTCACCCCAAGCAAGGCAATAATGTGATTAGGACACAAAGGGCTACTGGGAGTGAAAGAGAATGAAATAGAAAAAACTTTTAGAAGGTACTGGAAACCGAAATCCTATACAGGAAACATATACTTGCTTCCCTGATAGCTACAATCTACAACAGTTTAAATGCAATGTCAATTGCCATCTCTTAACTCCATGATCCCCATCTTTTTCCCAACACCCCAAGTAACTTGTTTTTCCTCTTTCCACTCTACTCCCACCGCAGCTCTCATCACACCAGTGTTCCCATCCTTCTTTTACCCATTCTCCAACACTACCTGTGACCTGTTCTTTTTTTCTCTTCATTCTCCTCGTATGTAACCCCCTGCGCACCAGTGGCAGTACTACCTTGCTTGGAGTGAAACGATTAAAATAGTGTTTGGTTTTTTTTAATTTAAAAATAAACAAAAAAAAACACTATTCTTGTTCAAAAAACAGGAGCGTGAACCAGACGATAGGCTAACATAAAATTAAAAATAATTTCTAAGTATTTTTAAAGAGGGATAGTTAAACGGTCAACAAATGTTACTTAGCTTCCTGTCAAAATTTTGAGTTTGACTAAAACGTAATTTTGCAAGTTCGATAAATCAAATTCAAATCAATTAGTGCTGCTTTACAGAACTAAACATAAAAAGAAAACCGTTCTAACATGTTTTTTGAACTTGTAAAACATAAAACAAACTAGTTTTAGAATTCGGCATTTGATTATTTCATCTTTGTAAACATTCATTAATATAAAGCATGAAATTTATGAAAAACAAACTGCAGCGACCAGGGCTCGAACTCATCTACAATGTTTGAGTCGACAAGTACATAAAACTAAAAGTTTAATACATTTTTTTTTTCATTAGTCGTTGGTCCAGGTCTAATCGATGGAATAATTTAAAAAATTTAAGTAGCCAACGGATACTAAATGACTTTTTTACCGATCAGAATGAATTTGAATAAATTAAATAAAGTCAATGTGCCATTTATGGAAATAATTATATAACTCTTTATGTTTAGACTATAATTAAAGAAAATGTGAAAGACTTCCCAAAACTTACCATTTTTATGAAGTTTCACTTTTAGGTTTTTAACAAATACTCACATGGGTCGTCGCCATTTGAGTAACATGTAAAGTTGATATCCTTGTTTACGTAGTTAGTCATTTGCGTGAAAAAGTAAAATATTTATCATTAAAATTTAAAATTAAAGACTATTTTTATTTCATTTTTAAAATTTATTTACTGTTTTGCTTCCAAGAAAATGGGAGGTTTAGCTCTAATAGCTGTGTACGAAAGTAAGCTTTTTTGCTCTTAACTTGAAGCACAACACATGGCGATGATATTGTAAGTCTTTGCGAAACTGTCTATTTTTTAATACAACAAAAACAGTTTTCTTTTAAGAAAGTGTTTTAAAATGGCAACTGACCAATCTAAAAGGAGTTTTGATTCTGAAAAGAGCCATGACCAAATTAATAAGCGGGTTCGAGTGGAAAATGGTAAAGATTCTTTCACGCGAATGACAATAAATCCGAAATATCTTAAGGAAGATTTTATTCACTCTCTAAGAGAAAAATTTCAGCTTCATTGTGAAAATGAACCGAAAAAGCCCACCGAAATTTCGTCCTTGGATGAAAACAAAACTGGACAGTGTAAGTCATTTATTTGTTTTAATATTCAATTGAAGAATTGGACTTTATTAAATTTTAATTTACTTTTTTTTTCTTTAGTTTCATGATCCAGTTCTCAAGGGTTGATACTATGATATCTTTTTAAAAAATATAAATACTTTTATATATGTGTTCAGTATTATTTTCCCTTGTGTGGAAGTGTAATTTTTTTTCATTTTGTTTTAAATATTAGTTTCGTCGTTCATCAGGTA
Organism: Ascarosepion bandense; assembly: GCA_037127315.1. Lineage (NCBI taxonomy): Eukaryota > Metazoa > Mollusca > Cephalopoda > Sepiida > Sepiidae > Ascarosepion > Ascarosepion bandense. Next base: position 3,182,112 of record JBBBDQ010001336.1, read on the forward strand.
TGTCTAAGCAGTCGTGGCTCTCGAGTCTCGACAGATTCATTTTTTCTATTATCTGCATCTAGCTATGACATTCCCAGTTCAGAGTTTTGAATTCGGAGTTTTTTTTTTGGTTTGAAAGAAAAAATAGAATATGGTTAAGTTAGGTAGGTTAGGACTTCTAGGCCTCGCGGCCTCTCGTGTGTCCCTTCTTAAATCCCCTCTCCCCTCTCTTAGAATTGTGGCATGGCCGAGATGGAGAGAAAATAAATTATTTCCATCTCTAATCAAGCTCATATTTTAATTTTCATGCTTCTTCTTTTCTTTTTTTTTTCTGAATGAATTTGTGCGAAAGTGAATACTATAAAATAGGCGGGAATTTGAATACAACTCGCCGATTTCTGAGTCTTCATGCTAACAACAGCGTTAACAATGACACGCTTGTCTTCATTAAGGTGTTATCATCCACTCTAGGCTACATTGCAGTGAGATTCTGAAACCATAAATCATCTTCAATTGGAGTAGATAGATCTATCGCCCGGTTCACACTCCTCCATCCACGTCTATTGAACAGGTTAAGGGGCTCATCCCTTGTTCCCTGTTTAGGATGTGGTTTTCGGCTTTCTCTTTTCCGATCTTTTCACTATTACGTAGCCCCCTGCACATCAGTGGCGTTACCACCTTGCTTGAGGTGATATGATTTAAAAAAAAAAAAAATCTTCAAGTAATTTTTTTTTTCTAATTAAAACTTGTTGTGGGACAATTTTTCCACCCGAAAGTTAAATTATTAAAAAAAAAAATTAGGCTATTAAATAAATTGATTAAACTGATTTTAACATTTTTTTAAAGTATTTAAAAATAATGATGATGATTATTTTTAAATACCTACAATGAATAAACAATAAACATTGTTTACTAAACAAATAATTAGAACGTGTTGACATCTGCGCTTATAGTCGGATTTTTAAGTTTCAAATGATTTTTTTTTTACATTTCAAGCATTTTTTCTCCCTTTTGGAAACGAATAACCTTATTTTTCCATTTGTGAAAAATTTAATTTGGATTTTTTTTTTTTTTTTTACAGAAATTATTACCTAAAGGCTTAAAGTTACTTTATTTTTTTTAAGTTACCGCCAAAAATTCACTAAAAAAATGAGCATATACTTGATGAAAAAATATTAGAAATGGACATTTATAGAAATATACATTTTTGTTTGTAGAAAAAATATTACCAACAATATATTTCTGAAGAAAAAATTACCATAACATTTTTTTTTTGTTTGAAGGAGAAAAAAAATTATTCTCAGCATTTTTGAATACAAAATTTTCGGTTTTCGAAAATAAAAAATAATAAAACAAAAAATTTTCATTAAAATGTGACTAAAAAAATTCACTATAATCGAATAATAAAAAAATACCTTAAACTCCCACCTTTTTTGGTATTAACCCACAAAAGGTTGATAAACAAATAATTAAAAAAAACTCAGACTTTTTTTTTTTTTTTGCTTAGCATTTAGAAAGAATCTTCTTATCTTCGGATTTCAGTGTCTTCTGTTAAAACAATTTTTAGATATTTAGATTTATTTTGTACTTGCTTGTTTTTAACATCTCCATTCACTTCCATTTTGCTAAAACAACCATGCATTGTCTTTTTACGATATTTCATTCATACTAGGATGTGCATTGTGGTACAGTGGATATTGGCTCGGGAGAAACCGGGGAGCCGAGTTCGAATTCCAGCTAAATCCATTGTATTCACTTACACACAAATACCCTTGGGAAAGGTATTAATCCGTCTCTTCCTTCCAGTTATGGGTTAAATAGCAGGACAGATTGGGTTCTATAGCCTTGGTCGGCAACCAGTCTACCGCAGAAAGCAATGGCAACCTACTGCGGGATAATCTTCTGCCCAGTCAGTCATGTCTCTTTCGAGACATGATCGCCCAAGTGTGTATCACGTATGGCACTTAACTGACTTTTTTGTTTCTTTTGATGAGATTGTGATTGCCAATAATAAATCCTAGTGTGATTCAACATAACTCCCAGAAAATTGATTTTTTTTTTTTCCATTTTGATATATGTTGTAAAAAAAAATCTTGAAAATTTTAAGCGAAAATTCCTAACCGTTCTCAACATATCAGTCAGTTTAGTGCCATACGTGATGCACACTTGGGCGATCATGTCTTGCAAGAGACATAACTGGCTGGGCAGAAGATTTTCCCACAGTAGGTTGCCATTGCTTTCTGCGGTAGACTGGTTGCCGACCAAGGCTATAGAACCCAATCTGTCCTGCTATTTAACCCATAGCTAGAAGGAGAAGTGACAGACTACTATCTTTTTCAGGGGTAATTGCATGTTAAGTGAATACAACAAATTCAACTGGAATTTGAACTTTGCTTTCCGATTTTTTGTTCCAAGCCAATATCCAATGTACCACAAATTTCAAACTCATCATATTTTATGTCTTTTTTGTTTTTGTTTTTTCAATGCAATTCCATAAAAATTGAAATAAAAAGAGAGGGTTGTTAAAATCGTGGATTAATTCCCCAATTACTATGTAATGTTTTCACAATATTTTGTTACCTATGGATTTGAATGAGTCAAAATTAGGTCATAATTGCAAAATTGCCACAAATCAGAATTTTTGGGAAAAAAATATTAATAGGTCTAGAATTAGTCGCTTTGAGAGACAGTTAATAAAACGTTTTGGGCTTTATTCTTCAAATACTTCAGTTTTCAAATGTTGTATCACCTTTTGTTACTTTTAATGGACAAAGATGATGTTTTTCCATGTGGTTGGCAACCTAAAAAAACTGCTAATATCTACTATTTGGTTACTCCCTATACAATTCTAAGGGGATATTTGGATTCTTTAACTAAAAATCTATAAGAGTATCAAATTTAATTCATTTCTAGATCAGAAAATATAAGGGTTTCTGTGAGATTGAGTTTAAAAATGGAAATGGTCTGTTGACGAAAAATGCTGATTCAGCAAAATAACTTGAGAATGGTTAGGAATTTTCACTTAAAGTTACTTGTAATACATTTGGCTCTCAACAAAAAAAGCCTATTTAAAATAATATGTCAATAAAACCTGATCAACAAACTGGTTTCTTACAAAGAACCTCGTATATCATATTGTTTGCCATCATTGACAGGCAAACAATATGACATACAAGGTTCTTACTATTGTATCAAAACTGTTTTAATTTTTGCCTTTGTCTTTAACTTCAGGTGATCTCACTTCACGGTTCTTTCATTCCTCTCCATTTGTCCACTGTGTGTTACCAGAGCTGATTCAAGAAGATCATTATCTTGACAGACTCCAAGGAGAATTGCAAGAACTCACCTTTCATGAGAAAAACAATGACTTGTATAATTTTCATCAGGTAACTTTACCTTGTTCATATTGAGTTAATTTGTGGAAAAGTGGGATGTCTTGATAGCTGTTCAAATGCCTCTTTTCTTAGAACCATTTCACCCCAGGCAAGGCAATAATGCCCCTAAGACAAAATGTGGATAACTTAGCATGAGAGAATATGAGAAAAAGAAAGCATGATTAAGGAAATGTGATAAAAAAAAGTGCGTTGTGGTGCATTGGATATCGGCTCGGAACAAGAAATTGGGAAGCCGAGTTCAAATTCCAGTTGAATTCATTGCATTCACTTACATGCAAATACCCTTGGGAAAGGTATTAATCCATCTCTTCCTTTCAGTTATGGGTTAAATAACAGGACAGATTGGGTTCTGTAGTCTTGGTTGGCAACCAGTCTACCGCAGAAAGCAATGGCAACCTACTGCGAGATAATCTTCTGCCTGGTCAGTCATGTCTCTATCGAGATATGATCACCCAAGTGTGGGATCAGTTTTATATTGTTATGAAGTAATAAACTGATCCCTTACTAATTACTACTTAATAGTATAATACATCTCTTCCCCCCGCTAGCTATGAGTCAAATAACAAAACAGATTGGGTTCATTAGCCTTGGTTGGCAAACAGCCCACCACAGAAACTAATGGCAACCTACTGTGGGAAAAATCTTCTGCCCAGTCAGTCATGTCTCTTTCGAGACATGATCACCCAAGTATGTATCACGTATGGCACCTAACTGATTGACTTAATCAGTAGAATATTTGATAAGTAACAAAACACTCGAGAGAAAAAAAAAGGTTGAATTGAAAATTTGCCTTTCCATTGGGATTTGGTCAATGAAAAAGATTAGATTTTTTATTAATATTTAAATAAATTTAATTTACAATTGTTTTTGTTCTGAAGTACCTTTATATATTTTACCAACTTGTCTAATTTTTTTTTTTTTTTTTATCTGCATTAGAGTTCAGACCTCAAACATGCTTCGGGGCGACACACTGCAGCCCTAAGGTAAGAACTAAAATTTATGCCTTAAATTATTATTTGCTTACAACATTATGTAAGAGCACCATGATGCAATTCACTCTGCTAGAAATTTTGCAAACACATGCTGTACTGTTTGGCATTCGCGTCAAAATCTCCAATATAGAATGTATGGGTGTCAATCTGAAGACAGTGCAGAGGATTCAGAAAGAGTTGGATGAGTCTAATGGTGATTACGAAAATGCGGCAGCTCTTTAAACTCATCGTTCTAATAAGTAAAAAAGAATTATTCACCAACTTAAACAAGGAGACCGTCCAGAAGAGATGCAAGAGATTTCGAAGTCATCTGGAGGCCGTGATTGAAGCCAATGGTGATTTTATTGAATAAATTTAATCTGTAGTATTTCAAGATATTTTTGTGTAATTTTAGTAAATATATCTGTTAAAATGAGATGTCATTGCTGTTTTCATTTTTGTATAATTTAGACAACAATTTATCCATAGCACCCTGTGTGTGTTACACTAATGTATGGCTTTGAATCATGGTCTCCATATAGGTCCCATGTCAGCAAGCCGGATGTCTTCTACAAAAGTTGTCACTGTGTGATCTGTGGCTATACTTTTGATAATAGGCTATCCAATGTCGATCTTGAATTGAGACTTTTTTTGATGCAGTCACAACTTTGCTGGGCTGGTCATGTTGCAAGGATGAGTGACAACAGAATACCTAAGGTCCTCATGTATAGCCGGTTTGACAGTAGACAAAGGACTTTTGGGATGGCCATGGCTCAGGTATAAAGACAAGCTAAAGAATGAGTGACAACAGAATACCTAAGGTCCTCATGTATAGCCGGTTTGACAGTAGACAAAGGACTTTTGGGATGGCCATGGCTCAGGTATAAAGACAAGCTAAAGAATGAGTGACAACAGAATACCTAAGGTCCTCATGTATAGCCGGTTTGACAGTAGACAAAGGACTTTTGGGATGGCCATGGCTCAGGTATAAAGACAAGCTAAAGAATAACCTCGCAGTTATCAATGTGCCTCAATAACTTCAAGCAAGTTGCCCGGTATAGAAATGACTGGAGATTTGTGCCAGAGTGGTATCAGAAATTTTGAAATCGGTTGTATTGACCAGCTAAAAAATGAGACAGTGGCAAAAATATTCAGCAATATCTTTACTGTTGCACAATTTGTCGACTTTTATGCAGGTCACTAGTGAAATTGAAGTGTCACATTCAATACAAACATAAAAACTGAATCAGGTTGTCAGATCCTCATACATTGAAAGAAACAGCAGAGATCTACATATGTGAGATAGAGAGGTGTGTGTGTGTATATATATATATATATATATATATATATATATATATATATATTTTTAATCATATCACCCCGAGTAAGGCGGTAACACCACTGATGTGCAGGGGGCTACGTAAGAGTGAAAAGATTGGAAAAGACAACAGGATACCTAAGACAGAATACATTTATTACATACAAAATATTTTGCTTATTTAATCTTTCATTTTAAAAAATGTATTTTAAACCTTAAGTATTGCTATTTCTTTTTGGGGGTTTCCCTCTCTATCGCACAGACATAGGTATCTGTTTTCGATTACAATGTATGAGGATCCGTCTATGTTTGTATCATATGTGATACTTCAGTTCCACTAGTGACCTGCATACACATTCATATATCCAGTCAATATGACTGATTTCAAAATTTCTGATAACACCCTGGCACATATCTCCAGTCATTTCTATCCTGGGCAACTCCTCGCTTGAAGTTAGTTTGAGGCACATTGACAGCTGCAGAGTTACTCTTTAGCTTGTCTTTATAGCTGAGCCACGACCATCCCAAAAGTCTTTTGTCCGCTGTCAAGCTGGCTATACATAAGATCTTAGGTATTCACCCATCCAACTCTTTCTGGATCCTCTGCAGTCTTCAGATTGATGTTCATACATTCTAAAATGTTTATATTAGAGATTTCGGTGTGAATGCCAGCAGTACAGCGTATGGATTCCAAATTTCTAGCAGAGTGAATTGCATCATGGTGCTCTTTTCTTCATAGATGGTGCCCAACTGACCCAACTAACCCAACTATACTGTGCAGCCGACAAAAACAAACAATGCGCATGCACAAAATTAAAAATATAAAAATGTGACGATTTACCCATCGCACCCACTGTGTGTGTGATGTGTACACACATAAGATTTATTTATTTGATTGTTGTGACGAATTTTTGTTGTCAAGTTGTTGTGGCCTATTAGGGCCCGGAAGTAAGACACGGAAAGGAGAAGGTAGGTTCAAACAGCGTATTAGGATAGCAGAACAATATATCCAATAATAAGCATTAGTAATCAGCAAAATAGAAGTGTAAGTCTGAACGGTAAAGTTACACTGTGTCTTGACTGCCTCTAGACTGTCTCTTAACTGCCTCACAGCTGCATCCCCAGAAGTCACACGGGTTATTATTTATTGACAAGGAAGAGTCCATTCAACAGTAGAATAGGGCACCATAATGATTAAAAATCCTATTAACTCTCTCTCGATTTTGAGCAATTTATGACAAAAACTTCCTTGCCAAAATACCTTTTTATCAGTAAACCACTAAAAAAAAACCGACAATCTCAGCAGTGAGCACAACCCAACACTCTGCGTGTGTGTGTGTGTGTGGCAGATAAGAAATTAATTAAATCAACTCTCTTCTTCACTTTTACAAAAATTCACGACAACGTGTGAAATCCTGGTTTTCCCAAATAGGAAAAGGATTGACCATGTGCTTGTAAAAGTAAGTCAAAACCAGATTCAGCAAGTAGGTGTTAAAATGATTTTTGACCAATGGGAGCAACTTGTAAGACTTGAAAGGACTTAGGGATCCAGTGTGAAATTCTAAAGGACATATAAATGACTTCGCAGACAGTGTGAGAGACTCAGGAGAGATGGGAGCAATGAAAGAGACACACACATCTAAAATGTAACTCAACTTCAAGTGACCCAGACATTGTCCTCTTTCCCTTTCTCCTTATTTCTTTCAACAATTACTACGATGAACATTTTATACGAACTCTACCCTTAACCTCTTAATAATGTTTCTAATTGCACATTAACTCCTACAACTTATGTTAGTCTTTCTCTTTAATAAATTTCTATTTAAAATGCAAAATGTATATTTTATTTTTCTTACGCTATTTCACACAATTCCACATATTCCAACCTGCCGACAACCAACCTTCTGATGAAAAACCTGATGAGTATAACTCTGCATAAAACTTGTAAGATGTAGGAAGTTCGGATAAGTCTGACACAAGGCTTGAATCAAAGAAAGATTAACTAGCTTCCTACTCTGTGTGTGTGTGCGTGCGTGTGCGTGTGACTGACTTATAACAAATTCTCATAGTTCTTTTATAAATATTTGATAGGAAAGTGGAATATTTATTTCATTGTATATTCAGGTTTACGGCCATATCACATTGAATACACCGGTTCTCGCTCGATCACCGAAGTTAAGCAACGTTGAGCCTGGTCAGTACTTAGATAGGTGACCGCTTGGGAATACCAGGTGCTGTAAGCATTTAGTGACAGATGTGCGTTGTGGTGCAGTGGATATCGGCTCGGAAAGAGAAATCAGTGAGCCAAGTTTGAATTCCAGTTGAATACCCTACATTCACTTAAGCACTGGTACCCTCGGGAAAGGTATTAATCCATCCTTTCCAGTTATGGGTTAAATAACAGGGTAGGACTTGGGGACACTACCCTTAAAAACAAATCCCAATGAATCTTGATACTCGAAAAAGAAAAAAGTATTACTAGACACAAAACTTATATAAAAACAAAAATAAATTGTTGAAAGGAAAAGGTATTACCAGCAATAAATAAATAAAATTTAGTTGGCAATAAATGATCCACCGAGGTTGATATGCCATAAAAACAAAACAACCAACAATCATTGTATATTCAAGAAGTATTGACCGTAAACAAGAGAAGTTTCGGGTATTTTATTTTATTAACACAAAATAATTGCAAAGTTATTTTTGCAGCATACATAAAGGTAATTTTTGTATCGGATAAATATTTTAAGCCTTTTTAAAAATTTTACATTTCCAGCTATTTTGAACATTTCAAGAACCAGTAGAACAGTTCAGATGTAATTTGGTGATCAACCAGGTATTTTTACTGTACATGTATGGACAGACACTCTCCTGTGGGGTTGCTCAGTGAGCAGTTAGACAAGTTTGTGTACTCTGTGACTGTTGAATTCAAAATGACCAGTCTTTTTTTATTTGTCTATATTTCTGAGATGAGGTAGTATTTACAGTATTTACATTATTCAGAATATTGTCCTCATTTTTGTTGCCATTTGTACGACATTTTGGACATTGTACGCTCCAGCCTTCTTCAGGTGCTAGGAATTTCAAACCAAACCCTTTATTACAATCACTGGCACTGGCAAAAGAGACATTAGGCAAGGAATGGAGTTTATATATCCCAGTGATTGTAATAAAGGTTTCAGTTTGAAATTCATAGCACCTGAAGAAGGCTGGAGTATACAACAGCCGAAACATCATACAAATGGCAAACAAAGAGGAGGACAATAGTCCAAATAATGTAAATACTGTAGTCTTTTTTTTTGTTTTGTTCCCTCCGCACACACACACACACACACACACACACACACACAAAAAGTCCAGATTTGATTCTTAGCACTTGCGTGTTTCCGAAATCTAAAAATTGCTGGTGACCCTGAAAGAAGATTTTGCAAATTTCTTTTGGAAAATGGTAACACTGCTGGATTAAGTGGGTGAGATCCAAAAGGGAGTAAATTAAAAATGACTAAAGTACCATTGATATTTTAGTTGAACATTAACACCCCCCTCCCACACACACACACACACACACACACACATGCACTAATGTCAAATGGATGAATACATTCCAACTGCTTTCAGCCATATCACATTGAAATGCCAATTCTCTTGTACAATCACCGAAATTAAGCAATGTCAAACTTGGTCTGTATCTAGATGGGTAACCGCTTGGAAATACCAGGTGATGTAATCTTGGATGTGTGGGTGATGTAACGAATAACAGCTTGAAGTTGGAAATCTGATAGCCATGTTCTAATTCCATTCAGGTTCAATATATTCACTGACGTGCAAATACCCTTGGGAAAGGTATGAATCAGCCATCTCTTCTCCCTCTTGGTTAAATAGTAGGATTTGTATCATTAAATCATTATTATATCCTCAAAAAAAAAAGTCTTGGGATTTAAAAATGTTTTCTAGCTTTAAATAACCTGCAAAAAATTAATACGCTCTAAAAAAAAAATCAATGGATACTTTCCAAGCAATTCTATATTAATATCTATTTTTTGTTAACATGCTAATGTTATTAGTTTTATAAGGGAAGGCGAGTCGTTATTAGGATGTACGTTGTGGCGCAGCAAATATTGGCTCAGAACAAGAAATCAGAGAGCTGAGTTCAAATTCCAGTTGAATTTATCAACTTCACTTACATGCCAATACCCTTGAAAAAGGTATTAATCCATTGATTCTCTCTCCAGCTATGGGTTAAATAGCAGTACTGGTTGTATTCTATAGCTTTGGTTGACAACAAGTCTACCGAAAAAAAAAAGTAATGGCAGCCTTCTGCTTAGTCAGTCATGTCTCCTTGGAGACAATATTTACCCAAGTGTGTATCACGTATGGCACTTAACTGACTTATTGAATATAATAATTGGAAATATAAGTAAAGTTTCTACTGGGCATAAAGTGGTGGTTTGATTTTCTATTGTTATGAAGTAATAAACTGTTCCCCCACTAATTACTACTTATTATTATAATAATATAATATAATCTGTCTCTTCTCCCTCCAGCTATGTGTTAAATAGCAGGACAAATTGGGTTCTATAGCCTTAGTTGGAAATCAGTCTACCATAGAAAATAATGGCAACCTACTGCAAGAAAATCTTCTGCCCAGTCATTTATGTCTCTTTTGAGACATGATCACCTAAGCATGTATCACGTATGGCACTTAACTTCCTGAATGGAAGGTGAGTCATTATTATTAATTTTTGACTTTGTTTCATCTTCTGTTGCTTTTTTTTTTTTTTTTTTTTTTTTTTTTTTTCCAACTCATTTTATGAAATTTTTGAATAAGTGACATGGATGAAACACAAAGAAAGTATGTTAGGTGGGATTTGGTGTGCTTTGCAATTAAAATATTTTCTGTTCTTTGCACCTGTATTTTGATCATGTTTTCATGTGTTCCGCAAATATTGAAGTAACTACTGTAGTGTTTGACTTAAACCTGACAAACAAAAGTACGAAACAAAACAATGCGTATTGAGATGATACAAAGCCATTGAAATAGTATCAAACATAAAGAAACCATAAAAATTATAAAAAATACAATAATGCCTAAAAAAAGATGAAAAGGTTGCAAAATTAATTACAGGCCGGGTAATGACCAGATTGATTTACAACCTGAGGGTTTTAACCAATCATGGCCATGAATTGATGACATTTATGTATAAAACCGTCATTGGCCAATTGGCTTTCTGAATAGCACACCTTTCCTTCATGAGGAAAATAACGCTTATTAAAATGTAAACAATGATTAAGTACAGTCAGTCAGTTAAGTGCCATACGTGATACACGCTTGGGCGATCATGTCTCGAAAGAGACATGACTGACTGGGCAGAAGATTATCCCGCAGTAGGTTGTCATTGCTTTCTGTGGTAGACTGGTTGCCGACCAAGGCTATAGAACCCAATCTGTCCTATTATTTGACTCAGAGCTAAAGGGGGAAGAGATGTATTATATTATTAAGTAGTAATTAGTGGGGGATCAGTTTATTACTTCATAACAATATAAAACTGATCCCCCACTTTATGCCCAGTAGAAGCCTTAATTATGATCCAGCTATTATATTCAGTCAGTCAGTTAAGTGCCATACATGATACACGCTTGGGCGATCATGTCTCGAAAGGCTCATCCAAGGCTATAGAACCCAATCTGTCCTACTATTTAACTCATAACTGGAAGGAAGAGACGGATTAATACCTTTCCCAAGGGTATTTGCACGTAAGTGAATACAATGGATTCAGCTGGAATTTGAACTCGGCTCCCCGGTTTCTCGTTCCGAGCCGATATCCACTGTACCACAAAGCACATCCTGATTCAATGTTTCTTAAATTTTGTAATTGTTCATTGAAAGTAATGTTATCAGTATTTGAAACTATTGGCAATTTTTCACTAAGGAAGATCATACGTGTAATCATCTTTTGCTTCACAAACCAGAAACATCAATGATATATTTTTTTTTTTCTAGAGAATAAATATACTTCTTTTTACAAATATTTTTGTATACTCAAATGAATAAATTAGAAACAAAACACAAGCAACAGTGTGTATTAACCATTTTGTCATTAGTGACTTCATTTTTTTTTTTTTATAATCGTGTCGCTCCAAACAAGGCATTTTACTGCCACTTGTTGAGCAGGGGGTTTCATAGGAGGTAAGTTATAAGAAAGATTGACAGGTTACCGGGGAGGGTGTCAGGAGGAGGGTAGGAGAAGGATGAGAATACTGATGAGAGTGGAGTGGGCAAAGAAAGGAGCAAGAGAGAGAGGATGCAGGTTAGTGAGATAGTAGATGACTATTGACTTTACATTTGAATTCTTGGAGATTGTAGCTGTCAGGAAAATAAGTAAACAGGAGGGAATTCCACAGGCAGGAAGTGTGAGAGAAACTGCCGCTAGGCCCCACCCTTTTACTGTGAAACCAGTAAATTGTCAACGAAAATTAGGAGCGATTGTCTGTGGTGTTTAATAGATAGCAGCTTCGTTTTCGAAGCAATGAAATTCACTAGCCATTTCTTACCCCCAGTCCGCCACAGATTGGAGGTCCTTTTCGAGCTTGGCAGCGAGATTTGCTTTGTTAGCTTCGGCAGTTTTTTGATCGAGGCGAGAGAAAAGCGTAGTGTCATGTGTATTTTCATTTCTTGGTACCTCGACTGCATGAATTTAACACGTTTTATTAGATTGGCTATTAATTCTCATCGTTTTTTTGTTGAAATGTAACTGTAAGTTCTATTCTAATTGTTTGTTTTTGTTTTTTTGATACTCCCTTCCAAAATGCAACGTCAATTGTTATCTTCTGTTTTCTAAAATCCTATTTAATTTTTTTTAATTAAGTATTTTTTCTCCTCAGTAATGTTTTCTCAGTTTTCTTCAATTTATTATACTTCATTTTTAATAACACCTTGCGTCTTAGTAACTTTATAGCCTTTTTGAGGTTAGATAATTAAAAAAGATTAAAAATGTCTTTATATATTCTATTGCTTTTTTCATTCGTTTTTTTTTTTTTTTAATGTATGCCTTCCTAAAGGAGGTCTGATAATCAATCTGACATATGTTGCTACTTGAATCAAAACCCTGACATGTTGTGCTTTATGACACTATCCCGCAGTTAAAATGCTTACAAAATTCATAGTTTGACAAAGACGGATTTTTAATAACTTTTCTTTTGAATCGGGACACGGATCAGCGAGATAATGTCCTCAACCTGCCCTTAACAGACAGACACCAGAATCACTCAGGATCTTCAAAGGACTTCTTAATAGTTACCTATCAATCATCTGTTGCAATTTTCAGTCTTTATTTTTTAAACCCCTTTTAAGTTCTGAGGCTCTTAAACATTTCTCTTTATCCGACAAATCAACCTTACGACCCATTTTAAAGCTCCAAACTCGTAACAGGTGATGAATTTGAGACTTGCGAATTTCAGAATATTTTGTATAAATAGTCACCCTTTGTATACATCTGCGCAGATCAAACGAGTTTTCGTCCTAACTGCGTCTATAGATGTCATTATTCGGCAGTGAATTAAACTCTAGATTTTAGCAAGTACTAGCATCATAGCCCGGCGTTGCCCGTGCAATGTTTACAATACTCACACAAACATCAAATCTCGTGATGCAATAATGTTTATAATATTAAATGGATAAATTCCTTTAAAACTCGGTTATATAAAAAAAAAATAATTATATAAAAATTGTTGTTTAAAAATTGTTCAAACATTCCATTAATGTCCTCAACCTGTCAGCAGTATTCAATGAAATACATTCTTTCTTTTTAAAGCAGATGCTTATGCACGTGTCCTTTTGTTAGGGAAAATTGGCTGCTGCATTTTTAATAAAAGATTTTCATGACTTTATTCCTGCAGCTCATCTCATGATGAACTGTACGTCCTGCAATCCACTGTACGAAAAAAGTTATCCATGCTGGTTTAAACTCATAAAAATTTCTTACTTTTTCTTTTTTTCCCCAGAAATCTTTTCTACAAAGATATTTTACAATGGATGAAAAAAGTAACTGGTATTGAGTTGTCAGAGGATGTGGACTTGTTTTGCTCAATATACGAATACACTGGTAAGTTCAGAATTGACAATGTTTTTCAATAAACAATAACAAGGAAAGAACGAGGGAAAAAGATAATGTAAAGCAAGAAAACAATACATGCAAGTCAAAGCAACAGTTAGTTAAGTGCCATACGTGATACACGCTTGGGCGATCATGTCTCGAAAGAGACATGACTGACTGGGCAGAAGATTATCCCACAGTAGGTTGCCATTACTTTCTGCGGTAGACTGATTGCCAGCCAAGGCTATAGAACCCAATCTGTCCCATCATTTGACTCATCGCTAGAGGAAGAGATGGATTATATTATTAAGTAGTAATTAGTGGGGGATCAGTTTATTACTTCATAACAATAAAAAATTGATCCCCCACTTTATGTCCAGTAAAAGCCTTAATCATGTTACCAACTATTATATTCAGTCAGTCAGTTAAGTGCCATACGTGATACACGCTTGGGCGATCATGTCTCGAAAGAGACATGACTGACTGGGCAGAAGATTATCCCGCAGTAGGTTGCCATTGCTTTCTGCGGTAGACTGGTTGCTAGCCAAGGCTATAGAACCCAATCTGTCCTGCTATTTAACCCATAACTGGAAGGAAGAGACGGATTAATACCTTTCCCAAGGGTATTTGCGCGTAAGTGAATACAATGGATTCAACTGGACACGGCAGTTATACCAAAGCAACAGTAGTACGACCAAAAGTTCACCAACTAAGAATTGGGGTTGACACTCACAAGCAATTTCAGATAAGCAAGCATATCGTTCTAACTTTAAGACAATACACACTAGGACTGACAAGACACACCATTGACTAGAAAGATATCCCATCATGGATTTGTGTGATTCTGCTTCAAAAAATAAATTGGGGGGGGGGGGTATTTTGTAGTCTTTCTTAGCACAATTGGAATTGACAGTTTGTCATGTCCATTTTTTTCTTAGAATTTTTAAGCAGGACCCCCTCTTGTCTGTGCTGAATGGATCCTGATTCTGCTTTAATAAAAAACATTGCTATTTTTTTTTTTTTTTAATCATATCACCCCAAGCAAGGCGGTAACGCCACTGATGTGCAGGGGGCTATGTAAGAGTGAAAAGGTTGGAAAAGAGAAAGCCGGAAACCACATCCTAAACAGGAAACAAGAGATGAGCCTCTTCACCTGTTCAATCGACGTGGGTGGAGTGTGAACCGGGCGATATATATATACTACCAGCCATAATTATTAGGCCACCCCAGTTTTAAAAAAAAAAAAAGAAAATGATGTATTTCATACTATTTTTAGTATTTATTGCCAAGTGGATAATTCTAAATAAAAATAGAATGAATCTTTTGTTATTATTACTTTGCAAAATTTTACAAGGTAGCCAGGAAGCCTTTGCTTCAGCCAGCCAATAAGAAGAAGAGACTAGCAGGGGAAGAGAGCACAAAAACTGGACACCAGAACAGTTCATTTGATGCACATGTTATTGTATAGTATTAACAAATGAACCATTCTATTTTCATTTACAATTATTCACTTGGCAATAAATACTAAAAATAGTATGAAATACATCATTTCCTTTAAAAAACTTGGATGGCCTAATAATAGCTGGTAGTGTATGTAGTAGTCAACATGTTAATGAGTAATCTCATATCTGTTGTGTATAAAACAACATCTCTTAATGTCTGCAGCAAAACATTTGAGGTTGTAAATAAAGCTATTTTTTTGCTTTTTTTTGTCTGTGTCTATTATACAACGTGCAATGGATAAGTTGTTGCCATTTTATATTATTAATTTCGCACATGTGTGTTGTTTCTTACTTTGTCAACTGTACAGTATAGTAGGGTCAGTTGGGCACCATCTATGAGAAAAAGAATATCATGGCGCAATTTATGATTCCCAAAATTTGGAAATGGCATGCTGTACTGCTTGGCATTCATGGCAGAAGCTCCAATACGCACATTTCAGAATGTTTGGATGTCAATCTGAGGACAGTGCAGAGGATTTGGAAAGAGTTGGAAGAATCTAACTGTGATTATGAAAATATGGCAGCTCTGAAGACTCACTCTGATTGTTTTGATAAAAGAACTCTTGGATTTGTTAATGAGGGCCCCAGACTCAACATGTGGAGGCCTACATCAAGCAGGTTGAGGAGGTAGTGCTACCCTGAGTCAAGATGGTGACTGCTGGAAGACATTGGCCACAGGACTCTGCACCATGCCAAGCAAGCAGGAGAACCCAGTCATGGCTGTCAGACAATTTCTGCGACCACAACACCCCTTATATCTGGTCCCCTAACGTTCCATTTTGCAACCTTCCTTGATCATTATGTGTGGGGCGCATTTGAATGAAAGACTAACAAAACACACTCTAACACCAACGATGAACTGAAGGCAAGGATTATGGCAGCATTCACCAAATTAATCAAGGAGAACACCTAGCTCCACAGACTGAGACCCTTTTTATTATAATGTATGAAGGCGTAGTTGAGCGAGAGGCCAACAAAATTCATTGTAGCACCAAAGATGAACTGAAGGCAAGGATTATGGCAGCATTCACCAAATTAATCAAGGAGAACACCTAGCTCCACAGACTGAGACCCTTTTGATTATAATGTATGAAGGCGTAGTTGAGCGAGAGGCCAACAAAACTCCTTGTAAAACCAAAGATGAACTGAAGGCAAGAATTATGGAAGCATCCACCAAATTAATCAAGGAGACCATCTAAATGAGAAGCAAGAGATTTCGAAGTCATCTGGAGGTCATGGTTAAAGCCAATGGCAATTTTTTTTTTTTTTTTTTTTTTTTTTTTTTATTGAATAAATTCACACTTCAGTATTTCAAGATAGTTTTATGCTATTTTGGTAAATATATCTGCTAAAATGTGTTTTTTGGTGCAGTGAAACCAAAAATTGGAGAGCTGGGTTCAAGTTCTAGTTGAATTCTTTGCATTCACTTAACGAGCAAATACCTTTGGGAAAAGTATTAATCTGTTTTTTCTCCCTCTAGCTTTTGGTTCTATAGCCTTGGTTGGCAACCAGTCTACCACATAAAATAATGGCAACCTAATGTGGGAAAATCTTCTGCCCAGTCAGTCATGACTTTTTCAAGACATCAGCGTGTATTATGTATGACACTTAACTAACTGATCTCCTAAAATGTGATGTCGGTGTTATTTTAATTTTGGTATAATGTAGATGACAGTTTATCCATTGCATCCTGGATGCTTACCCAGTGGTTCTTTGATTCTAAATAAAATTAAATGAGTCTTTTATTTCCTACTTTTTATTGACGTTTTCATCTTGTTTTGAAAACATGTTGTCCTGTCTCTCTCCTACAACTACTAATTTCTTCCTTAGCAATCCTTAAAAAATTTCATTACCAAAAAAAAAAACTATTAATTTTCTCTAAAATTTCTGCAGACAAACATTCTCATCTCCCCCCTCTTTTTTTTTTTTTGTAATGTCTTTACTCTCCTGTGGCTAATAAGTCCGGCCAGTGGTTGTAATTTCTTGCTAATTCTTACTTTGCAGTGGTGGTGGTCTGAATAAATTAGTATCACTGTTTTAAGAGAAAATTTGCATGAAATGTAAAAAAAAAAATAAAATCTGACCCCTATCAATAGTGTTTGAATTTCATAGTTGTGTTGTCATATCCTGCTATGGCAACAGAAAACAACTTTAAGTGAAATTAACAATTGGGAGGCTTTAAAGAAGAATGCAGTGGAAAAGGAAGTAATATTAATAATGAAGGGCGCTAAAGGTTAAGTTTTCGGGGTCATAGTTACTGAATATAGTTGTTAAAAATTACAAAAAACTAGTGTAGTAAGCTTGGTCTTTACTCAGTCTCTGATGTTTGGTTCTCTTTTTACAGATGTTTTATTATGCCATGATGATGAACTGGAAGGAAGACGAATTGCATTTATTTTGTATCTTGTTCCTCCTTGGTTAACAACTGATGGTGGCTCATTGGATTTGTTTGGAACAAATGGTAAGAACTATTTGATGACAGATTTGCTTGTCAAGATTTACAAATTGGCAATAATATATTTACATCATAGCAATAATAAGCACATAATGTCTATATAACAAGTTTAAAATAAAAATCCTTTGAAAAAATTCTCTTTTTATGGTTTGGGATAAAATTAATTGATATTAATGTTATATTATGTTCGAAAGAATATGAATCAAAAGTTCCATTCTGCTTTTTTTATATGCATACACATGATACCATGACTTTTCATCAAAATTACTTTTTAATATCTGGCAGCAAAGCCTCTGACTGAGAGGTTGTGGAGAGCATGGAACCACCTCTTAATTGCTGTTGTTCCCAGGTCCACCCTGAACCGGAGTGGTAGCACCTGTTAGGGTTCCAGCTATGGGCAAACACCCAAACTGGGGTCAAAACACTGTAAAAGTATAAAAATAGACTTTTATAGAAATTTATACATTTTTGAAGGAAAAATATTACCAACGATACATTTTTGAAGAAAATATTATTACCATAACATATTTTTGAAGGAAAAAAATGATTCTCAGCAAAACATTTTTGAATACAAAGCTAGAAGACATTTTCAGTTTTCTAAAATAAAAAAAGATTAAAAACAAAAAATTTTCATTAAAATCTGACTAAATCAACCATCTCACTATAACCGAACATTAAAAAAAAATACCTTAAACCCCTATCTTTTTGGCATTAAATAACCCACAGAGGTTGATATGCCCTTAAACAAAATTCAAACTCTCTCCACTCCACTCTCCCTCCTGACCCCAGAATCTCAACTTTTTTGCAGGCAATTATTTTACTTGATGGTTTTATATATATATATATATATATATATATAGCTTTGAATATATTACATATGATATTTTTTCAGATTTATGCCAACCTGTAAAAGTGGAGAAATCCATCTACCCAACTTGGAACCAGTTTACATTCTTTGAAGTTTCACCAAAGTCTTTTCATCAGGTCAGTGTCATTATAATTATTATTATAGACATGAGGCTGAGTTGTTAGAACATTCACTTTACACTTCGTATCCCACTGTCAGGAAGTTCAGCTCTTGATGTTATCACCATGAGAAAGTAGTCTCAACATGCAGCACCTTTGGAAAATGTGCTGGTGTGATCCAAGCCTTGTGAGTGAAAATGATTAGGCAGAACTGTTTGGAGACCATTGATGATTTCATTAGCATAAAGACAAGTCATCGTGACTGAGAGTTTGCGTGTACTAACCTTGTTTACAACCATTGATGATACCAGATTATGAGGTTTCTCCCAGCAACAAAGATCCATTCAGCACAGTTGTGGTATAAACCACTGGTGGGCTCTGTTGGGGTTTAAGAAAGCACAAATGTATCTGAACAGGTACCTGCAAACAAGGATTAGCTAGCAGAAATTTTCGATCACAAAGCCACATGTCATTGTGATTGAGGTTTTGAGCATACTGGCATTGTTCGGATAAATTGTACCTTTTTTTTTTTTTTTCAGTCGAGATTGACAAACTATGCTTCATTCAATTTCACAGACCAATTGTTGAAATTTGAATCAGCTGATTTGTTTGTGAAAATACTTTGACCAATACCCTAGTTCGCAGTTTAATAATTTCTTAAATTTTATAAGACTTCATGTGTGTTGTAGTGCAGTGGATAACGGCTTGGAATGAGAAATCGGGGAGCCGTGTTCAAATTCCAGTTGAATTCATTGCATTCACTTACGCGCAAATACCCTTGGGAAAGGTATTAATCTGTCTCTTCGCTTCAGTTATGAATCAAATAACAGGACAGATTGGGTTCTATAGCCTTGGCAGGCAACCAGTCTACCGCAGAAAGCAATGGCAACCTACTGTGGAATAATCTTCTGCCCAGTCAGTCATGTCTCTTTTGAGACATGATCGTCCAAAGCGTGTATCACGTATGGCATTTAACTGACTGATTGAATATAATAGTTGGAAACATGATTAAGGCTTTTACTGGGCATAAAGTGGGGGATTAGTTTTATATTGTTATGAAGTAATAAAATGATCTCCCATTATTTACTACTTAATAATATAATACATCTCTTCCCCCTCTAGCTATGAGTCAATTAACAGGACAGATTGGGCTCTATAGTCTTGGCTGGCAACCAATCTACCGCAGAAAGCAATGGCAACCTACTGCGGGATAATTTTCTACCCAGTCAGTCATGTCTCTTTCGAGACATGATCGCCCAAGCGTGTTTCACGTATGGCACTTAACTGACTGAGTAAACAATATTTTTTAAGAAAATTTCTTTTTTCCTTTTTAGCTATGGCGAATAAATTTTTTGAAGATTTCTTACTCTTGAGTATGCAACATACAACAGGCCATGTGTAAAAAATTTCTTTCTGGGGCCAAATTTGAACTTTTTGAAGCATTTGGCTTTGTGATTTGCTTATAATTCTTGCAAACACAAAGCAACCTGGAAACTAGATTCTTGGTATGACAGCAAACTGCATCTGGCAGCAAGACCTCTGATTGGGAGGTTGTGAGGAGCATGGAACCACCTTTTAATTGCTGTTGTTCCCAGGTCCACTCTGACCTGGAGTGGTAGCACCTATTAGGGTCCTAAAGACGTGTTTTCTCACCAGATCTATTCAACCTATACAGCGAAACAATTCTGAGAGAGCTAGAATCCTTGCCAGGATTCATGATTAGCGACCACATTCTGAAAAATACTAAGTTACACACCCTAGTAAAACTAACTGTACTTTGTACCCTCTTACCTGTTCGCACTTCCAAAAAAAATTTGGTTTTGATCAGTCAATGTATGGCAGTTTTACTGGGCATGATGGACAGATGGAATTCACAGAATTTTTATGTATAGATTCATTCTATCTTTTTACAGATATAACGAAAAATATGATTTTTTACATATATAGTTGAACCTTGAATTGCATCATACAATCAAAGTTATTGGAAGTATTTCTAATTAAAAAAAGCACTTTATCAGCTGAAATTTACAAGGTTTATATTGTTTACATAATTACAAGTTTATCCTGAAAATTTAATCATTATTGGTTAATACTAATTCTATTGTGAAGACATTAATTTGCACAATAATTGGCACAGAATATAAGGCTCAATGATCTCTCTGGTGATAATTATATAAACTTATTTATAAATGGAACTTTGTCTGTATGTGTGTCCATTACCTATAGACTCCGAAACGGCTGAACCAATTTTCTTGAAAATTTACACAGTTGTACTATAAGTGTCTGCGAGTGTTCTTAGCTAGGTTTTGTGTTGAGGTACCCCTGATAAATATGGAAAATCAATAAAAAAAAAAAAAAACGGGTCATAGAAGTGGTCCGATTTTAATCAAATTTGATACACACATAGACAAAGACATAAGAAACGATATTCAGAAGTTTCAAGGTTGCAGTTCTTATGATAGTGCAGAAAATCGATTATATATATATATATATATATATATATATATATAAATAAAGGCAAGATGTTTGTGTGTGTGTCTGTTTATCTGCCTGTATGTCTGTCTTTTTTTTTTTTTTTTTTTTTTTTTTTTCAGCCCTTTTATTTTAGTTTTTCCTCAGGTTTGGCTCTAAGTAGGTATAATTGTAGTTCTTAGTTGCAGCCATGATACCATTTACTCAGAGGACAATTTTGATAAATAAGCCTTCAAAATTCAGTTTACGATGAAAAAAACTTATTTGATATCGATACCAGGAAATTAAAATTTGACTTAACGTCTATTCATTTTTCTTTCAGTCTACGATTTTGCTTTAACTGGAAACAACTATTGCTTTTTAGTCTTTCGTGCCAATGTCCAAAGAGTCTGAGCTCCAGGACCATGGATTAGTTTGAAAGCTTTCATTACACCTGAGCAACGCTGGACTATACTGCTAGTTTGACACAAAATGATTCCTGCTTAGAATTCTATGCTGTAAATCCATAATCTCTTAAGGCGATTTTTAACATCATGAAGATTAGTCAAAAAAGGTTCCATCTTAATGCCTTTGTGCTTGGTTCTTAACTCTCTGCCAAGTGGTTTATGCCAATTACCAATTCTTTCTTTGTCTACTTAATTATATGCTACATTCTTCTGAAATGTCACTTTTTTTTTCCCCCGTTTTCTCTCAGGTGGCTGAAGTGTTGTCAAAAGAGAAAACACGCCTTTCGGTCTCTGGCTGGTTCCATGGGCCCAACATCCCCAGACCACCAGCTCACCCACACAATAAGGTGCCACTTTTACCCTGTCTTATATTGGAGGTAAGATAATTAGTATTAATCTCTCTTATGTGATAGACGTGTTTTTGTTTTTTGTAAAACTTTCTATCAAACCTGATATTCAAAGTACAAAATGGTAACCCATTACACACAAGCAAGAGTACCTCAAGGTAGCATTTTATCATTTGCATTATTTTTTCTCAAGATAAATAGTATTATCAAAACTAGGTACCTTCACTTTTTTGGCATAAATTTTCAATACCTTTGAAGATTTCATTTTAGATTTAATTAAAAGCTTAATGATTAAATTTATTATTTCTATTAAGCAAAAAATTCTGGTGTATTTCAGATAGAAATGACATAGGTCACATTTAATTTTGACTTCTTAAAACTTTCTTAAAAACGACCATTTTCTTAATTTTAAGAAATTTGTAAACAAAAATTAATCAATTTTAAAAATATTTCAAAAGATTTCTGACACTTTATTTTAGTAAAATTAGAAAATTGAAAGCTAAATTAATCTGATTTTAAAGAAATATTACTTACTTATAGGATAAAAAAGTACAATACAACCAATTATTAACAATTGGTCGTGTTCATCTGATCTAATGTTTGACGGATTGTTTAATGACAGCTTTCTATGCATGAACATAAAAGCAGTTTTCATAAATCTATGGGAAGGGACAAAACTCTTAACTTATTTAACCTTTTCATAATAATGGCAGTTTTAGTCAACCATACATGAAAATAAGGAACGTTTTAAGTAAATAAAAATTATTTTTAAAATAGTTCGGCACCTCTACTTTAATAATCTTTGCAATTTTTGACTCATAAATTTCGTTTCCACTTAATTATTATATAATCTCCAGGGAACAAACAAATACAGAATTTTAGAAGATTTTAAACTATTAAATTATTATAATTAAAATGTAAAAAAAACTTGAAAAACTTCTTGTAAAAATTCATTATTCATCAAAAAATTTTATTTCTTTAGATAATAATGTCCTTAATATTACTTATTTACAAAAGCAATTAAAAGCTTTTCTAATTAAGTAATGTCATAGTTTTATTGAATTTATTATTTTTCAATTCAGAACAGATTTTCATTTATTTGGGCACTGATTTGTAAATCACCTACTTTTTTTTTTCTATCTTCAAAGACTCCTACTGCTAACAAAAAAAAAATTGTCAGGGAACAAAAAAGTTATGTGCAAAATTTCATGAAATTAAGTAAGTGGTGGGGGTAACATATTTCAACAAAAAAAATTTCTTACCAATATTTAAAAAAAAAAAAGATTTTAAAATAATTTCATTTATTTGTGAATAAGTCCTGAAAATTTCATTAAAATCAGACAATTATTTGATTTTTACAAGAATTTTCTAATTAATGTGTTTTTTTACAGAAAAAAACGCAAAAAAATGTTAATCGTTGGAGTAGATGATGACATAAACAAAACAAGATTTTAACCAAAATTTTAAACGTGTTAGAAAGGATTAAAAAATTTTCAAAAAATAATTAAAAAATACTTTGGTCTTTCTTCTAAATAATAACATGAGCATTGTGACGATAAAACTTTATTTTCATTAAGTTTGTGACCTTTTTCATTACGCTATGCTGTTTTTCCCACAAATTACTGGAGGTACCTAATCAAAACCATTAATACAGGAATTGAAAAATCCCTAAATGTAGATGCTCTTTCAATATCATATTCATCACCAAACATGCCTTCTCTTGAAAGATATGTACAAACATGTTTGAAGAAGATAGAAAAAGGGACAAATAAAAATAGATTCCATTTCTCCACAGCAAAAACTTTGTATTTCTGCAAAAAAACCGAATCTACTGTGTCAACTCAGAATTAGCATTAAATTAGCATTAAATTAGCATTAAATTAGCATTAAATTAGCATTAGCATTAAATTCCACAGCCTAATAATTAAAATATCTAGGAATCCTACTTGCATGAATATTTGACAATGGATGAAACATGAATTCACCACTTCACTTCCAAATCAAATCAGCAGTCAGCTGAGTGAAAGCCATTCAAAGCAACCAAAGACACAAACATCAGCAGACAAGGTTTTGGTCTCTGTATTTTTGGATATGCAAAGTATTTGTTTATTGATTACCTTGAGAAAGGAAAAATCATCAATAGCGAATATTATATAGCATTATTGGTTTGTTTGAAAGAAGAAATCGCCAAAAAACGGCCACAAATGAAGAGGAAAGAAAGTGATCTTTCACCAAGACAACGCACCATTTCACAAGTCGATCACAATGATGGCAAAATGACATGAATTGCCCTTTAAATTGCTTCCGCATCCACCCTATTCTTCAGATCTGGCCTCCAGCAACTATTGGCTGTTTGCAGATCTCAAAAGAATGCTCCAGGGAAAAAGATTTGGCTGCAATGAATATTGAAAAATGAGGTGTATTTTGAGGTCAAAGACAAATCATTCTACAAAAAAGGTATCAAATTGTTAAAGAAGGGTTGGAATCAGTGTGTCGCCCTAGAATGAGACTGTCAATGAATAAAGTCGAAATTTGCCTAAATTAGTTAGGCCCAGGATTTATTGAGTGATGTGTTAGAAAATCTATATAGATGCCAATGAACCACCTATATCTTTGAAATGGTAAAATTATTCCTCCAATATGCACTAAAACTACAATCCAACCCAAATAATTTCGCATACCAAAAAGCCTACGAACCTTGATATATCCAGTTCTATAGAAATAAATCCTTTCACTTGGACTTCGAATTAATGAAGCTCAAGAATAAATAAAACAAAGATTCTGATAATGTAACACCAGTCGTAATAAACAAGATAGCTCTATCGACAATCTCCAAACCTCACATCAGTCAATCAGTTAAGTGCCATACGTGAAACACGCTTGGGCGATCATGTCTCTTTCGAGACATGACTGACTGGGCAGAAGATTATCCCACAGTAGGTTGCCATTGTTTTCTGTGGTAGACTGGTTGCCAGCCAAGGCTATAGAACCCAATCTGTCCTGTTATTTAACTCATAACTGGAAGGAAGAGACGGATTAATACCTTTCCCAAGGGTATTTGTGCGTAAGTTAATGCAATGAATTCAAATGGAATTCGAACTCGGCTCCCCAATTTCTCGTTCCGAGCTGATATCCACTGCACCACAACACACATCCTCACATAGAAGACCTAAAATTGACAACAAAAAGCAATCAACAGAGGTATGTACAGAGAATTAAGAAACGAATATTTTGACTATAAACCATTCTACACAGATGGATAAAACATTCTAGACAGAAAAGGTGCAGCAGCCACAAACATATTCATAAACAAATCAGGTTACTAAATAATACATCCATCTATACAGGTGAACTACAAGCCATTAACAGTATTTACATTATTCGGACTATTGTCCTCATGTTTGTTGCCATTTGTATGATATTTCCGCCGTTGTACGCTCCGACCTGCTTCAGGTGCTAGGAATTTCGTATTGAACACTTTGTTACAATCACTGGGATATATGAACTCCATTCCTTGCGTGGTAGAGCCTCTTCTGGTAGTCATGAGTTAAGTTACTTGTTCACCACTGCTGTAGCCTGGTATTGAACTCACAACTCTTTGGGTCAAGTCACAGGAACTAACCAACGTCTACATCCAGTGGATAACTTAGAGCATTAGAGGGAGATTGTCTGTATTTCTGAGATGAGGTAGTATTTACAGTATTTACATTATTCAGACTATTGTCCTCATCTTTGTTGCCATTTGTACGACGTTTAATAATAGATCATTCTATTTGTCTATATTTCTGAGATGAGGTAGTATTTACAATATTGACATTATTCGGTCTATTGTCCTCATCTTTGTTGCCATTTGTACAACGTTTAATAATAGATCATTCTATTTGTCTATATTTCTGAGATGAGGTAGTATTTACAGTATTTAGATTATTCGGACTATTGTCCTCATCTTTCTTGCCATTTGTACGACATTTAATAATAGATCATTCTATTTGTCTATATTTCTGAGATTTGGTAGTATTTACAGTATTGACATTATTCGGTCTATTGTCCCCATCTTTGTTGCCATTTGTACAACGTTTAATAATAGATCATTCTATTTGTCTATATTTCTGAGATGATGTAGTATTTACAGTATTTAGATTATTCGGACTATTATCCTCATCTTTGTTTCCATTCGTACGACGTTTAATAATAGATCATTCTATTTGTCTATATTTCTGAGATTTGGTAGTATTTACAGTATTGACATTATTCGGTCTATTGTCCCCATCTTTGTTGCCATTCGTACGACGTTTAATAATAGATCATTCTATTTGTCTATATTTCTGAGATGAGGTAGTATTTACAGTATTTACATTATTCGGACTATTATCCTCATCTTTGTTTCCATTTGTACGACATTTAATAATAGATCATTCTATTTGTCTATATTTCTGAGATTTGGTAGTATTTACAGTATTGACATTATTCCGTCTATTGTCCCCATCTTTGTTGCCATTTGTACAACGTTTAATAATAGATCATTCTATTTGTCTATATTTCTGAGATGAGGTAGTATTTACAGTATTTAGATTATTCGGACTATTGTCCTCATCTTTGTTTCCATTTATACGACATTTAATAATAGATCATTCTATTTGTCTATATTTCTGAGATGTGGTAGTATTTACAGTATTCGAATAATTGTCCTCATCTTTGTTGCCATTTGTACAATGTTTCGGCCGTTGTATGCTCCGGCCTTTTTCAGTTGCTAGGAATTTTGAACCAAACCCTTTATTACGGTAACTGGGATATATGAACTCCATTCTTTGTGTAAAGCTTCGTTTGGAAGTCATGAGTTATCTCCCTTTAACCCTGCAAGTTACTTGTCCTTATCTTGGTTATAGACGTTGTAGCCTGGTATTGAACTCACAACTCCAAGAGTCAAGTCAGGAACTAACCCACGTCTATATCCACTGGGCCATGTGTCCTTAAAATAAAGACAATAGTCTAAATAATGTAAATGCTATAAATACTACCTCATCTCAGAAATATAGACAAATATTGCACAGTTCTTGTTATTTCTGTTAAGACTGACAGCGTAAACCAAAAAACCTGTTATATTGGTTACTGAGTCATTGTCAGTTGTAATTTTTGAGACTGAAGAAATCCATGTCACTGAAGTTGAATTTTGTTTGTTTCCTTTCCAAGACAGATTTGCTTTACAATTGGATCAACACTTCTTACCTTGACTTGGAAGTTCAAGCAGAAATCAGAGAGAAATTTGAGTTGGAATCTGAAATACAACTTCAAGATTTCTTGAAGGTCAGTTTTTGTTTTTGGTTAATTTTATAATAATATCACCCTAAGCAAGGCATTTTATTCCCGCTGTTTTGCAAGGGGTTACATAGGAGGAAAGTTATGAGAAAGAGTGACAGGTTATAGCGGGTGTCAGGAAGTGGGTAAGAGAAGGATGAGAATACTGATGAGAGTGGAGTGGATGGAGAAAGAAGCATGAGAGAGAGGATGCAAGTTAGTGAGATAGGAGATGACTGTTGACTTTACATTTAAATTCTTGGAGATTCTATCTGTCTGTCTGTCTCAGCCTGTTTATCTATCTATCTACCTATATTTTTTTTTATAATCGTATCACCCTAAGCAAAGCATTTTACTGTCACTGGTGTGCAGGAGGTTACATAGGAGGAAAGTTATGAGAAAGAGTGACGGGTTATAGGGGGTGTCAGGAAATGGGTAAGAGAAGGATGAGAATACTGATGATAGTGGAGTGGACGGAGAAAGGAGCATGAGAGAGAGGATGCAGGTTAGTGAAATTGGAGATAACTGTTGACTTTACATTTAAATTCTTGGCGATTATAGCTGTCGGGAAAGCAAGTAAACAGAAGGGAATTCCACAGATGGGAAGTGCGAGAAAAGAAGCTGCTGGAGTAGAATTTGTGTTCACAATTTATTGGTTTCACAGTAAAAGGGTGTGACCCAGTTGCTAATCTTGTGGCTCAAGTAAATTTATATATAGGGGGCACCAGTGAGCTAAGTTCATTGGAGCAGAAGCCGTGAAATCTGTTGAATTTTACTTTCCTTTCCAAGACAGATTTGCTTTACAATTTAATCTGTTCTATAAAATATCTTACTCAACTGTTCAATTGCTTATCAAATCTTGTACTTACACAATATAAATAATAAAAAATAAATTTCTCTTGTATCAAACTTTATAGATGAAAAGAGGGTACATTGTTTTTATACTCATTTACTAAGACCAGGGTTTCTTGATCTGAGCAATATCACCCACCGGTAGGTTATTTCAACTGTTGGGTTGTCGATAAGTAACTAAGCAAAAAATGGTGGGCAATATAGTATTTTGAGTATAGGCATTTCAACATATATTACCCTAAAAAGATATTCGAAAGAAATGTGCTACAGACTGCCCTTTTATTCACTATCTGATTCATTATATGGATACTGGCTGGCGAGCCCACCACCCCTATTCATCCACTTATGTTCCACCAACTGGTAAGAGGGACTGCCCAGATAGCTTTTGGGTGGTCAGTTTTTTCACAGGACCCTAGTATTTAGATTACTATCTAAAATCAATAACAAAATTTTATGATTGCCTATTTAAAGGCAAGCTGGAGACAAGAAAATTCCTGGTCATTAAACTGACTCAAAGATGGGCTGGAGACAAGATTCTTGAGAACCCCCTAGTCATTAAAAAAAATCTGTTCATCTCCTAAGAATGGGGAAGATTCATATTGCTACAGGAATACTCTATGAGCTCTGGGCAAAAATAGTTGTTGGTTGGTTGTTTTGTTTTTATGGCATATCAACCTCGGCGGCTCATTTATTGCCAACTAAATTTTATTTATTTATTGCTGGTAATACTTTTTTCTTTCAACAATTTATTGTTGTTTTTATATAAGTTTTGTGTCTAGTAATTCTTTTTTCTTTTCGAGTATCAAGATTCATTGGGATTTGTTTTTATGGGCAGGGTCCCCAAGTCCTACCTTTGTTATTTAATCCATAGCTGGAGCAAAGGAACAGATTAATACCTTTCCCAAGGGTACCAGTGCTTAAGTGAATGCAGGGTATTCAACTGGAATTCGAACTCGGCTCGCCGATTTCCACTGCACCACAATGCACATCCATCATTAAACACTTAAAGCACCTGGTATTACCAAGCAGTCACCCATCTAAGTACTGACCAGGCTCAACGTTGCTTAACTTCGGTGATTGAGCGAGAATTTGTGTATTCGACATGATATGGCTGTAAGCCCGGCAAAAATGGGATATACCGATAGTGTTATCAACTGGTAAGAGGAACTGCCCAGATAGCTTTTAGGTGGTCAGTTTTTTCACATGACCCTAGTATTTAGATTACTATCTAAAATCAATAACAAAATTTTTATGATTGCAAGCTGGAGACAAGAAAATTCCTGGTCATTAAACTGACTCAAAGATGGGCTAGAGAGAAGATTCTTGAGAACCCCCTAGTCATTAAAAAAAATCTGTTCATCTCCTGAGAATGTGGGAGAAATCATATTGCTACAGGAATACTCTATGAGCTCTGGGCAAAAATGGGATATACCGATAGTGTTATCATCTAATCTAAACTTATTTATAAATGGAACTTTGTCTCTGTGTGTATCCATTACCTATAGACTCCGAAATGGCTGAACCGATTTTCTTGAAAATTCACACAGTTGTACTATAAGCGTCTGCGAGTGTTCTTAGCTAGGTTTTGTGTCGTGGTACCCCTGATAAATATCAAAAATCAATAATCGAAAAAATCGGGTTATAGAAGGAGTGGTCCGGCATTGCTCAGGTATAACGAAGGCTTTAAAACTAATCCATGGTCCTTGAGCTCAGACTCTTTGGACGTTGGCACGAAAGACTAAAAAGCAATAGTTGTTTCCAGTTAAAGTGAAACCATAGCCTGAAAGAGAAATGAATGGATGTAAGTCAAATTTTGATTTCCTGGTATCAATATCAAATAAGTTTTTTTCGTCATAAACTGAATTTTGAAGGCTAAATAAGTCCTCTGAGTAAATGGTATCATGGCTGAGTCTAAGAACTACAATTATATCTACTTAGGCCAAACCTGAAGCAAAAACTAAAATAAAAGGGCTGAAAAAAAAACAGACATACAGGCAGATGAACAGACACACAAACATCTTGCCTTTTATGTATATTATCGATTTTCTGCACTATTGTAAGAACTGCAACCTTGAAACTTCTGAATATCATTTCTGATGTCTTTGTCTATGAGTATCAAATTTGATTAAAATCAGACCACTCCTTCTATAACTCGTTTTTTCGATTATCGATTTTCGATATTTATCGGGGGTATCTCGACACAAAATCTAGCTAAGAACACTCGGAGACACTTATTGGTTCAGCCGTTTCGGAGTCTATAGGTAATGGACACACACAGACACACACACACACACAAAGTTCTATTAATAAATAAGTTTAGATTTAGATTCTAAATAAGCAAGTTGCTCTGCCCCACCCCCCCTGTATAATTGTTTTGAGGGGCCAAAAGGTTAACATCTGTTTTCTTGTTTTCAGCTTCCCAAATACATGGAAGTGAACGCAGCATTCCAAAATAGCCAACTAGAATGGATCCAGTCTGGCCCAGCCAACAGAAGGTAATCTCTTTGTTTAGTTTCTTCTGCTCACCAACTCTTGGTGGCCGGGAAGATGAGGGAACACCTTGACCCAAAGACGCGCGAGTTCAATAACTGGAGAACAAAATACTTAGAGAGTTGAGCTAGAATAGAGATAACTAAACATCTGGAAGTGGCATGGCTTATGGAACAAGAACAATCTACCCCCCAGAGATCGAAATAAAAGGTTTAGTTCAAAAATCCAATCAGCTGAAGGTGTGTGTGCAACGACTGAAACTGAGGACATCGGTTTGAATAACGTAAATACCTCATCTCAGAAATAGACAAATACTCAGAAATGAAATTGCTATACCTCAAAATTCAGTCATTAAAACCTCCACCCATTTAAAAAATTGGAAAAGTTTTCCAGATTTTTTTAATAGCACAAATTTTCATGAACCAACAAACTTTTTACTTTTTTTGTTTTTTCATTATTCTGTAACTTATCATTAACAATATTTAAATTTTTATTAGTTACATTTTTGCTGTTAAATGTTTTACCTAGCTGTGCTCGCCCAATTTCTGAGCATATGAGGCTATGTCAAAGGGCCGAGTCTCATCTGGGGGGAAAAACAGACAGGTGCTCTACCCTGCCCTGTCTATAGAGTCTATAGAGAATTTTTGCCTGGACTTAAGGGCTCAGATCTCCCACAAAAAAAATGGTCTTATGCTACTTTCAGCCTCTGAGGAGGCTGATCAATACCAAAATACTGATGTTGTGTTTTCTTGGGTGGTCCCATTTTGGTTTCTGTTGAATACTCTGAAGTACTCTAAGTTAAGCAACATCCCCCTCCTCCACGCAAACACACACACTATTGTCACAAATACATTACATATCGTCTGCTACTCTGTCTATGCTAGTTTGGAAATAGCACTTGCGTTAGTTCTTTATAGAGACTGACTTCTCTTGGTGTCTTGAAAACATATATATTCATCAACAACAGACAACATAAGTTTAAAAAAGTTGTATAAGTATGTTGACAGCAATGGAAATGTTAAATATTAACGAAGGGGTGGCCTGATTCAGTTAATAACTCTTGTAAAATATCAGAGCAATTAGAACCGGCTTTGAAGTAAGACTTTCCTCAAAAGATGAATCAGTATAGGACACAATGTATTCAATAAAATATAAATAGACTTTTTCTTTTCTTTTTTTTTTTTTTTCTTTTTTTTTCAATTGGAGTAGATAGACTAAACTATCGCCCGGTTCACACTCCACCTACGTTTATTGAACAGGTGAAGAGGCTCATTCCTTGTTTCCTGTTTAGGATGTGGTTTCCGGCTTTCTCTTTTCCAATCTTTTCACTTTTTTTTTTTTTTTTCAATTGGAGTAGATAGACTAAACTATCGCCCAGTTCACACTCCACCTACGTTTATTGAACAGGTGAAGAGGCTCATCCCTTGTTCCCTGGTTAGGATGTGGTTTCCGGCTTTCTCTTTTCCAATCTTTTCACTCTTACGTAGCCCGTAGTTGTGGTGCAGTGGATATCAGTTTGGAACAAGAAATAGGGATCCTGAGTTCAAATTCCAGTTGAATTTCCTGTATTCATTTACGCACAAATACTCTTAGGAAATGTATTAATCCATCTGTTCCCTCCAGTTATGGGTTAAATAGCAGGACATATTGGGTTCTATAGCCTTGGCTGGCAACCAGTCTACCTCAGAAAGTAATGGCAACCTACTGCGGGATAATCTTCTGCCCAATCAGTCATGTCTCTTTCAAGACATGATTGCCCAAGCGTGTATTACATATGGCACTTAACTGACCAAATACCTTAAAATGAAAATTAGGTTGAATCATTCACTCCCATTGTCCTGTGTGCACTGCGTTTGGGCTTTCCACATAAAACCTTGACCACGTGTCAAATTTTGCTCTAGTCGTGGGGTGGAGCTGATAAATATCTATTGTCCCAGAAATAAGATCATGAGTACATTCTGACTTTCTTTGATCTGGTAACTTTTTAGCAAATTTTTTTTTTTTTTTTTTTTTTTTTTATCACAGTGTTTCGGCCATTGTACACTTCGGGCTTCCTCAGGTGTATATCAATCTAGGTAACCTACAAGGAATGTCAAACTGAACCCTTTATTTATTGTTCTCATTCTAGATGATGATCTAGGGGTATTGTGTAGTTATTTTGTTTAGTACTGTTCGGTTATTGCTTGCACATTTCCCCTGGGTGCAAAGGCATAATTACCCAACCCAGGGATTTAAATCACCTTCACTATGTCACCAAATTAACAAACCACCTGCTAGGCGATTGTCCCGTAGAAACAATTGGCCTCATTATTTCCTGTTTGACCCTGTAACACAGTCGTGAGGTATCTAATACCGACGCTCTTTTGTTTCATGTGATCAACTGTGTTCCAGGGTTAAGCACTGTTCTACAGTGGATAACACAGCCGAATTAAAGATCTTGGGCCCGATTATAAGTAAAAACCTATAGTTATTGCCTATTTTTCTCTTTTCTCTTTCAGAAATCTATAATTAATACCTGATTTTAAGGACCATTAATTTATACTTAATTTTTATTTTTATAATTAATACCAAACTCAGAACAACAAATCAAGGTGCTGAGTTTGAATTCCAGTTGAATTCCTTGCATTCACTTACACACAAATACCCTTGGGAAAGTTATTAATCTGTCTCTTCCCTCCAGTTATGGGTTAAATAATAGGAAAGATTGGGTTCTATAACCTTTGCTGGCAACCAGTCTACTGCAGAAAGCAATGGCAACCTACTGCAGGATAAATCTTCTGTCCAATCTGTCATGACTTATTCGAGACATGATCGCCCAAAGCATGTATTACATATGGCACTTAACTGACTGACTGAATATAATAGTTGAAAACATGATTAACGCTTCTACTGGGCATAAAGTTGGGGTTAATTTTATATTGTTATGAAGTAATAAACTGATCCCCCACTAATTACTACTTAATAATATAATACATCTCTTCCCCCTCTAGCTATGAGTCAAATAACAAGACAGATTAGGTTCTATAGCCTTGGGTGGTAACCAGTCTACTGCAGAAAGCAATGGCAACCTATTGTGGGATAAATCTTCTGCCCAGTCAGTAATGTCTCTTTCGAGACATGATCACCCAAAGCATGTATCACATATGGCACTTAACTGACTGACTGACAACTGAAGCACAATGAGAAGCAACTGATTAAACATCTGATACCTGTTCATACCTCTAAGTATGTATTTGCATTTGGGACTCTCTGATCAGAGACTACAAATAAATCTGCGTTGAACTTTTTGCTGCAGTAACTCTATTATAGTAACATCAATACAACTTGTTACCTTCTGAATAGAATTTCTGAACTTTGTAAATGGAGAACCTTTTCTCATGTTTTTCTCGAATAGGTTAAGTACCTTTTCATTTCCCTTTCAGAAATATCTATCTTGCCAATGAAGACACATTCCCCGATGTGATCCGCGAGTGTTTGCGCCTGTTGAGATCTGAGATAATGTTTCTGCTCCTCTCTAATCTGACGGGATTGAAACTTCACAGCGAAGCTGCTATTAGCGATGATGAAGATGACAGGGAGCAAAAGCGCCCGCATCGAAAACTGACAGAAGTTAGGGACGCCAAAATGAACGCTGCCAGATTTAATGTAGATTGCGATTCTCCTGGGGAACAAGCGATGACGGCTTCTGCGAGAAACCCAGCCAAGATTGAGAACAGCAGTTTGGCAGCGGAAAATCTGCCCGGTTCCTTTTCCACTGAAGCAGAAGAGAACTCGACTCCAAACGTGAAAGAATCGCACCCAGCCACAGTTTCTACAAGCTGCGAAGAAATTAATCACAAGCCAGCAGACATTGCTGAATTGTCAGGTGAGAAACACAGTTATATTTATTTATTTTTTCCTCCTCCCCTCTCTCTCTCCCCCAATTATTTTTTTTTCTTCCCCACTCTTTTTTTTTTTTAAATCATGTCACCCCGAGCAAGGCGGTAACGCCACTGATGTGCAGGGGGCTACATAAAAGATTGGAAAAGAGAAAACCGGAAACCACATCCTAAACAGGGAACAAGGGATGAGCCTCTTCACCTGTTCAATAGACGTGGGTGGAGTGTGAACCGGGCGATAGTTTAGTCTATCTACTCCAATCAAGAGTTATTATTTGGCCGAGATGACTTAAACATTTTATCACAGCAACTATCAAGATTAGAAGCCCATTAGGGAGGCATTCCATTTTAAAACGTAGCTCAATCCTGACTGTTCAATAAATTGAAGACATCGGGGCAAATCTACAGGCCACCTTACTTTTTGTAGATTTCTCTAAAGTCTTTGATTTTGTACACAGGAAGAAGACCCTTCTGGTATATTACCCTCCCTCCCCTAACCAAAGACAGTGACTGCTATAATGATTCTATACAAAAGTTCTAAATCTTTGGTTATATCCCAACACAGGGACACTAAACTTTTTCCACATCAAAGTAGGAGTCCTCCAGGGTGATACCTTTGCGTCTTTTCTCTTTGTTATCACCCTCGACTACATACTGAGAACTTCCCTCAGCAAACATCATTTAGATTTTACTTTATCACAAAGACTTATCAAGTCGATATCCTGCAAAAATACGTTGACAGATATTGACTATTTCTGTGACACTGTGCACCATTGAAGCCTTCGTAGCCTGTTGTCTCTTGTGTGAAGATCAATCCTGGTCTGAGAACGAGCCATCAGCTCACACTCATTGGTCGGTGATGGTATTGACACAGCAGCTGGTCCTCGGGTCAACCTCTTCAACTGTCATCTCTCTTGCCCACTTTTCATCTAGGCACTGTTTTAGTAATGTCTCCTTTTATCATAACCTCCCAGCTGTCTCGCTGGATAACAACAATCATATGTATACATTTTATTCCTATTTTTAGACAATTTGCAATTTTGGAAAAGTGAATTTCTTTTTCAACAAAAAAAAAAAAAACATACCTTTTTTTTTTTTCCTCTGTTCATATTGGAATAAAATAAATGTTTCTTCATTAAATCTTTTTCATCCGTAATAATTAATAATAAAAAAAATAATATAATTAGTTACTTCTTCCGTCCATGCCATGTTAAATATTGTTGTATTTCAAGATGACCTTGGTTTTTTTATTCCTCTCCCCACACTTTTTTTTTTTTTAAGGAGTTACTGTGAATAAATATTTTATTTGCCCCTCTTTAAAATCTGAATCTTTTTTGTTAAACCAAATATGAATAAATTTGATAATTTTAAAAAATTCTTTTTTTTTTTAAAAAAAAACTTCTTCAGCCAATGAAGATTCAGTTGCATCTGCCAGCTCCAACTGCAAGGCTCGCTGCAGCTATGATGTGCGCCTTTGGAGGCACGGCTGTTATACACTTTTGCAGGACACAGATGCTGAGACGGCAGATTATGCCTTGGATGCTCTTCTCTTTTTCGGATGTGAAAGTAAGTCACATTTAATTAGATTTTGATTTTTTTTTTTTTTTTTTTTTTTTACATCTGACAAAAGGACAGTATTGTTTACTTAACTGGGTATTAATTAAGTAATACAAAACAAAATTTTGAGAAGCATGTAACCAATCTTTTGGGGATATTTTCCAAGATTTCATTTTAAAAAAATAACAA
Organism: Ascarosepion bandense; assembly: GCA_037127315.1. Classification (NCBI taxonomy): domain Eukaryota; kingdom Metazoa; phylum Mollusca; class Cephalopoda; order Sepiida; family Sepiidae; genus Ascarosepion; species Ascarosepion bandense. Next base: position 3,218,317 of record JBBBDQ010001336.1, read on the forward strand.
GCCATTCTTTTCTATTTTTATCAGATTTAAGTGGCAAGACAAGCAGGTATTTCTAATAATTCTTGAAGGAATTCTACTTCTTGTTTTGACCTTTCAAAAGTGTGGTTGGCTTAAAGGTTAGCAGTATGGAAAATGGATTTGGTTAGTAGAGTTCAAATTCCAGCACAGTTTGTGTTCACTTAGGTCTTGTGCATATATATATATATATATAAACTTATTTAAAAATGGAACTTTGTCTGTTTGTGTGTGTGTGTCCGTTACCTATAGACTCCGAAACGGCCGAACCGATTTTCTTGAAAATTAACACAGTTGTACTATAAGCGCCTGCGAGTGTTCTTAGCTAGGTTTTGTGTCAAGGTACCCCCAATAAATATCGAAAATCAATAATATCGGCTTATAGAAGGAGTGGTCCGATTTTAATAAAATTTGATACACTCATAGACAAAGACATAAGAAACAATATTCAGAAGTTTCAAGGTTGCAGTTCTTACAATAGTGCAAAAAATTGATTATATATATATATATATAAGGCAAGATGTTTGTGTGTGTGTCTGTTTATCTGTCTGTATGTCCTTTATACAAATCCACAATTTTTATCCGATTCTCACCAAACTTCATACAAATATTCTTTAGGCTGAGTTTGAGCTCCAGAACCATGGATTAGATTTAAAACTTTCATTACACCCGTGCAATGCCAGGCTATACTGCTAGTGTGTATATATATATATATATATATATATATATATATATATATATTTTTTAAACAGTTATCACTTCTGCGATTTCTGTATTATTCTTAAATATGAATTGAGTTCTTTAGGCTGCTGGCATGTGATTTTTTTATCATGTTTATATAACACGTGAAATCTCCTCCTCTCTTAACTGTGCACTGATAGCTTAGGAGGAGAATCTCTGACTGATGTCAAGTTTTGATCCCAGCTGGAAGCAATCATATGTCTAGCCACACTGTTGAGCTGTGATACAGCCAAACAGGTTTGTATGTGAACGACTATATACATATATACATACATATAGTGATTTTCTAAGTGCAGCTTAGATGTGGCACAAAGCCAAAAGTATGGGACACCCAGTGAGGATCGAACTCACTACACAGTTGTAACTGATTCTGTCAAGACAAGCTTGCTAACCATTACACCACGCCAAGGTGCCCATGACTATAAGCTCGTTAATTTAGACCCCACTACTAAATACTAATCCCAGCCTTCTTCCTTTTCCTATCTAAATATCTACTATTTAACATGTAAGGACCTGTAGACCAACTCTTTAGCCCTTACTTTTCCTGGACCTTTATAATATTTGTTTTGTTTTTGTGGCAAATCTTATTTCCATTTTTGTTTCTCTACAATATAATTGTATTGAACACTTTTTAATACAAATGTGCACGGGTCATAATTTTATTATGACCAAAAACAAACTAATTAAACAATCAATATAAGAGAACCAACAGTTTTACAATTCCGGGTTCTCCAGCATTTACTTTTTTTTTTTTTAAAGTGCGCAATACAATTAATATTGTAGAGCATAATATAATCATATAATTAAATTGTTTTTTTAATTAAAAATACATTGCAACATGGAATGCATGATGGCTAGGTAGAAATCTCGAAACATAGAAATTTCTGTGTCGCAATCTATTTTTAATTAAAAAACAAATTTAATTATTTAATTATATAGTTTTTAATGCCTCTTCATTCCAAAAAAAAAACTACAAGTGGTCTGCCTTAGACTGCACGTATTTTCTCTTTTTTATACTAATTTAATTGTTATGCCTTCACTTCATAAGTTTCAATCTAAACTAAATTAAATTATACATTTAATAAATTAAAAAATTGCATCACAAATTTATATATATATATATTTGTCATCCACATACAAGCCTGTTTTACTGTATCACAACTCATCAGTGTGGCTAGACATCTACTTACTTCTGGCCAGCTATTGAAACTCAACTGATATGGTGTCAGTCAGAGTCGCTAACCTTTAAACGATAGGCTCATGGAATAAGAGAAGGGAAATTTTAGCGTGTTATATATAAGCGGTGTTTAGACATGCCAGTCACAGAAAGAACTCGGTTCATTGCTGAACATATATATATATATATATATATATATATATATATATAACACTGTCATTAGCTAAGTCAAACCAAACTCTAACTACCAACTAGTGTTGCAGAAGGAAGCTGTGAAAATCCACGTTCCTGAAAAGACGTGTCACACGATTTGAGCTGCTTTGTTTGTTTCCACCCTCTGCTTCGGGCAGAAACTGGGTTTCTGAGCATGTTAACCTTCAATAGAAAGAAGAAAGATGTTCATTTAATAAAGATTGAGGCCCAATAGACACTCACAAACTACCACACGTCTGCAACTGGAATACATGTCAGAACCAGTTGAAAGCATGTTAAATATATGTATTCACTAAAATAACACTTACGTTAATAGAAAAATATATATTTATAAAAATAAAGATTTGTACCCGCAGAAACAACAAATATCCTTAAAAAGAGTAGACGTCATTTTGTTTTCCCAAACCCGAGGGACCTTTCAGCCAACACTTGTCAAGGGTTTCGTTGGCACAAAATTACAAAGGGGTAAAGAAGAGGACAAGACCAAAAAGGGAATACTTGCAATACTGGGAGAAGATGGAATTTGTTTAAAAATAAATTTATTGAAAAATATTAAAATGTAAGGGGGGGTGTAAACATATATTCCACAAGAGTGAAATAAAAAAGAAAAAAAGTTACACTTCCATTACTGGCGAGTTTGTGAGTGTAACTTTTTTCTTTTTTTATTTCACTCTTGTGGAATATATGTTTACACCCCTCCTTGCATTTTAATATTTTTCAATAAATTTATTTTTAAACGAATTCCATCTTCTCCCAGTATTGCAAGTATTCCCTTTTTGGTCTTGTCCTCTTCTTTACCCCTTTGTAATTTTGTGCCAACGAAACCCTTGACAAGTGTTGGCTGAAAGGTTCCTCGGGTTTGGGAAAACAAAATGACGTCTACTCTTTTTAAGGAGATATATATAATTTTTCTTTTTAATACTCTGCATTCTTTTCCACGGTTCTTTTAATGCACTTAATTTCAATCATGGTCATTTACTGTAACCATAGCAGGATATGACAACACAACTGCAAAATTGAAGCATGATATCATTCATCAGGGTCACTTGCAGTGGCAGAATAAAAATTGACCCCTTGTAACACCCCAACGGATGGTCCGAACAATTTCTCCGGCGGCCGTTCTCCACGCTGTTATATTGCCGGGAGTTTGTTGAAAAAGTCGGAGCCTCAAGCTGGGGGTACAAGATTAAACTATAAGGAACGAACTTCCACAACTTGGATGAGTTGAAACGATGCTTTATTTCGTTTAGTTAGCCTTTTCGGTTGGGGCAGGCGAATGTGGCACACAGCTCTAACTCTAATTAATGGAGATCAAATCCGAACTGACCAAAACAAGACGAACGGAGTTTCTACTCACTCAACTAACTGACTAACTTAACTTAACTCATTCACTTGATCTGACTGATCGGCTCGGAAATATCACCTGTATTTATTCAAAATTAATCAGGAAATGCTTTAGATCACTGGGTGATAAGCATTGGCGACTGTAAGTCCGAAATTTTAGGGTACTGAAATTTTCCTTCTTTTGTGATGTGTAAACATCCTGCAGACACCCAGTCTGCACTTAGCCTTAGTATTTTTTCCAGGATTTTTTTTCTCTTTTTATCTTAAAGCTTCCACCAGAAGTTCTTAATGTGTGGTCAAGATACAGTAAAAGACAGCCTTTGACCTGGTCATTCAAAAAACCTATTTCCTGAACTTTATCTCTTATTAAATCACTGAGTCAAATATTTACCAGAAGACTGGTGGGATTTAACACAGTAATCTGATACCCTTTTCTCTTCCACAATTTTCCTCATAAAAGAAAAAGCGTTTATTTATTTATTTTTTCCTCTTCTTTTTCACGTTTGTTAAACGAAACACTTTAAACTGTTTTCTATTTTAATCTATTATAATTTTTTTAATCATATCACCCCAAGCAAGGCGAAAACGCCACTGATGCGCAGGGGGCTACGCAAGAGTGAAAAGATTGGAAAAGAGAAAAACCGGAAACCACATCCTAAACAGGAAACAAGGGATGAGCCTCTTCACCTGTTCAATAGACAAGGATGGAGTGTGAACCGGGTGATAGTTTAGTCTATCTACTCCAATTGAAAAATAAAATAAAATAAAAAAAAGAGTGGAAATATTGGAAAGGAGAAAAAGAGAAAACCGGAAACCACATCCTAAACAGGGAACAAGTGAATACATATTTTACAAAGCACCTTAATATACGCCTAGTTATCGTGTCACACCCCTTCTCGTTTTAGTTTCCATCTTTATTCCAATCTGCTCTCTTTTCGTCCCCTTATTTCGTACTTATAGCACAAATTGTACACTCAATTTGGCTTCACTTATTCACTGCACCTTAGTTTCTTTCCAAGATTTACAAATTAAACACCCATAACCTATTTTTTCTGTTTATGTTGGACTTTGATAACTACTGTCAGAGCAGAGGCAAAAAGAAAGCCAATTTCTTCATTGTCTTTCAAGTGTGAGTAATATACCCCATTCAGATGTTGATATGCCAAAAGAAAATTTTTTTTTTTTTTCAGATTGGCAACCTGACTATGGAGGCTATGCATCATACATTGTCAAAGGGGAAGATGAAGAGGTAGGTAATTACCTCCCACCAATATATTTCTAGTGGGAAAGTGAACAAGAGTGTTTTCTTTGCATTTTTTGAAATCTCAAACTCAGGATAGGCATTTGATGTCCAGCTTGTACGTTCTTGAGGACTTTGATTTGTAAACATTTCCCTCCTTGTAATCATTCAAACATTGATAACTACTTTGAGATTGGTGACTGATTTTTCTTCTTTTTTTTTCTCTCCCCCAGCTTCTGACTGTCAGCCCAGCCCACAATTCATTGGCCCTTGTTTATCGAGACAAGGAAACGCTGCGTTTTGCCAAGCACGTCAATCACCAAATCACTCAGATGTCACATCAAAAATTTTTTGACATTTCATTCATTTACTATGAATAAAAAAAAAAAATAAATTGTACAATTCTAAACTTTTTTAGATATATATATATTGATATCTCTTGACTTGATTTAGTGGCTAAGGGAGTCACCACCCATTTCCCAAGTATTAAAATAGATCTCTCCCTTCAGCCTCAAAAGCATTAGTTACAAGCTATATCGTAAGTTGAAAATGATTGAATAAATATCAAGTGCAGTAAGGCTAAGCATGAGGTTTTTGATTGTCACAATAGACAGGGAGATATATATATATATACACACACACACACAGGGCCATGCTTAGAGCCCCTGCAGACTCTGCAATTGCGGGGAGGGGAAGCACAAGTTCCCTAGGAGCTGCAAGGCTTCTTGGCTCCACAGATCTAGTGTAATAAAAAATAAAAAAAATAAAAAAAAACGAACAAAATAATTATTAGGATTAACTAAAAAAAATTATTATACTTGTACATTGAAATAAACATCTATCAACCCGTCTCACTCTCATATATATATGTTCTAAACATATACTGTTAAATATAAGAGACAATGAATGTCTTATGTTTAATCATGAGTCGTTCTAAACATATTTTGGCTTTAATTTCGGTTGAAAATAAAGGCAAAAATTCTCCAACATTTGGATAACTTTTTATTAATTTGGTTCTAAGCTTTCGGCTCACATGAGCCATCTTCAGAGAGGTTATTAAGACGGTAACACAATAACATCCACCATCACCGATGATTAAACATAATAGACATTCATTGTCTCTTATATTTAACAATATATGTTTAGAATATATATATATATATATATATATATATATATATATATATATATCTCCCACTCTCCATTTAACCAAAATCCATTCATAATTTGTCATGCGTACTTATCTCCAAAGTAAACTTGTTTGCAAAATATGGCGGGGGGGGGGGGATGTAACTCAGGATTTAGTCACCATGTTTTTTCGAAATTAACTGAAAACAAGATAGCACATTAAAAACAAAAGAACTTTGAATTTTAATGAATTGTTTTATTGCCAAAGAAAAAAAAAACAAAAACAAAACAAAAAATATATAGTAAACCGTTTCTCATTCATTTTTGATCATAAAACTTCTCTATGTCCAGGAAAGAGTCAAAAGAATTTAGTTTTTTTTTTTTTTGTTTTAAATCAAACAAATTTAGATATGAGCAATTCCCCCCCCCCCCCCCATAATCTCACCTTTACAAATCTTTGGTTATCAAATGTATTATGCTAAACTGACCAATATGAGAAAAAGAACAATCTGGTAGTTTATTTTATGTAAGGACAACAGTTTTACATGTGTATGGTTAAGCTAGATAAATTCTGTTACCTAAATAGATTAACAGTCCTCTCAACACTTGATCTCTATAAGACTTAAGAAAGTACAGACTAAATGAGCTCTTTAGCCTGGACCTGAAGTTGAATAGCAACCTTGAATTCTTTGCCACTTATTCAGCATATAATCAATATGGCAATCAAGGTCAGTCTTGTTTGCCAACAATGACAAACACTGTCAGATCAAAATATTGACGATTCACAGAAGAAGGTAAACATTCACTAAGACATTATTTAATCTTTGGGAAAACCTTTTTACTCCATCTTATCCCAACACTGCTGCTGCTGCTAACCACTTGAGGATTAAAAAAAAAAAATAAAACAAAACAAATGACCATGGAAGACTTAAAACTGGTGTGGGATGCAAGTTTTTGAGTTATTTATAACCAAAACTTACTTGGGATGGTTAGAATTTTTTTTTTTTAGGATAACAATGAAGTTACCAGATTCAAATGTTACTATTTAGCTCGTCATTAGAAGAGGAGATGAAGTCGTACCTCTCTCAGGGTTATTTGCATTTTTAGTGAATATAATACACCTGACAAATTTGAGATGCTATTTATTACACTACAGTGGGGAGAATAGGATGGAGTAATTTGGATATTTTAAGTACAACAATCAGTGCAGGGATTTTGTTAATTTAAAGCCAGAAAAAAAAAATCTTCCATTTTATTTATTTTCACAGAAAGGGACTCTCTTTGTCAGTTTTTAAGCATGCTGCTTCTCTCTTAGATTCATATCAAGCACACATCCCATCCTGAGTGTCCCTCGGGCCTTGTATTAACGAACTTAAGTATTTAAATTCTAGAATTTGAATCCCTAAGGAAGTTAGCTGGGTTCAGACAATGTTCCAACAGTTTTGCTATCAGCAAATTGCCTTGCCCTAGACCCTTTCAGGAAATTGGATCAGTGGTGACCTACTGTATGGTAAATAGTCTATCCTCCTAACCTAGGCCGTGCACTCTGGATAACTCCCTGTGCTACAGTGGCAGTGGAATGCCTTGCTCGGGGTGAAACGATTAAAAAAAAAAAAAAAAAAAAAAATCTCCAGCGAAAAAGTTCTTTGTGCGGAAATGAAACCAAAGAAAGGAAACAAAAAGAAAATACAATTTTTAATAATGCATGTTTCTGAAAAATGTTAGTTCAAACATAACCGAACAATGCGGATGCTAGTGATTGCAGTTCTATGGCCCAACTGACAGAAATTTCCACTCACATGTAACTCTGCAAATTATGAAAATTCAGTTTTAAGTAAGTGTATGAAATAAATATTCTTTCTACCAACCAGTCCATACTTAGTGTCTTGAGACAGTGATTTCAAATTCTTTCTTTTCCTTCCAGAAGAAAGTTTCAAAACTCAGATTTCTTTCAATACTAGATTTGTGCAGCTATATAAAAAAAATATATGTATTTTAAGTATTGTACTATACATTGAAATCTGCCACAAAATGAATTTAAAGAAAAAAAAATAGCTTGCTAAAAGGAAAATTTTTAATCATTTGAAGAATAAGAAAATTTAAAGAGAATGTGTTTTGTTAATTCACTCAAAATTGCTGCCATTTTTCACTGATCAGGCAGTTTAGAAGAGTGTAGAACTTGTTGGGGTTTCAACTGTGAGCAAAAACACATTGAATGTATAAAAATACATTTTCATAGTAAAAATTGAGACAGTACATTTTTGTAAATTAAATTATAAATACTTCCAAGAAAATTAAATTTCGGCATTAAATGACTCATAAGGTGTTGATGTGCCACTAAACAAACCCTTTGGCTGACATTTAAAAAAAAAAATGCTGATTTAATAAAGGAAAAATAATTTTATTTTTAATTTAAGAGTTACCTCCCTTATACGAATGCGCGTTTTTAAAATGTAAATTTATTTTTAAATGGAAATGATATCCTTTTCAGATTTTGTTTATAACAGGCATCAATTTTCATTGCAATGAGAATCATTTTAGAATATGGAAGAATTTGATCAGAAAATAAGGCCTTTTTGCAATATAAATTATTATCGTTAGGAAGACATGAAATGACAATAACAAGAAAAACAAGGATAAATAAAAAAAAAAAATGCCCATCACCAAAAAACAGTCTAAGATGAGGGAGACAATTTTATTATTACAGGCAATTAGCCGAATAATAATGTCCTAAACGATGGTACTAAGTACTTAAAATTTACTATCTTTATATGCTCTGGCCTGTCATAAATGGGGGAGTGGTATACTTTAAAATTCCATTAAACAATGTATATTGTAAAAAAAAATTAATCTTGATAACTTGGTCTGATAATCCTATCTTCAGCAAAACATAATGCCACTTTTCTTTGAACCCACATACTGTTTAGTAAAGACTTCCATAATCAAAATGGTAAAAGCAATCCTTTGGGGTGGGGGATCCCAGATTAAAGGAATGCAGACACAATACTTGCCAGGACACACATTTTCTTTCATAAAAGATGGATGATCTCAGCTTGTCAACTGCTCATAGGTTCTTATGTTAAAAAGCAGATGTTTAATCAAACGTGTCTGTTCATTGCCCAATCCCCAAAGTGATGTTTGCACACAACTTTGCTATTTTTTTTTTTTTTTTTCTTGTTGAAGGCAATTCTTTCAGCTGTCAGGTGATAATCTAGTCTCCTCACTGATTTAGCTTTCTCATCTACCATATCCTCCTTTAACAGAGAAGTTGTCTTTATAGGATCTAAGACACAAAAGCTTCATTCTCACATGATTCCGTGTTCAAAACAGTTTCACATCCATCCTCTAATCGGTGTAATTATACCAGTCTTCACATCTTTTTCATTTTGATTTTAACTCTGATATTTATTTTGGCAATCAGTCTGAGGCAGTTGTTTCAGAAGACAACCTTTGTATGTCCTCTTCTCTCAGTTACTGGGGTTCACAACGGACCCTGGTAGAGCCTGGTCTATGGAATTTGCTGCTCCATTCCCAGATCTTCTGGGAACAGAAACAATCGAGACAAAAACCAATGCCACCAAATCTGTTCTGAAATATCTAAACTGTCAGCTGTATACAACCGCTTCCTCAGATCAATGGTTAAATGGCTTTGAGCGAATGATGCCTAGAGTTATAGTCTTCAATAGCCTCGTCAGATTGAGACTTTCATATGAATGTCAGGCATGATACCAAACCCCTTTCAGAAATATCTGAAGTGTCAGCTGCATACAACTGCTTTCTCAGATAACTGGTTAAAAATAGCTCTGAGCGAGTGAAGGCCAAGGGTTTTGGTAAAGATCACACTTGTTCAGACTTTGTTGGCTAGTGCTACAGAATCTCGAACAAACCACATTATTTAAAGACTATCAATAAAAATAAGAGCTAAAAATGCATATTACATATAACTTGAAAAGAAAATAACGTAACCAATATGTTGACTTTCCTCACTATCCCCAAAACAAAAGGTTAGGAGGGAAAACCACATCAACACTAGAAAGCTACGTAACTTGAGAACCCATTTTCCTAAAAAAAAAAAAAAATTTAAGAGTAAGATTTTATAAGATTCCAGCCCAAACCAGTACTGGATGCTTAACCAATGAATGCTGAACTATAAAGAAAAGCTATTATTAGAATTCTTTGTTTTATATCCTGGTGAAATTTACAAATAAAGTTATGTTATTTACATAATTCCAAAGACATTCTTGCACACTTGTCCACACATTTGCTATTTCTTCTTGTCCAAGTCCTAAGTGGTCTTCTAGTTTCCTCTGATTTGCTATTCTCATAGGTGGCCAACCATGTGGTCCTTTAGACAGGTAAGTTGTCTTTGTAGTATCTATACAAAAACATCTACCCATTAAAGATAACACTTAGAGTAAAAAAAAAACTTTAGATGATCTAGGCTGGTAGACTCAAACTGTATTGTTTTGATACATCTTTGTATACTTCCAAACACATGTAGCCATTACTATTATTTTATAAGTACATTATTAATGTTATAATATTAATAAAATAGTATTAACAAATAATGTCGGATGAAAAAAGACAGCCTACTCTCCACACTTCATTCAAAGGCTATCTGTTCAAAGTCTTAAGTGGTACCCCAGCAGCTTCAAAACTATATAAAACATGAAAGAACACTAAGTGGTGACTGTTTCATGTTTAAATGCAATCTTCTGAAGACTTGCCACTGAGTGTCCACTCTCGTATATATTAGTTTTACTTTGTCTCCCTTTCAAATGTTTAAAAATGCTTGGTCTATAAGACTGATAACTTAAAACGATCAAGTATATTACTAAATGTATTGTGCTGATTTTCTAAGTGTAGCTTAGCTGTGACACAAGGCCGAAGGAATGAGGCACCCAGTGAGGATCGAACTCACTATTCTGTCATAATTGTACTAGTAAGAAAAGTGTGCTGACCATTGCATCACACAGAGATGCTCTATCAGGTGTATTTATGTAGCATAGAAAAAAAAATTAAAGCGTGGCTCTATGGTCAGATTTAAATTTCACCTAATGGGTCACCATAGTCTTATAAAAAAAAAGGCAGTGTCTGCATTGGATGAATTTCTTAAAAATATGACAATACCAAATTCCTTTTTTTTTTAACCAAACTTTTTAGTTAGCAGTTAAAAAACAAATTGAAGGAAGAAAGAAAAAGTCACAAGTTGATAATGGCTCTAATTAATGAAACTTACACAATTTAAGACATATTCGCACCCGTCAAAAATTAAAGAAGTAACAAACATTTATTATTTATAGAAAAATATCTCCCTCATCTCAAATCCTCCAAAATTTTAACTTTATTAATAACCTGAGCCAAAAATGTCAAGCACCAAAATTATAATGTTCAATAGGATTTTTTTTTAAAAATAAACTAAAAAGTAAACAAAAAATATACATGAATGTTGGATTTTTAAAGTTTTAACAATTTATATTCAGCAGTTAGAAAATGTATAAATAATGTTGGTTAATGGCATCAGAATTTATAAGTTTGAACTCAAAATATTGTTGAATGAAGCTAAAATGTTTGCTTGCTTGTAAAAAAAAAAAAAAACTATTCTGGAATCCGTTCTCCAATCAGGGCCAAAAGAAGTTCTTTGTAGTCTCCACTAGTGTCGCTAGAAATGCTGTTGGCCAATGAAACATTATACAGCTTTTCATACTGCTCTTTCACTTGGACCATGTCAATCTGAAAGAGAAAAAAAATTTTTTTTTCTTATTCATGTGAAATTATGGCATTTTCCTAATCAAAAGGACAAGGACAATAAAAAAGATACAGATATTAAATAAAAGGCTGTGTGATTATATATATATATATAAATCTAATCTAAACTTATTTATAAATGGAACTTTGTGTGTGTGTCCATTACCTATAGACTCCGAAATGGCTGAACCGATTTTCTTGAAAATTTACACAGTTGTACTATAAGCGTCTGCGAGTGTTTTAGCTAGGTTTTGTGTCGAGGTACCCCCGATAAATATCAATAATAAAAAAAAATCAACTTATAGAAGGAGTGGTCCGATTTTATACACTCATAGACAAAGACATAAACGATATTCAGAAGTTTCAAGGTTGCAGTTCTTACAATAGTGCAGAAAATCGATAATATATATATATATATATATATATATATATATATATATATAAGGCAAGGTGTTTGTGTGTGTGTCTGTTTATCTGTCTGTATGTCCTCTATACAAATCCACAATTTTTACCCAATTCTAACCAAACTTAACACAAATATTCTTTAGGCTGAGTCTGAGCTCTAGGACCATGGATTAGTTTTAATGCTTTCATTACACCCGAGCAACGCCGGGCTATACTGCTAGCGTATATATATATATATATATATATATACACGCACACACCCAAAATCAATAATTAAGGAATCAACACCAAGCTACCCAGGTTCCAATCATGAGGTGCCATCAAGCACAAGGTGAGAAAAATCTAAAAAGTTTGGGTCAAAAAAAAAAAAAAAAAAATCTCTTGTAGGTTTGTAGATATGTCTTTTTATTGCCTTTCTCTGCATTATTGTTATATATATATATATATAAAATAGAAATAAATAAATACAGTCAAAAAAAAAAAAAAAAAAAAAAATACATTTTTAACTTACAACTTTTTAGTAGTTTTTCCTATACATATTAAGACAGTATACATGGATTATTATATATATATATATATATATGTGTGTGTGTAACACACACACAGTGATCCAAAAGTAAGTGGTAGTAAAATTAAACGTTGCAGAGAGCAAAAATAAAAAGGGTTTAATTCATAATTGTTAGAAGTAATGTTGCAGACATATAAAGGAATCCCTATCAATCAGGGTCTAAGAATTTAAGTATTTTCCTATGACAGCATGTGGTCATTAAATCACTTTTTGAAACATTAATTTTAAGAGATACTCATATTTGAGTAGATGCTCAGTTTTTTTTTATTATAATTAAAACAATATATTTGTTTATTTATTTATATCTACTGGCCTGAATATTCAAGAAATTGTGTTATAGAAATACGCACCTTCCAACAGGAGGCCTACGACTGGAAAACTATATTTTTAACATGACAATACTAAGATGAGTGAGTGTGTGAGAATCCTGTTTACTGTCAGCAACTTCCAATATAGTAATGGAAATTGCAATTTCTGAACTAAGAATACCAAGCAAAGCAGGTGTTTCAGGTTAGCAATCAATAATTTGGCAGGAGAGAGGAAGAAAAAAAGCAGCAGGCTGACCAACAAAAAGCCATTTCATTCAATAAATATACTTTAAACAAAATCAAAAAATCCTCACCTCAGACCTTGTAATGATAACACGAATCAAGTTCAAATCTTTTGTTCCAAGCCCCTTAACAAATTTATTAATCCGTTGAGCAAAATAATGGGGTTTGCCACGAGCCATGGAAACTAAAATGACACAAATGAAGAGAAAAAAAATAAAAATCAAACAGTTGGAAATGAAGCCACTAAATTGCCAAAATACCTTTTTTTTATTTCTTAAACTGATTCAATTCATAAACAAATGTGTTTTTAAAAGATTTTTTTTTTTTAAGTTTTTATTATTTATGTGTGCCTTGCCCTGGCATGGTCTTAGCCAATTGCTCAATATCAGCAACATACTTTGTTACTTTGAGTTTTACATAATTTTCTAAATGTTCAATATAATTATATCATTATATAAATAGTGTACACTGGTAACTGTAATTTTACATTGCAAAATATTACAATAATGTCGATACAATATTAAGTTTACATACAAATGTCTGTATGGGGTCATATTATACTCAATTATATATTTTATTACCTGTTTTTAGCTTCAGAAACAGGTTGTATTATACTGTCCGACCATAGTCGGGATCAGAGTTAATACAAATTCCATGATTCTTTCCTTAGGGTTAAATAGCCACATAGTCATGTAGCTTCCTTGTGGCTTTCCTATAAATACTTTTATGATAATTGTTCTAATGAACTTTCCTCTATGGTAATTGGACATTATGAATTTAAGTGCAGTACTAGATTGACGGCAAGGTCTCATAATTTTACAGTGGAAATGGCTAGATGTAGCTGCAAGTCCTATGCTAATAGTTTCTTCTCTTCCACTTCTTGCTTGTGGAATTCTCTTTCATTTCGATATCTTGCTTTACAGTCAACTTTGATCTTCAAAAATTTAAATGCAATGTCAATCGTCATCTTCTGTCTTAATTATTGTTCCTTTATTGTTTTCTCCTCTTAACAGTATATTTTTCTCATATTTTCTCAAACTCATTAAGCCCTTGTCACTATATTGCCCTGCTTGGGAGATTATATATATATATATATATATACACAAACACACACTACCACCCATAATTATTAGGTGACCCCAGTGTTTTAAAAAAATTATGTGTTTCATACTATTTTTTAGTAATTATTGCCAAGTGAATAATTGTAAATGAAAATAGAATGGTTCTTTTGTTAATATTGCACAATAACACGCGCATCAAATGGATTTATAAATATTTAATAATTACCTAAATTGCAGTTTCATCAATAAAAGAATGAAGAAAATTTAGGGTGATTTGGACGAGTTCATCTTTGCTTCCTTGCCTTGTAAAATTTTGCAAAGTAATAATAACAAAAGAACCATTCTATTTTCATTTAGAATTATTCACTTGGCAATAAATACTAAAAATAGTATGAAATACATTTCTTTTAAAAAACCGGGGTGGCCTAATAATTATGGCTGGTAGTGTGTGTGTATATATATATATATATATATATATATATATATATATATATGAGGAGTGTGCCTGACAGGTTAACTATGAATAATGATATTCTTTTTGTTATAATAATGAAGAGCCCCCACCACTGTGGATTAAGAACAAAGACATTGATCCAGATAAACACTTAGTAATATTAACAGGAAGTGGGAATTTTTTTTGGTGGGGAAGGGTTAGTCAATCAGAGAGAGACAGCAATGCGGGCGCAGAAGGATGTTTTACAGATTATGCAAAAAGCATTTGACAATGTACGACACAAGGACCTATTTGAACTGCTGTAACACCCCAGATGTAGGTCCGAACAATTTCTCCAGCAGCCGTTCTCCACGCTGTGATGTTGCCGGGGGTTGGTTGAAAAAGTCGAAGTCTCAAGCTGGGGGTACAAGATAAACTATCAAAGGAACGAACTTCCTCAACTTAGATTAGTTAAATTGATGCTTTATTTCATTCAGAGTTAGTCTTGCAGTTGGGGCAGGCGATGTGACACTCAGCTCTAACTCTAATTAATGGAGATCAAATGCCAAACCGGCTGACTCAGACGAATGGAGTTTCCCTTCTTCAGTGTGCCTTATACACATAGCTACTTCAAGCACATGCCCAGCTGAACTGATCGGCTCCGAAAAATCACTTGCATTTATATTGAAATAATCGAAAGTCCACTAGAGATCACCGGCTTAAAACAAAAGATAAGTATTGGTGACTGTAAGTCCAAAATTTCAAGGTATTTTCCAGGATTTTTTAATCTTTTTATCTTAATAAAGCTTCATGTGAAGGCCATCATGTTTTTATAGCCCTGACACTTTACCCGTAACCAGGTGTTTTTTTTATTGCCTGGAGAAAGGGAAAATTCCATTATCTTTTCTTTATTTTCTTAATGTGTGGTCAAGATACAGTAAAGACAGTTTTTGACCTGGTCACTCAAAAATCTATTTCCTAAACGTTATCTTTTATCACATCAAATCACTCAGTCAAATATTTTATTGGGAGACTGGTCGGATTTAACAGTAATCTGATGGCCTTTTCTCTTCCACAAATTTACTTATAAAAGAAAAAGCGTTTATTTATTTATTTTTTCCTCTTCTTTTTCACTTTTGTTAAACGAAACATGTTTTTAAACTATTTTTCTATTCTTAACCATTTTCTATTCTTAATCTATCATAATAAAATACATATTTTCCAAATCCACCTTAATATACGCCTAGTTATCGTGTCACACTGCAAGGGAAACTATTTTAGAAAGTAAAAACACAAAATTAGAAAGGGGTGTGAAACAGGGAAGTGTCTTCTCTCCAGATTTATTCAACCTGTAAAGAGAGCAGGAAGAGAGTTCCACAAGTGAGAAGTGTAAAAGAAAAAAATGTTAACAGTGTCACACAATTTCAATTGCTTAATGTAAAAAATAAATAAATAAAATTGTTTTTTTTTTACCAATTCCAAGATAAGCCTTCTTCAGATCACCACTTGTTTCTTTTTTAATTGCTTCTTCCAAATCATGTCCAGTAATTTCCTCGTAAAATTGGATGATCTTTTTAAGGTGACCAAAACTACGGCTGCAGAAAATGCTATCAAATGTGGCTTCATTTGTCCCAAGTCTGCCCTCACCAGCCTACAAAATGAAAAGTCAAGGCAGCAAAATAAATAAATCTTCTATTTGATAAAGAAATATGAATACCTGAACATCAAATATTTTTATTAAATAGAAAAAAAAAAAAAAAAAAAAAAAAAAAAACAGAAAAAAAAACCCTGAAAAATGGACATTATCATTTTTTTTATGCATGCACATGCAACACACAGATCTCCCACGCCCAGATTGAGCACTCTGGGAGAATGGTAGACTTTGAAAAAACAGTAGCTACTCTAGCATCTACGCATTGTTCATTCAGTAATTAATTAGAACACTCTAACTACTGGTGTATGTATATATGATATATCACATGCTAAAAGTCTGCCACCTTCTACCGAGCACCCATAGCTCAGAGGTAGAATCACCAACTGACACCAATTCAGTTGGGTTTCAATCCTGCGTAAAAAGCAATCAGATGTCTAATCATACTGATGAGCTGTGATACAGTGAAACAGATCTGTCTGCAAATGAATATATATATATATATATTAGAAAAGGAAATAGGGTTGTTCCAACAAGAGAAATTGGTATAGAATAAAAAGTGTGAGAGGCCATGAACGTTATCGCCTTGCTTGGGGTGATATGATTAAAAAAAAAAAAAATGTTATCTGGTCAACTCACTCTATATAATTCCTGGGCATCTTGCCGAGCCATTTCTAGATTTATATCCAGTCCTTTTGTCTCGTCCCTCTTTGTCTTAAGCTGATGCAGGAGTAATCTCCGGAAGTCTCCACCAGTTTCACTATGAATGTCAGCTTCAAGGGTGACACCATATTCTGTTTAAAAAAAAAAAAAAAAAAAAAATTTTGATAAGAGTTTTTTTTTTTTTTTAATTTTTTTTTTTATTATAATCTTTTCACCCCGATCAAGGCAGAAATACGACTAGTGCGCAGAGGGTTACAGTGAGAGAATAAAAAAGGAAAGATATAAGATGGGAATCAAGGAGAGGGAAGACGACAATTGACGTTACATTTAATCTTTTGGAGATTGTAGCTATCAGTAAGAATATCAATGAAACATATATATGAAACAGTAAGAGAAGCAGGATTGCCACTGGTGAGCAGGGGATTACAGTGAGAGAAAAAAAAAGGTACAGGGGATGTTGAAGAAAGGATAAGAGAAAGATGGTAATCAAGGAGATAAAAGATGGCAATTGACGTTGCATTTAATCTTTTGGAGATTGTAGCTGTTGGGATGTTGAAGAAAACATAAGAGATGAATGGGAATCAAGTAGATAGAAGATGATAATTGATGTGGCATTTAAACTTCTAGAGATTGTAGCTATTAGGGAAGCAAGCAAATGAAAGCAAGTTCAACAAATGGGAAGTGTGAGAAAAGAAAATGTTAAAGTAGAAGAGAAGGTTACATTTAACTAGTTCAACAGTAAAAGGGTGGGACCTTAATGCCTATCTAGTAGCATAAATAAATACACATGGTCAGGGTACCAGGGAAAAAAGCTCGTCAGAGCAGTTGCCATGAAAATACTTGTAGAAAAGACAGAGGGAAGTCACACAACATTGGTGAGAAAGGGACAAAAGGCAGGCTGATAGATCAGGACTGATTATATTGCAGATCCTCCTTTGGATTTTGTTAAGAACATCAAGATGAATAGCAGGAGCACCCGACCAGATATGGCAACAGTATTCAATTCATGGACGAATGGTAGATTTATAAATATGTAAAATGCATTCTGACAAGAAAAAAAAATTCATGGTTCGACACAGTGAACCAACTTTCCTAGCAGTAGATGCAGCTATGGATTCAATGTAGTCGTCCGATTTGAGGTCCTTTGTGAGAATGAGGCCAAAAAAGTGCAGTGGGTTGATCTCTAGGAGACTAGCATCAACCATTCTGATAGTACGCAGCAATGTTTCTACGGAAATTAAAAAAGAGAGTAGCTTCATTTTGGAGGCATTCAAATTCATAAGCCATTTTCTATCTCATTCAATCTCAGATTGGAGTTTTTTTTTTAAGTGTATCAAATAGGTTTACTTTGTCAACCTTAGCAGATTTCTTATTGAGATGGGTGTAAACAGTGGTGTCATCTCCATAGATGCCTACTTGGGAACTTATTACATCAGGAAGATCATTGATAAAGTTTAGAAAAAGAATAAGTCCTAGGATAGAGCCTTGAGAGACATCCGCATTTGTATGAAAGAATCTGGAAAGAAGCTTGCCCATTCAAAACAACCTTCATTTCGCAATTTGATAGAAATAATTGGATTAAATCAAACAATCATCCAGTAATAACATAGCTCTGGAGCTTGCACAGAAGGCCAGCATGCCTAACCCTGTCAAATACTTTTAGAGATATGAAGAGCAACAGCTTGAGCTTTGACATTCTTATCCAGAGCCATATATATATATATATATGTTTTTTTTTTTTTTTTAAGTAAAGGTCATTTACACATCAGTGATAGACCTGGTTATACAGAAAGCAAATGTTCCAGTGCTACTGTCCTTCACTGCATAGACAGGATTTCAAAATGCATATATATATATATATATATATATATATATATATATATATATATATATTTGTTGTTAGAAAATCACATAAACACAAGACTTGGGTTACAATGAGAGACATCCTTTCACAGGATTTATTGTTGGTAAGCGTTTTTGGCTGGTCTAGACAATCTTTACTTCGAGCCCTTTACTTACTGGGTCAGTTTGCCTTGAGGCCTTTTTACTCTTTTTTTTTCAGTATTATTATTTTGTTCAAGACTGTATCTGAATAAGACTTTCAGGTTTCGACAAGTTGTCTGTTGGTTTCATGAACATTTTTTGATTTTATATATATATATATATATATATATATATATATATATATTTCATTTAGATAGGTGTGAGTTTGTGACCCTGGGTTTCATGCTCTGATGATCGTCAGACAAATTGATTAATTTTTTTAAAAATATGGATATATGTAGGGCTGCATATATTGGTGTATTTTTGTGGAAGTGAGAGAAAAACTGTGAGGAAAATTTGTGGTTGTGACAAACACAGACATAGATACACACTTGTGCACCCATTGACATACGCAGAGATACACACACACACACGCACGCACCGACCGCGGATAACACAAACATAGCGATATGCGAACCATATGGGGCTTGGCATATATAAGTATATGTGTGCCGGTGTGTACATACATACGCATTTGATATGTATATATATATATATATATATATATATATATATATATATATATATATATAGGCGGTGTAGATATAGAAGAATCCAAAGGAGTATCCTATACATAGAGTGGTAGAATAACTCTCTAGGAGAGCTCTAAATATATATGTATATAAATACATATAGAGCAAATATATGTAAAAATTAAGACAGACACGTTATTCTATGGTTAAGTTGAAGTATAGGCCTATTTCAGCTGACCTGTCTTCAGCTTCCGTTTTTATTGTATAGAAGATTTGGCAAAATTTGTGTAAAATCTTCTGTACAATAAAGACAGAAGCTGAAGATGGTTCACCTGAAATAGGCCTATACTTCCGTGGAATAACATGTCTCTTAATTTATATATATATATATATATATATATATATATATGTGTGTGTGTGTGTGTGTGTGTGTGTTTATATTAATGTCAGCTACAAGAGTGACAACATATTGTGGAAATATGTCTATGACGTGAGAATTTTCTTGGGTTTCTTGTTTGTGTGTACACACACACACACACACTTGGCAGTATATAGAGTGAAATGAACAAACCCAAGGCTCAAAACAACATTTTAACAGCTTTTATTTGTAGTTGAAAAGAGTGCAAAATAGTGATATTTTACAGGAAAAAAAGAGTTGGGTTTCTGAGTTAATGAAGTTTTTCCCTTAAGTGGATGTTTTGTAGAGAGAGAAATCTGAGGTCAAGCTGTCAGGACAGTCTGCACATCTTCAGCAGAAAGCGATGTGAATATTATTGTTGTGGTCCTGTTTAAGGGATCACAATTATAAGGTGAAAGAGTCCTGTGTTCACTGTGAGCAGTTAAACTACAAGTGTACTCCTCTGCTTGAAGGTAGAAATGTCTGGCATTATATAAACCAGATGAATCCATATTGTCCATGGATATAGGGGTGTTAACTACCCCAGAACAGTATTCTTTTGAGCTGACCACTGAAAAGAACAAGTGGAAAAGAAGCCAAGGCGGGCTCGGTCAGCATTTTTATGATCCTGGGTTTCCAATTGTTTCCTGCTGATTACTTCAGTTGCTGTGACTGCTGAATCAAGCAAGGTAAAGAAGCCCCTACATGCCACAATAGCCAAGAAATGAGATTGTTTCTATAATGAAAATTGCCATTGAAAGTATAACAACACTGGTTTACCATGAGTCAACAATGTTATTTCATTTCAATGGAAATTAATTTTGCCCTAGAAATGGTCTTACTGTGCAGTGAGATACTGACATGCATTTTCCATGGTTATCACACTTCAGAAATAAATAGAGTTCTTTTGGTGATTGGCATGTGTATATACTGCTTATATACAACACATTTAAATTTCCCTTCTCTGATTCGATGCGCCTATGGCTTAGGGGGTAGCGACCCCAACTGACACCAAATCGGTCGAGTTTTGATCCCGGCCAGAAGTAAGTGGATGTGTCTAGCCACACTGATGAGCTGTGATACAGCGAAACAGGCTTGTATGTGGAGGACTAATATATATATATATATATATATATATATATATATATATATATATATATTTAGTATATCGAGGCAGCAAGTAATTTTCTAGACATATGCTATTAAATATAAGAGACGATGAATGTCTATTATGTTTAATCATGAGCCGTTCTAAACGTCATATTTTTGCTTTAATTTCAGTTGAAAATAAAGACAAAAATTCTCCAACATTTGGATAATTATTTATTGGTTTTCTTCTGAGCTTTCGGCTCACATGGGCCATCTTCAGAGAGGTAGTTTAAACTGAAATATTATAAAATCCGCCATCACCGACGATTTTATTTTGTGTTGACATAAAACTCCGCTTGGCAACGGCAATAGTTACCAAAAATAATAAACGCAGTTCTTAAGTTTGCGATGCGGTTTTATGACGTCACACCGCGGGATAGCGCGAAATAACAACAAAACCATCTAGTCAAATGCAATGTAATATGTTATTTCCTGTTTTAAAGTTGATTTTATTGAGTGTTGGTTGTTTTGATTTGATGTACATGGCCTCCAATATCTGCAGGTTCCTCTTACTGTGTGTATGAGTAAAGGATCGCCGTATTGTTGACCAAAATCTGTCTGATATTACCTACATGTTTATGTTTTTCAGAGAAATGTTGTTTAATAGTACTCTGATCAGAAAGATGACATGTAAGTCTACGGGAGAGCGTGGTTGTGGTAAAACCAATATATGTACTAGGTTTTTGAGTAGTATCAGAGATGCAATCTCTGAATGGGCATGTAAATTGGTACACTACATTGGTTTTTTTGTAAAGAATTTAGTTTAGTGCCTGTTGGGTTATTATAGACTATGAGGTCAATTGTTTTAAACTTTTTATAATATATAATGAGTTTAATTTGATTATTACTTTCGACTGGTTTAACATTTCTACGTATTATGTTTTTGAGTGTTTTTTCATCTTGCTTATAATTATTATGTATTTGGTTGCAATAGTATAAGTTAATAGTGTTATGTTTATTTTGATGTAAACCATTATTATTAATATTATCATTATTGTTAGAGCTATTGTTAAGTTTGTTGAGATACATTTTAATTTGTTGATCAATAACGGAGTTAGGAAATCCATTATTGACTAGTGTTTGCTTAATGTTGTGTAATTCTTTATAAAATATAGATTTGGAAGAAGATATCATTTGTGTGCGTTGAAGTAAGTTTTTTATAACAGCTAACTTATATCGTTGGGGTCATTCACTATTATAATTAAGAAGACACGAATTTATGCTATATATATATATATATATATATATATATATATATAATTTTGATTGTTTATACTTAGTTTTTGGTCCTAATAGGATTAGACTAGAACACATTTGTATTAAAAAGTGTTCTATACAATTATATTGTAGAATTTTTGAATATTTTTCATTTTGAAACAAGTTATTTTGCTACCTTGGTTTCCACCATGAGCAGTTTCTTCAGGCGATTTTTAATAACTATATTATATTTTAAAATATAATAATTTTAAACAATTTGTGGTTGAAATTTTATATACATCTCAAAGTAAGAACAAATGAATTAAAAATCCACTGTTCGTAGCATTTACTTTTCAAAATAGAGCAATATATATATATATATATATATATATATATATATATATGAAAATTTGTGTTTGAATTCTTCAGATAGTGACTTCTTACCTGCTTCATACTGCTCTATGATCTTCTGAAGTGTCTCATATTTTCGAGTAAAAAGAATTTCAATAAGAGTTGATTCATCTGTTCCAAAACCCTGAAAATAATGAAAAAATAAAAATCCATTAAGAACGTCTGTGAATAACTCACATTATATAAGACAATAAATAAAAGAAAGATATCCCTGAAACCAATCTTAATTTGCTTCATAAAATAGAATTCATATTCATTATACAATGTAGGGCAAAAGTCACACAGAACTGGCTAATCAAAACTTACCCACAAGAACATTCTTAATTCTGACCTTATACCCCACCTCACTTTAACTGTCAGAAAAAGGGTAATGAGCTGATATCCACTACACCACAATGCACATCACACTACTTCAAAAAAATTTGAAAAAAAAAAAAAAAAAAAAATTTGAAAAAAAAAAAAAAAAAAAAAAAAAAAAAAGCAGCCCGTACCCTATCAATACTGGAAAGAGCAATAACAGAAACTTATTTTCCTGAAGAGTTACTTTGAGAAAAAAATTTTATAAATTTCATCTAAAAGATAAAATAATGACAATGAAGATGTTGACATTCCACACTACTTCAAACAAAAGGTTAGGAAGGAAACCCTCATCAATACTGGAAAGAACAATAACAGCTACTGAAGTTCAGAAACCTATTTTCCTGAAAAGTTGCTTTAAGAGAAAGATTTTATAAATTTCATCTGAAAGATAAAATAACATAATGAAGATGTTGACATTCCACACTACTTCCAACAGAAGGTTAGGAAGGAAACTCCCATTAATACTAAAAAAGCAATAATAGTTACTGGACTTGAGAAACCTATTCTCCTGAAAAATTGGATTAATAGAAAGATTTTATAAATTTTCAGGTGGTAGTAGTACTGGCTGTTCAGTCAACAAATACTGAATGTTTCCTTATAAGAAAATGGCTTATATTATCGTAGTAAAATTATGTTATAGTTAAAAAAAGAAACCTCAGATTAAGAAATGAAAGTTTTGGTTGTATTTTTTATATTTTGTTAGTGTTGCACTGATTGTCATTTTTGCTATAAAAATGTATTGTTGCTCATTTTATTATTAATAAAAAAAAATGTACGATTTGTCAATATTTCTGAGATGAGGTCGTATTTACAGTATTTACATTATTCGGATTATTGTCCTCATCTTTGTTGCCATTTGTACGTTTCGGCCGTTGTATGCTCCGGCCTTCTTCAGGTGCTAGGAATTTTGAACTGAACCCTTTATTACAATCACTGCAATATATGAACTCCATTCCTTGCATAGTAGTGCCTCTTTTGGTAGTCATGAGTTATCTCCCTCTAACCCTGTAAGTTATTTGTTCACCACTGCTGTAGCCTGACATTGAATGTTGGGTCAAGTCACAGGAACTAACCAACATCTACATCCACTGGGCCATGTGTCCACAAAAACAACTGAATTTTCGGGACTTATAAACCTAATGTCCAGTAACCCTTTTTACCAGAGCTCATATTGCAATTTTGACACTAATGATTTTCTCTGGCACTTCGTATTACTGGTTCCCATATTGTGTTCAACCCCAGTTTTTTTTGTTTAGCATACGTGCTGATTCCTTAAGTTCACGTAGTTTCCAGTGGCATTCTCTATATCATTTCAACTTCATCACATGGGGGGCAGTGATCCCCTTTCTCCCTCCATACATGGTCAGCTATCTATCTCCCATTGTATTATGGCCTTGCAATGTTCTTGCAACCTTACCTTAATGGGACAGCCTTCAAGAAGAGGCTACTAAGCAAGGAATGGAGTTAATACACCCCAGTGATTATAATACAGGGTTTGGTTTGAAATTCCTAGCACCTGAAGAAGGTCGGAGCATACAACAGTCGAAATGTCGTACAAATGGCAACAAAGATGAGGACAATAGTCTAAATAATGTAAATACTGTAAAAAATATAGTTGATTTTTGTTTGGGGTTCACTATTTGCCCATATTTGAGACCCTAATAGGTGCTACCACCCAGGGTCAGAGTAGACCAGACAAAAACATAAGTGATTCCATGCTCCTCAAAACCTCCAATCAGAGGCCTTGTTGTCAGATGTCATCATACCCAGGACAAGAAAGATTCTGGTATAAGCTGGAAGGGGGATGAAAAGGGAGTAGAGTAGAATGAATTAAAAACAAATTAAGAATGCAAAATCAAATTCCTACTATGCTACCTATAACCACATCATGAATCAAATTATAAGTAGAGTTGTATAGATTAAAACAAATTAAGAATGCAAAAACAAATTCCTACTAAACTACCTACAACCACATCACGAATCAAAAGACTTGTGTAACACTATTTCTGGTACCAAAAAAAAAAAAAAAAGGGAACAAAGTTATTTGGATAGACTGATTAATATATGGCAAAAAAAAATTAAAAAAATAAAAAAATAAAAAAAAAAACTAACATATAATAATCAAATATTTTTTCTTCTTCTGCTACAGGCTAGGTGAAGGATATTCTAAAACAAAAAAGAATTATGGTCATCAAAAACGAACAACCACTTGAGATAAAATAAAGTTTCTTGGTTTTTAGGGTTTTTTTTTTTTTTAACTGAAACTGGGTAATTTTTTGTGACAGTTTAATATTAAGTGAGAAGGTCCAGATAATTAAAAATGTCTCAAATCAAGGGATTGTCCCTTTTTTTCCACTTGTTGGCAAAAAGATTGAAATGAAAAGTCCCAGGTGTGGAAACAACCACATACACACAGGGACAGAGGTAAGGATGATTCTGGATGATAATTAAAATTTGGCCATTTGGGCTGGACCACACCCTTCGGGCAGTATTATAAGGCACTCAGATAGGAGAGAAGGAGAATGCGGCTGATCAGATGACCAGTGGGATTTCGGGAAAGTGAAAGAAACGTTCCACACCCCTCAGGCAGTAGCAAGAGGCATTCACACAGAAGAGAAGACAAGGCTGATCAGGCGACCAAAAGGAGGATCTCTGATTAGTCATTTGGAAATGCTAGCATACCCTGAGTGTGTCACCCCCACCCCCTCTGAATGTGAGACTCAATATAAGCAAGAGTCAGTAGATCTTCAAACAGTCAAGTGAAGTTTTTGGAGTTAAAGTTAAACCAGTACAGGTTGAGTTACAAAAGGGACGTCAAGTGACTGCCTACCTTAAAAGAGCTTCCGACTTTAGCCTTGTGTCAGACCAAACAACTTAGAAGCTGTAGATTGGAATTATAATTGTCAGAATGCAAGAGTGATAAACACACACCCAAATACTGCACAGAACAAAACACACACACACACACACACATATAATATAGTCATCCGCAGACAGATCTGTTTCGCTGTATCACAGCTCATCAGTACGGCTTAGACTCCGGTCACTTCCTAACTCAGGATTGAAACCCAACCGAATCAGCATCAGTCAGTGATTCTACCCCTAGGCCACAAGCATCCGATAGAAGAAGGCAGGCTTTTTAGCGCATATAAACACATCCAATACCTAGAGTGCTCTAATTCATTATTGAATGAGCGATGTAGATAGATAGATAGACACACTACTGGCCATAATTATTAGGCCACCCCAGTGTTTAAAAAAAAGAAGAAAAAGTGTATTTCATACTATTTTATACTATTTATTGCCAAGTGAATAATTGTAAATGAAAAAAGAATGGTTCTTTTGTTAATATTGCACAATAACATGTGCATCAAATGAATTCATAAATATTTAGTAATTACCTTTAATGCAGTTTCATCAATGGAAGAATGATGAAAATTTAGGGTGATTCAGATGAGTTCATCTTTGCTTCCTTGCCTTGTAAAATTTTGCAAAGTAATAATAACAAAAGAACCATTCTATTTTCATTTAGAATTGTCCACTTGGCAATAAAAAATAGTATGAAATACATCATTTAAAAAAAAAAAAAAAAAACTAGAGTGGCCTAATAATTATGCCCAATAGTGTGTGTGTGTGTGTGTGTGTGTGTGTGTGTGTGTGTGTGTGTGTATATATATATATATATATATATATATATATAAAACGCCTTATTTTGGCTCTCAGCACTGTCTGGATTGTTGATGCAGCAGATTTTAGCAACTTTTAACCCAAACTGGCTTTGAGATAAAAAAAAAAACAGAATGTAGGACAGGGCGGGGTTTGGAACAAAGTGATCAACTATCAATCAACCAGGGAGATTTGGGCATCAACATGAAGGGCACAGGGGGAGGTTCACGATAAGGAACTAAAAACAAATTAAGAATGTAAAAGCAAATTCCTACTACACTACCTGCAAACAATTCAAAAAACTAAATAAAACACTAAAACTTAAATCTAACAGACACACTTGTTGGATTTAGGTTCACATCTTAAAAGGCACTATGAAGTATCCAGCAAATAGCAACTGGTCTGTAGAATAATGGCAGATTGGAATATATTGTCAACCATAAGATGCCCCCACCTAATTTTGCCAATTGATCTTCTTCCCTACTAAAGAAGTCAAAGGTCAAGGATGTTGAAGTGATGTTTTTTACAATAACACTGAATTTCAAGCAAACAGTTAAGACAGAAACCCCAATAAATACCGGATCAAGTAATAACAGTTCTTGAGGCAAGGCAGTCAATGAATGCTAAATATTTCCTTTATAACCCTGATATAAGAGAGACCCGGATATAAGAGAACATTTCTCTTGTCTCAAATTAGAGCCTGTGGTAATGTATATAAAATATACCAAACCCTGATATAAGCGAAACCCTCTTATATCAACTATCTTATATCCGGGTTACTGTTAGTTGATTGACTAATGGACTATTCCTGACGTCACGTCCGGTTACCAAGTTAAATATTCCGGGCAGTCAGAGGTAGAGAGTGAAGGAGTAAGGGTCGTAACCAGATTCGTCCTGTAGCTGAGCAGAGACACGACTCAGCATTAACACCATTTGTATTTTTGTTAATACATTATTGTTTTTCACAGTCCCCGATGTCTTCTTGTTAGTTATTTCAATAATAACTTTACAATAGTTACACTATAAGGAGAAAGCAAATACAGTATAACCCGGATATAAGAGAAACCCAGATATAAGAGAGCCTTTCTCTTGTCCCAAATTAGAGCCTGTGGTAATGTATATAAAATAGACCCAACCCGGGTATAAGAGAAAACCGGATATAAGATAACTTTTATCACATATTCCCTACAACTCTATTATATCCGGGTTACACTGTTTAAGGAATAGCAAAGTATAACCTGGATATAAGAGATCCCGGTATAAAGAAATCCGGATATAAATTAGACCAAACCAGGATATAAGACAACTTTTATCCGGTCCCGACAACTCTCTTATATGCAGGTTACACAAAGGAAATAGCAAATACAGTATAACCCGGATATAAGAGAGATATTCTCTGGTCCCAAATTAGAGCCTGTGGTAATATATGTAAAATAGACCAAACTCGAATATAAGAGAACGTTTATCCGGTCTCGGCAACTCTCTTATATCAGGGTTACACTGTATCAACAATTGTAGTTTAAGATGGTAGACCTTTTGAAAGCAGGGGAAATAACTGAGCAAATATTTTACCTTCATAGCTCTTTTCAATTCTTTGACGTCATAAAGAATCGGGGGCACAAACAGCGAAAGGGCAGTGTCTTTGTAATGTCCACTCAGATCCGATATCAGATCTGCTTGCACGTCCTGAAATAAAATAAGAAAAAAATGACTCATGTGGAAGTTTCCTTAAAGCAAATGCCTTAATAATAAGTGTCATAAAACCATTTTCACCTTTACTGGTCTTTGGTGAAAATATAGTTGAAAAACATTTCAGTCATTCCATCTCAAATCAACTAAGTCACAGATGACCCTCTTGAAAAAAACACTTTAAAAAAACTAAAAAAAAATTTTTAAAAACTAAAAAAAAATTTTTAAAAACTAAAAAAAAATTTTTAAAAACTAAAAAAAAATTTTTAAAAACTAAAAAAAAATTTTTAAAAACTAAAAAAAAATTTTTAAAAACTAAAAAAAAATTTTTAAAAACTAAAAAAAAATTTTTAAAAACTAAAAAAAAATTTTTAAAAACTAAAAAAAAATTTTTAAAAACTAAAAAAAAATTTTTAAAAACTAAAAAAAAATTTTTAAAAACTAAAAAAAATTTTTAAAAACTAAAAAAAAATTTTTAAAAACTAAAAAAAAATTTTTAAAAACTAAAAAAAAATTTTTAAAAACTAAAAAAAAATTTTTAAAAACTAAAAAAAAATTTTTAAAAACTAAAAAAAAATTTTTAAAAACTAAAAAAAAATTTTTAAAAACTAAAAAAAAATTTTTAAAAACTAAAAAAAAATTTTTAAAAACTAAAAAAAAATTTTTAAAAACTAAAAAAAAATTTTTAAAAACTAAAAAAAAATTTTTAAAAACTAAAAAAAAATTTTTAAAAACTAAAAAAAAATTTTTAAAAACTAAAAAAAAATTTTTAAAAACTAAAAAAAAATTTTTAAAAACTAAAAAAAAATTTTTAAAAACTAAAAAAAAATTTTTAAAAACTAAAAAAAAATTTTTAAAAACTAAAAAAAAATTTTTAAAAACTAAAAAAAAATTTTTAAAAACTAAAAAAAAATTTTTAAAAACTAAAAAAAAATTTTTTAAAAACTAAAAAAAAATTTTTTAAAAACTAAAAAAAAATTTTTTAAAAAACTAAAAAAAAATTTTTAAAAAACTAAAAAAAAATTTTTAAAAAACTAAAAAAAATTTTTAAAAAATAAAAAAAAATTTTTAAAAAATAAAAAAAAATTTTTAAAAAATAAAAAAATTTTAAAATAAAAAAAAAATTTTAAAATATAATCTAGGAATGTTTACAGGTATTCCTTGATCAAATTTATTGATCAGTCACGAATATTAGATCTCTACCTTTAATAGTTCTTTGCAGTCCCTAAACATGAGTTACATGTCAAACAGGCAGTCAGATATTTTTTGTGATGCAAATAATCAAGTCATTATTTACAAAAAACAAAACAAAAAAAAACCACTTTATATATATATATATATATATATATATATATATATATATATATATATAAAAGGTACCTCCAGCCAAATCGATAACAAAAACAGCATTGTATGAATAAAAAAGGTCCCAAACTTAATAAAACAAACTTTTTCCTTCAAAATGTTTATATTATTATTAAGAGGAAAGATCAAAGTAATTTTTTTTTTCAAAAAATTTTAATCCCTTCTAATATTTTCAAAATTTTATCGGAAAGTTTTGTTTTGGTTTGAGTTGCAGCTAAAGAAATGTTACTACTTTTTTTATTTTTTTTTTTTAATCATTCCACCCTGAGCAAGGCGGAAATGCCACTGACGTGCAGGGGGCTACATAAATGTAAAAAGATTAATTAGAAAAGAGTGAGGAGGACAAACTAGTTAGAAAGGAACAATAGAAAGCTGAGAAAGCAGGTGCGATGACAGATACATAGGTGGAGAAAGGGAAGGTTATACGGGGGTGGGGAGAGAGCTAGAGGCCAGTGGTTAGTAGATGAGTATTGACTTTGCATTTAAATTTCTGGAGGTTGTAGCCGTCAGGAAAGCAAGAATACGGGAGCGAGTTCCACAGGTGGGAAGTGCGAGAGAAGAAGCTGCAGGAGTAGAATTGTCGTCTGCATTTGGCTAACCTGACTGTGAATGGGTGGGACCCAGTTGCCAGTCTGGTTGCACGAGTAAACACCTGTTGAGGAGGCACCAGTGACTTAAGTTCGTCCGAGCAGAAGCCATGAAAGTATTTATAGAACAGACAAAGGGAGGCCACATTTTGACCATGAGGAAGTGTCTGCAGTCGAGCCGCCAGATCAGTACCTATCACATTACAGACTCTCCTTTGGAGCCTGTCAAGAACACTGAGGAGAACAGCAGGGGCGCCTGACCATAGATGGCAGCAGTACTTCATGCACAGACAGATGGTTGACTTGTATATATGCAGGATGGATTCAGGCGGAAAAAACATCCTGGATCAACATAGTGACCCAATCTTCTTAGCAGTAGATTTTGCTATGGATTCAATATAGTGGTTCCATTTGAGGTCTGAGGACAGGGTAAGTCCAAGAAGGCATAGTGTATTAATCCCCGGGAGAATCGCTTGGTCCATGCTTATGGGAGGCAGGAGAGGTTGCCTGTCATGGTTGACAGACAACAGCTTGGTCTTAGACGAATTGAAGTTGACAAGCCACTTCTTACCCCAGTTCACCACAGAGTGTAGATCCCGTTCAAGGTCAGCAATGAGATTATGTCTGTCTGCCACGACAGGTTTCTTACTGGTGCGGGAGTATATTGTAGTGTCATCTGCGTAGATGCCTACTTGGGACTTGATCTCATCTGGGAGGTCGGTGATGAAAATAAGGAAGAGCATTGGGCCTAGGATAGAGCCCTGTAGGACACCAGCGTTCGTGCTGTAGGATGAAGAGGCATGCCCATTCAAAACGACCTTCATTTTGCGGTTATTTAGAAAAGATTGGATTAGGTCAAGCAGGCGACCGGTAATACCGTAACCCCGTAGTTTGCATAGGAGGCCAGAGTGCCAAACCCTGTCGAAAGCCTTGGAGATGTCCAGAGCAACCGCGCGAGCCTCATCAAGGGCCTGGAGTATGTACTCCGTTACGGTTGTTAGCAGGTCGGCTATGGACCTGGCAAAGCGGAAGCCATATTCCCTGTCAGAGAAGACAGAGTTTGTGGGCAGTGAGATGATGAACTAATTCATCATTGATTATGACCTCGAATACTTTCCCAAATATCAGTAGAAGACTGATAGGGCGATAGTTGGAAACTTAATGATTGCTTTACCCACCTTTTTCAAAGACAAACACATTAATTTGGAAATTCTCGCAAAAATCAAATAATTGTTGGATTTTAATGAAACTTTCAGTATTCATTCACAAATGAATGAAATTATTTTTGAAATTATTATTTTTTAAAAATCTTGATAAAAATATTTTTTTTTACCTGTTACCCCCGCTCCACGTAAATCCATGAAATCTTAAATTTTATATTGATGGCGAACTTCTGTTTTTTTTAGTTCAATGCAGGACACATTGGGGAATATAAATCATCAATTTTTTTATTTTAAGTTTGCAATCATTATCCGAAAACCTTCTTCAAAGAGTAAAATAAAAAATGCAATAAAACTCTGATATAATTTAATTTGATAAGCTTTTAATTGCTGGAATAAATAATAATTATCAAGGACATTATACTCTGAAGAAAAAAAAATTTTTTGATTAATAATAAAATTTTTAAATAATTGTTTTCTTTTTTTCTTTTTTATTATTATTAAATAATTTAATAATATATAAAGTTATAAAATATTTTTAAAATCTTCACAGAATTGATTGTGAGTAGACTTTTTAGTTAAAAATTGTTGATTATATTGCCTATCTAAAGTTTAATAAAATCGTTCTGCAGAGATATTTTAAATTAATTTTTAAAAAAATTTTCCGTGTGTGTGAATATGTTTATTTTGATTAAGTATGACGTTCCATTTGATTAAGTACGATGTTCCATAGGAGTCATAACATGTTTCCATAAAAATTAAATTAGATATTTTTACCATGCTTATGATAACTTATAAATAACATAATATAACTTAGTTCGGTTATTTTAATTTCATTCTTTCTTATTAAATTAAAATTAATTTAAAAGAAATTTAAATTTTTTAATTTTTATTTATTCAGAAAGCATATTCAAATGTCTGGCTATAAATCTAAACTAAAATTCTATAAAATATTATATAATTGCTGAAAATATTAAGTTAAATTTTTAATTTTACTATTTAGTTAAAAACCAAAAAAAAAAAAAAAAAAAAAAATTAAAATTTTATGTTTTAACCTAATTGAAATTTTTGGCACGTTTGACCGTCACCCTTTTAGCATACTTGACAAATTCCAGCTGTCATATCTTTCTTCACCCCAATAATGCAGATAAAAGAGGGCTACCAGAGTTAAAGTTTTTTTTTATTGTAAATTTCTGGCAGTAAGAAATTATTACTTGATTGAAATCAAATAAAGGTAAGTTTGAATTTTAAAAATTGACTTAAATGACGTGCCAGCGAGGTATATTTTATTTTTGCAAGATTTTTAAAATAGAAATTTGGTTACTGTTTACATATTGTTTATGTAATGTGTTGATCAATCAAAAATGGAGGGAAATTTAAATCTTATTTTTCCAATTCAGGAAAAAATTAATTAAAATCAATATAATTTCGGTTTAAAATACACCAGTGTATTTTTCTTTCTGAAATTAAAATTTAATCTCTTGGCTTTCAATTAAAGCTAATTTTAAAGGTTGAAGATGCTTATTTTTAATATTTCAATTTAAGTTTAGGTATCGAAAATGGGTGGAGGTACCTAATATATATATAGATAGATAGATAGATAGATAGATAGATAGAGAGAGATAGAGATAGATATATACACACACACACACACGATGGATAAAGTGTTGTCTACATTATACAAAAGAGAAAATATCACCGAAATCTCATTTTAACAGCTATATTTACCAGAATGACGCAAAAAAATATCTTGAAATACTAAAGAGTAGATTTATTCAATAAAATCGCCATTGACTTCAACTATGGCTTCCAGATGATTTTGGAATCTCCTGCAACTCTTCTGGATGGTGTCCTTGTTTAAGTAGGTGAATGCTGCCATAATTCTTGCCTTCAGTTCATCTTTGGTTTGACAAGGTGTTTTGTTGGTCTCTCACCTCAACTGCGCCCCACACTTAATAATCGGGGGGGGGGGGTTGAAGTCCGGTGAATTAGGTGGCCAGATGTAATGGGAGTGATGTGGTCACAGAAATGGGTAGCTTGAGTTTGAGTTTATTTGTTTTAATGTTCAGTTATATTGAAAAGGTTGATTTAGTCAGATTTTGATGAAAATTTTTCTGTTTTTATTCTTTTTTTATTTTAGAAAACTGAAAATGTCTTCTAGTTCCATATTCAAAAATATTTTGCTGAGAATAATTTTTCCTTCAAAAATGTATTGTTGGTAATATTTTTCCTTCAAAAATGTATATTTTTCTATAAAAGTCTATTTTTATGTAAATATTTCAATAAAAGTGTATTTTTATACTTTCAGAGTTTTTTAACCCCAGGCTGAGGGTTAATTATTTGCCCATAGCTGGAACCCTAACAGGTGCTACCACTCCGGTTCAGAGTGGACCTGGGAACAACAGCAATTAAGAGGTGGTTCCATGCTACTCACAACCTCCCAATCAGAGGCCTTGCTGCCGGATGCAGTTTACTGTCATGCCAAGGACCGGAAATGAGTAGCAGGTGTTCACTTGAAGTTCTTCCTGCTGCCATGTCTGTCCTTCTCCTCTTGTAACACAACTAAGAAAAAGAAACTGTGAATGATATCATCGATGAAGTAGTGTTAGGGGTCCAGTAAAGACACAAACAAACAGTTAACCCAGCTGCACTTGAGACAGACAATTGGATGATAGAAAGATATACAGGTGTCCTACCCAAGAGGGAAAAGTTTGTCCCATCTTTGCTAGGAGACAATTGGATGATAGAAAGATATACAGGTGTCCTACCCAAGAGGGAAAAGTTTGTCCCATCTTTGCTAGGAGACAATTGGATGATAGAAAGATATACAGGTGTCCTACCCAAGAGGGAAAAGTTTGTCCCATCTTTGCTAGGAGACAATTGGATGATAGAAAGATTGT
Source organism: Ascarosepion bandense (assembly GCA_037127315.1). Classification (NCBI taxonomy): domain Eukaryota; kingdom Metazoa; phylum Mollusca; class Cephalopoda; order Sepiida; family Sepiidae; genus Ascarosepion; species Ascarosepion bandense. Next base: position 3,252,652 of record JBBBDQ010001336.1, read on the forward strand.
AGTAGTAAAAAAAAAAAAAAAAAAAAAATGATGGGGGGGGGGGACAAAAGGTGCTGTTCCCTAGCTCTCTCTCTCTCTCTCCCCCCACCCCCGGCAGGCCAGCTGTTTTTTCTTTCTTTCTTTGCCTCAAGGAAATGGATTTCAGGTTTCCTTTTCTGCTCCCCCCCCTTACACAGGGCAGTTGTGAAGCAGACACCAACTAAGCCGCTTCTCCTTCCTCTTTGACTGTCAATCCAAGCTTCAACACACACAATTCACTGAGAAAATCCCGTTTTTTACAGCGCTGGCACCTGCTTCTTATGCCATTCCAAGACGGCCAAAATTTGCATGTGTGCAAATATCATCTCGTTTTGGTTGAGATAAGCACGCATAAATTGTGTTTTCAATATCAGCCATCTTTCTTTTTGGTTATTATCTTACAGGCAAGACATATTCGTGCTTGTTTTGAATTCCGAGGTAAGCCATGTCTTTTGTTACAAAGATATACAGGTGTGCTACCCAAGAGGGAAATGTTTATCACACCTTTGCTAAAAGATCCATGCTTGTAGAAAGCCCCCAAAGCCACACATGCTGATATTTATGAAGTCTGGAGATGAATTTTACATATGAGATTTACTCTCACTGATAATGTTACACAATGAACACTGTCATGTGTGTAAATAATTGACTAACCCTAGTTATATTCCCTACCTTATGGACTCTTCCTGCTCCTTGGATATATTTATCACATCCTGTACAGTAGCCATTGAATGAAGACATGATACTGTTTTTTTACAACCTGCTCTCATTCTTTACCTCTTCAGGAACCCAGATGAAACAAATACATTGTACTGGAGGGGGGAGAGAATTTATGATTTTTCAGGTAACATTGGGAAAGGTATTAAGCTGTCTCTTCCCTCCAGTTATGAGTTAAATAATAGGACAGATTGGGTTCTGTAGCCTTGGCTGGCAACCAGTCTACTGCAGAAAGCAATGGCAACCTACCGCGGGATAATCTTCTGCCCAGTTAGTCATGTCTCTTTCAAGACATGATTGTCCAAAGCGTGTATCACGTATGGCACTTAACTGACTGAATATAATAGTTGGAATCATGATTAAGGCTTCTACTGGGCATAAAGTGAGGGATCAGTTTATTACTTCATAACAATATAAAACGGATCCCCCACTAATTACTACTTAATAATATAATACACTGCGACTACCTGTGAATCAATAGCTTTGCCAACTTACTGCGGGATAATCTTCTACCCCGTCAAATATGTCTCAAAAGAGACATGATTGTCCAAAGCGTGTATCACGTATGGCACTTAACTGACTGAATATAATAGTTGGAATCATGATTAAGGCTTCTACTGGGCATAAAGTGGGGGATCAGTTTTATATTGTTATGAAGTAATAAACTGATCCCCCACTAATTACTACTTAATAATATAATACGTCTCTTCCCCCTCTACCTATGAGTCAATAGCTTTGGCAACTTACTGCGGAATAATCTTCTACCCCGCCAGATATGTCTCAAAAGAGACATGATCGTCCAAAGCGTGTATCACGTATGGCACTTAACTGACTGACAGGTGACATATGATCTGCAAATTGTTCAACAAATTCAGAAAAAACAGGTCTCAAAGTCACCTTTTGATATTTTTCCATGTAAGCCTTGGCAATTTCTTGCCGTTGTTCATTGGTATGATGTGTCAGGATTGAGATTAATTTTCGATCACTGGTTCCTGAAATAGAAAAGTGTCAAAATATAATGGCAGCAATTCTGGTCCCATGTTTTAATGCAGGAGGGCATAGAACAGGGTGGTAACCCTACTTTGACGTTTTAATACATCACAATGCCTAAAGATCATGTTGACACAAAAAATAATTGAGATGAAACAATGTAAAGACAAAGAGATTAAAAGATTATAGAAGAGAATTAATGAAAAAAAGGATTAAAAATAATTAGATAAGGATCTAGGAAGATTTGAACCTCAATCAAATTCATTAATGTTTAATAAGCCCAGTGGTGGGTTTATTTGTTTGTTTGAGCTTTGTTTAACGGCATATGGGTTATTTAATGCCGTAAAGGTAGAGTTTAAAGATATTTTTTTTAATGTTCGGTTATAGTAAGAAAGTTGATTTAGTCAGATTTTGACGAAAAAAAATTTTATTTTATTTTAGAAAACTGAAGATGTCTTCTAGTTTCATATTCAAAAATGTATTGCTGGTAATAATTTTTTTTCCTTCAAAAATGTACGATGGCAATATTTTTTTTTCTTCAAAAATGTGTAATGGTAATAACTTTTTCTTTAAAAAAAAAAAAAAAAAAAAAAAAAGAAAAAAAAAGAGTATTGTTGGTAATATTTTTCATTCAAAAGTGCATATTTTTCTATAAAAGTATTTTTATATATATTATATTTCTATAAAAGTGTATTTTTATACTTTCATAGTGTTTTGACCATAGTTTGGAAGTTATCTATTTACCCATAGCTTGGACCCTAACAGGTGCTACCACCTGGAAACAACAGCAATTATGAGGTGGTTCCATGCTCCTCACAACCTCCCAATCAGAGGCCTTGCCGGTTCACACTCCACCCATATCTATTGAACAGGTGTAGAGGGTCATCCATTGTTCCCTGTTAAGGATGTGATTTCCGGGTTTCTTTTTTTCAATCTTTTCACTCATACGTAACCCCCCTGCACATCAGTGGTGTTACCACCTTGCTCTGGGTGATATGACTGAAAAAAAAAAAAAAAAAAAAAAAAAAAAAAAATATTACACCCAGGACCCCTGGCGGTGGGAGACAAGGGAAGAGATGGAAGGGAGATGAAAGTGTCCCTATCACTTTTGGTTGAAACTAACAAATGGACTACTACCAATTTCAGAACAGCCATCCGCTCGACTCTACAGTTTTACTTTTTCTGTCTAAAGAGAAATCTGCTGTTACCTAATCATTTGTTTTCCTGGGGATGATCTCGTAGGTCGCAATGCCAGATCATTTATTCGCCTTTAAGAAAGTCTTCCAACATTCTGATTGTTAAGGAAAAAGTAAACAAAGTGAATATAGTAAGCTTGAGTTTACATGTCTGCATATCTAAATCTAAACTTATTTATAAATGGAACTTTGTGTGTGTGTTTCCGTTACCTATAGACTCCGAAACGGCTGAACCGATTTTCTTGAAAATTTACACAGTTATACCATAAGTGCCTGCGAGTGTTCTTAGCTAGGTTTTGTGTCGAGGTACACCCGATAAATATCGAAAATCGAAAAAAATCGGGTTATAGAAGGAATGGTCCAATTTTAATCAAATTTGATACACTCATAGACAAAGACATAAGAAATGATATTTAGAAGTTTCAAGGTTGCAGTTCTTACAGTAGTGCAGAAAATCAATAATATATATATAAACGCTTTCATTACACCCGAGCAACGCCGGGCTATACTGCTAGTTCTTTGATAAGCAGACAGCTCAACAGTTTTAATTGCTTCAACCAAGCCTGGCAAAGATGAAGAAGAAAGATAAATTAATGGGAACTTTATGTGCATTGTGGTGCAGTGGATATCAGCTCGGAACATGAAATTGGGGTGCTGAGTTCGAATTCCAGTTGAATTCACTGCATTCACTTACGCGCAAATACCCTTGGGAAAGGTATTAATCTGTCTCTTCCTTCCAGTTATGGGTTAAATAGCAGGACAGATTGGGTTCTATAGCCTTGGCAGGCAACCAGTCTACCGCAGAAAGCAATGGCATCCTACTGCGGGATAATCTTCTGCCCAGTCAGTCATGTCTCTTTCGAGACATGATCGCCCAAGCGTGTTTCACGTATGGCACTTAATTGACTGACTGATCCAACATCATTGATGTCTATCTTTTATTTTCTTCAACAGGCATTGCGTTGCTGTTAAAAAGAAAAGCAATCAGATCCCTGGAAAGTAAACACTTCAAGTTTCTTCAGAAGAGAGAATGGAATGAGCTCTACAGAAGCCAGTAAATTTTGAGCTCAGAAAAGATCGTTCGTCACGTCAGTTTGTAGGAAATATGGAAAAGTTCTGAAGGGATAATCATTTTCGTACATTCGCATTCTTTAAACCATGATTCTTTTAAAATAATTTTAGAATCTCGCCATGTTCATAAACCAGTGCCAAATTGACTGAAAGAGTTATTTACAATACTTTGTTCGGACTGTTGTCTTAATCTTTGTCATATTCGCGACAATAAAGATATTAAATTCACATCTCTTTTTGGGTCAAGTCATTGGATCAATTCAATTAATGGGTTTTTTTTAATCATATCACCCCGAGCAAGGCGGTAATGCCACTGGTGTGCAGGGGGCTACATAAGAGTGAAAAGAATGGAGAAGAGAAAGCCGGAAACCACATCCTAAACAGGGAACAAGGGATGAGCCTCTACACCTGTTCAATAGACGTGGGTGGAGTGTGAACCGGGCGATAGTTCACTCTATCTACTCCAATTGAAAAAAAAAATAAGGAAAAGTGAAATGTTTGGAGAAGAGAAAGCCGGAAACCGCATCCTAAACATGAAACAAGGGATGGGCCTCTACACCTGTTCAATAGACGTATGGCACTTAACTAAACTTAACTAAATGAGGTGTAAAGAAAGAGATGATTTGATTAGATAAGTCATCTGCTCTGCTCAATCATCGTAATATCTGCGCTCAAATTCCTCAATCTCTGATAATCAGTTAAAAAGAAAAAAAAGAATGCATGCTTCTCTTCTATATATTATTTTTTTTATTTGCTTAAAATACAAAGAACCAATATCTATATTTTTAAGCCAAGCTTAAAGGTTAAAGATTACTTACCAAGCCCAGCCATTGTTTTGTGAAGTTTCTCAGCGGCAATTGCTGCACTGAAATTTGGTGCAGTAATAACCGTTCCCTGAAAATCAAAAAAAGGGTATAAGTAAACTTAGAATTTTATAGTTGATTGATAAATAAAGTCTCTAAAAAAAGTACATATAGTTAGGAATTGCAAATAAAAAAAATAGAAATAAATAAAAAATAGAAATAAATAAAAAAATAGAAATAAATAAAAAATAGAAATAAATAAAAAAATAGAAATAAATAAAAAATAGAAATAAATAAAAAATAGAAATAAATAAAAAAAATAGAAATAAATAAAAAAAATAGAAATAAATAAAAAAATAGAAATAAATAAAAAAATAGAAATAAATAAATAATAAATGTATACACACATTTACAGTGTATACTTCAAATCAACTTTCTTTATTATCAGAATTACAAATAAGCATTATGAATATCATACAGGTTTAGCCTTGAATGAAGAGAGCTCATCCTGAAATGTTGCTGGACATATGAAAATACAGTTGAAATTCAAAGTCAGTATCGAAGAGCGTTTCATTCAGATCTCACAAATTAGAGATAAGTTTGAAGCTGATGGTAGTGTACATGATGTGCATAAAAGCCATTCTGGAAGATTACAGATATCAACCATTCACAGATTTCTATTCTTCTAGTCTTTTAAAATAACAGATTGACATGGTGAACATCAGCTACATACACTACCGGCCATAATTATTAGGTCACTCCCAGGGTTTTAAAAAAAAAATGATGTATTTTGTGCTATTTTTTAGTTTTTATTGCCAAATAAATAATTGTAAATGAAAATAAAATGGTTCTTTTGTTAATACTGCACAATAACATGTGCACAAAAGAATTTATAAATATTTAATAATTGCCTATATTGCAGTTTCATCAATGAAAGAACAAAGAAAATTTAGGGTGATTCGGACGAGTTCATCTTTGCTTCTTTGCCTTGTAAAATTTTGCAAAGTAATAATAACAAAAGAACCATTTTATTTTCATTTGGCAATAAATACTAAAAATGGTAAGAAATACATAGTTTCAATCTACAGGGTGCGATTGGTAAATTGTCGCTATTTGCCTTGTAAAATTTTGCAAAGTAATAATAACAAAAGAACCATTTTATTTTCATTTGGCAATAAATACTAAAAGTAGTATGAAAGACATAGTTTCAATCTACAGGGTGCGATTGGTAAATTGTCGCTATTTGCCTTGTAAAATTTTGCAAAGTAATAATAACAAAAGAACCATTCTATTTTCATATAGAATTATCCACTTGGCAATAAATACTAAAAATGGTAAGAAAGACATCATATTCTTTAAAAAACTGAAGTGACCTAATAATTATAACCGATAGTGTACATTTGATTTATACAGAAATATTCTTGGAAATTTTTACATTTTTTTTTTTTAAATAACAGATTGACATGGTGATCATCAGCTACGTTTGATTGATTTATACAGAAATATTCTTGGAAATTTTACATTTTTTTAAATAACAGATTGACATGGTGATCATCAGCTACGTTTGATTGATTTATACAGAAATATTCTTGGAAATTTTACATTTTTTTTTTTAAATAACAGATTGACATGGTGATCATCAGCTACGTTTGATTGATTTATACAGAAATATTCTTGGAAATTTTACATTTTTTTTTTTAAATAACAGATTGACATGGTGATCATCAGCTACGTTTGATTGATTTATACAGAAATATTCTTGGAAATTTTACATTTTTTTTTTTTAAATAACAGATTGACATGGTGATCATCAGCTACGTTTGATTGATTTATACAGAAATATTCTTGGAAATTTTACATTTTTTTTTAAATAACAGATTGACATGGTGATCATCAGCTACGTTTGATTGATTTATACAGAAATATTCTTGGAAATTTTACATTTTTTTTTTTTTTAAATAACAGATTGACATGGTGATCATCAGCTACGTTTGATTGATTTATACAGAAATATTCTTGGAAATTTTACATTTTTTTTTTAAATAACAGATTGACAGGGTGATCATCAGCTACGTTTGATTGATTTATACAGAAATATTCTTGGAAATTTTACATTTTTTTAAATAACAGATTGACATGGTGATCATCAGCTACGTTTGATTGATTTATACAGAAATATTCTTGGAAATTTTACATTTTTTTTTTAAATAACAGTTTGACATGGTGATCATCAGCTACGTTTGATTGATTTATACAGAAATATTCTTGGAAATTTTACATTTTTTTTTTTTTAAATAACAGATTGACATGGTGATCATCAGCTACGTTTGATTGATTTATACAGAAATATTCTTGGAAATTTTACATTTTTTTTTTAAATAACAGATTGACATGGTGATCATCAGCTACGTTTGATTGATTTATACAGAAATATTCTTGGAAATTTTACATTTTTTTTAAATAACAGATTGACATGGTGATCATCAGCTACGTTTGATTGATTTGTACAGAAATATTCTTGGAAATTTTACATTTTTTTTTTTAAATAACAGATTGACATGGTGATCATCAGCTACGTTTGATTGATTTGTACAGAAATATTCTTGGAAATTTTACATTTTTTTTAAATAACAGATTGACATGGTGATCATCAGCTACGTTTGATTGATTTATACGAAATATTCTTGGAAATTTTACATTTTTTTTAAATAACAGATTGACAGGGTGATCATCAGCTACGTTTGATTGATTTATACAGAAATATTCTTGGAAATTTTACATTTTTTTAAATAACAGATTGACAGGGTGATCATCAGCTACGTTTGATTGATTTATACAGAAATATTCTTGGAAATTTTACATTTTTTTAAATAACAGATTGACATGAGAGTGATCATCAGCTACGTTTGATTGATTTATACAGAAATATTCTTGGAAATTTTACATTTTTTTTTTTAAATAACAGATTGACATGGTGATCATCAGCTACGTTTGATTGATTTATACAGAAATATTCTTGGAAATTTTACATTTTTTTTTAAAATAACAGATTGACAGGGTGATCATCAGCTACGTTTGATTGATTTATACAGAAATATTCTTGGAAATTTTACATTTTTTTTTAAATAACAGATTGACAGGGTGATCATCAGCTACGTTTGATTGATTTATACAGAAATATTCTTGGAAATTTTACATTTTTTTTTTAAATAACAGATTGACATGGTGATCATCAGCTACGTTTGATTGATTTATACAGAAATATTCTTGGAAATTTTACATTTTTTTTAAATAACAGATTGACATGGTGATCATCAGCTACGTTTGATTGATTTATACAGAAATATTCTTGGAAATTTTACATTTTTTTTTTAAATAACAGATTGACATGGTGATCATCAGCTACGTTTGATTGATTTATACAGAAATATTCTTGGAAATTTTACATTTTTTTTTAAATAACAGATTGACAGGGTGATCATCAGCTACGTTTGATTGATTTATACAGAAATATTCTTGGAAATTTTACATTTTTTTTTTAAATAACAGATTGACATGGTGATCATCAGCTACGTTTGATTGATTTATACAGAAATATTCTTGGAAATTTTACATTTTTTTTTTAAATAACAGATTGACAGGGTGATCATCAGCTACGTTTGATTGATTTGTACAGAAATAATCTTGGAATTTTTTATAAGTAGTTTGTCAGCCAGTGTTGTTCTTTTAAAATTAGACCTGTGTTTTTCAATTCCAGTGTGTTTTTTTTTAAATTTAAAATAGGAAAGTGTTTTCAGCTGTGATATATTTCTTGCACTTACTAAAATAAATAAAAAATAAATAAATGTATACACACATTTACGGTGTATACTTCAAATCAACTTTCTTTATTATCAGAATTACAAATAAGCATTATGAATATCATACAGGTTTAGCCTTGAATGAAGAGAGCTCATCCTGAAATGTTGCTGGAAATATGAAAATACAGTTGAAATTCAAAGTCAGTATCGAAGAGCGTTTCATTCAGATCTCACAAATTAGAGATAAGTTTGAAGCTGATGGTAGTGTACATGATGTGCATAAAAGCCATTCTGGAAGATTACAGATATCAACCATTCCCTGTGAAAGAAGAAAAGGCGATGGAATATTTTCACAGATTTCTATTCTTTTAAAATTACAGACTGACATGGTGAGTATCAGCTACATACACTACCAGCCATAATTATTAGATCACCCCAGTGTTTTTAAAAAAAAAATGATGTATTTCATGCTATTTTTTAGTTTTTATTGCCAAGTGAATAATTCTAAATGAAAATAGAATTGTTCTTTTGTTATTATTACTTTACAAAATTTTACAAGTCAAATAGCGACAATTTACCCATCGCACCTTGTAGATTTGCCATATATTTTGTTACACACATGACAGATCGAAAGCAAGAGGGACAGAGTGAGACAACGCTTGATCTACACTACCGGCCATAATTATTAGGTCACTCCCAGTGTTTAAAAAAAAAAAATGATGTATTTCATACTATTTTTTTAGTTTTTATTGCCAAATGGATAATTGTAAATGAAAATAAAATGGTTCTTTTGTTAATACTGCACAATAATATGTGCACAAATGAATTTATAAATATTTAATAATTGCCTATATTGCAGTTTCATCAATGAAAGAACAAAGAAAATTTAGGGTGATTCGGACGAGTTCATCTTTGCTTCCTTGCCTTGTGAAATTTTGCAAATAATAATAACAAAAAGAACCATTCTATTTTCAATTAGAATTGTCCACTTGGCAATAAATACTAAAAATAGTATGAAATACATCATTTTTTTTTTTTAAACTGGGGTGACCTAATAATTATAGCCGGTAGTGTACATTTTATTTATATAGAAATATTCTTGAAAATTTTACTTTTTTTTTTTTTTTAAATAACAGATTGACATGGTGATTATCAGTTACGTACAATTGATTTGTACAGAAATAATCTTGGAATTTTTTATAAGTAGCTTACCCAGACAGTGTTGTTCTTTTAAAATTTGATCTGGGTTTTTCAACTCCAGTGCATTTTTTTAACTTTGAAATATGAAAGTGTTTAGAGCGGTGATATATTTCCTGCAGTTAAGCAACTCTTGTCGGCAGTGGCCTCATCCTCTGTAGAAAAACGAGTTTTCTCATCCTATGGGTTAGTAAATTCCAAACAGAGAAACCATCTTTGGTGTAGATAAAGAAAGAAAAATGGTCTTTCCATTTAAAGACAGGAATGCAAACATGACTACAGTTGAATTTTTAAATTTGTTAAAATGGTTAAAATTTCATTCTATAGTAAAAAAAAATTTTTGACATACCCTGTATGTTTCTGCAATTAGAGAAATGAGCAAAGGTGGCTACTGTTTTCTTTGTTTTTTTATAGCAAGGCAATAAAGTCACTAAGATACAAAAGGTTACTGAGTGTTGAAGAGCATGTGAAAAATGAGAAACACTATTAATGCAGAAGAATAAAAGAAGAAAAATGAGGATGGAAGCTAAAGATTGACATTACATTTATTTTTTTTTTAAATTGAGTTCATCCCAAGGAAGGCATTAAAGTCACTAAGACAAAGGGTTACTGGGTGTGAAAGAACAAGAAAAATAAAAAAATAATCAGAAAAGCAGTAGATAACGATTGACATTGCATAATTCTTTTTTTATCATTTCACCCCAAGCAAGGCAGTACTGCTACTGATGCACAGGGGGCTACATAAGAGAGTTAAAGTTTAGGCAGGGGGAGAGTGAAGAGAAAGACGAACCAGTTAAGGGGGTGTCAGTCAGAGAAAGGGCAAGAGAAGGATGTGAAGACAGTTGTGAAGGTAGAGAGAAAGGAAAAGAACAAGATACACGGGGTGATGTGGAAAGGACTTGAGTCAAGTGGATAAGACATGGGAATTGATATTGCATTTAAATTCCTGCAGGTTGTAGCAGTTAAGAAAGCAAGTATATGGAAGGGAGTTCCAAGGGCGGGAAGTGCAAGAAAAGCTGCTGGAGTAGAATTGCGGCATTTGGTTAATTTAACTGTAAAAGGGCGGGACCTTGTTGCCAGTCTGATTGCACGAGTAAATTCTTGTGGAGGGGGCACCAGTAACCTAAGTTTTTCAGAGCAGAAGCCATCAAAATATTTGTAGAAGAGACAGAGGGAAGCCACATCCAGCGTGTGAGAAAGTGGCTGGAGTCGATTTTCTTTCGTAACCTGTCTAGAACACCGAGATGAACAGCAAGGGTGCCTGACCATATACGACAACAGTAATGCCATAAAAAAACAAAAATCAATCAATATTATAACAGGCTCCATTGTTGAAGAGATTAATGTGGTCATTGGAATGAATGCGATTGTCTCCTGCGCGGAGGGATGCGAGGGCATTGGTTTCAATGTCGGAGAGTTAAATTTGGGGGTAGCTCAGTTCTGGAAGTTTGCAACAAAGTAGTGAAGACCACAGGGTTAATATATGAGAGAAAGTGAGAGAATATTGATAGAACTTGGTTAATAAAAAAAAAATCTCAAATCCTCTAAAACAAGTTTTATTTTCATTGTTTGGACTGTCGTCCTCATCTTAATTGCCATATTCACAATGATTCAGCCGTTGTGCACTTCGGCCTTCAGGTGAATGGAATTTTGAACCGAACCCTTTATTACGATCACTGGGGTAGATTGTTCTTGTTCCACGGGTCATGCCACTTCCTGATGTCTTAGTTATCTCCACTTTAACTCAACTAAGTTTTTTGTTCACTATACAAACATGGCCCAGTGGATAAAAGTGTTGGCTAAATCCAGTGATTTGACCCAAAGTGTCATGAGTTCAATACCTGGTGACAGTAATGATGAATAACGTAAATAATTACAATACCTCATCTCAGAAATAAAGACAAATAAAGAAGGGATATAGTTAGCAGTTTCGAAGAACTAAAGAGCCAAGTTAAATTGTAATTGATGAGGTCATCAACTTGCTTTATTTTCTAAATTACATGTGAGTATTATAAAGTTCACCCCCAAAGAAAGAAAGTTCACCCCCAAAGAAAGAAAGTTCACCCCCAAAGAAAGAAAGTTCACCCCCAAAGAAAGAAAGTTCACCCCCAAAGAAAGAAAGTTCACCCCCAAAGAAAGAAAGTTCACCCCCAAAGAAAGAAAGTTCACCCCCAAAGAAAGAAAGTTCACCCCCAAAGAAAGAAAGTTCACCCCCAAAGAAAGAAAGTTCACCCCCAAAGAAAGAAAGTTCACCCCCAAAGAAAGAAAGTTCACCCCCAAAGAAAGAAAGTTCACCCCCAAAGAAAGAAAGTTCACCCCCAAAGAAAGAAAGTTCACCCCCAAAGAAAGAAAGTTCACCCCCAAAGAAAGAAAGTTCACCCCCAAAGAAAGAAAGTTCACCCCCAAAGAAAGAAAGTTCACCCCCAAATGCTATTGGAAATACGAAAATGCAGTTGAAATTCAAAGTCAGTATAGAAGAGCATTTCATTAAAACCAGTCATCGCCATGTAGCTTACGCTCTCACTAATTTTAAGATCATTTTGAAGTTGATGGTACTGCCGTGACCCTCGGAATAATAACAATAGCGAGGGTCATGGTACAGCACACGCTGTGCACAAGAACCATCTGGAAGAACAGATATCAACCATGCCCTGAGAAGCAAGAAAGAGTGATGGGAAATTTTCACAGATTGCTGCTCATTCGTGTCACTCCAAGGAGGAAAGTTATGAGAAAGAGTGACAGGTTATAGGGGGTGTCAGGAAATGGGTAAAGGAAGGATGAGAATGGATGGAGAAAGGAGCATGAGAGAGAGGATGCAGGTTAATGAGATAGGAGATGACAATCGGCTTTATATTTAACTTCTTGGAGATTGTAGCTGTCGGGGAAGCAAGTAAACGGAAGGGAATTCCACAGGCAGGAAGTGCAAGAAAAGATGCTGCTGGAGTAGAATTTGCATTTACAATTTATTGGTTTCACAGTAAAAGGGTGGAACCTAGTTGCTAATCTTGTGGCTCGAATAAATTCATATATAGGGGGCACCAGTGAGCTACATTCATCAGAGCAAAAACCGTGAAAGTATTTGTAGAAGAGACACAGGGAAGCCACATTGTGCCAGTAAGAAAGTGACTGTATCTGAGCTGCCAAGTCAGGATCGAACACATTACAGATTCTCCGTTGGATTTTGTCAAGGATCCCTAGGTGGATAGCAGGAGCACCTGACTAGATATGGCAGTATTATTCAATCCAACGCATTGTCAGTAATGTCTGGATTATAACAGACATCAATTTGAAAATTTGCAACAAAAAAATTTAAGGGCATGCATTTATAATAAACACTGTCTTCATATGAATTATTTTAAATTAAATATTGTTGGTTCTGGTTGCTTGAATTATTTCTTGAAAAAAAGCTTCCAAAACAAGAGTTTTAACAGATTCTATTGTTGAAGAGAATAATGTGGTCATCGGAAAGGATGTGATTGTGTGCTGTAAAGGCTGGGGCGAGGCATTGACATATGAAAGAGAATGAAATTGGGGGTCACCTCAGTGTTGGAGAGGGAGAGCAAAGTTACTGATAACAGAGACATTGAATTTTAAGACAAATGATTTCTGTTTAAAAAAAAAAAATCTGATGCTAAGGAACAAAGAATCAAATGTGAGGTACCCCAACATATTTTGAGGTACCCCAACATATTTTGCCAAGAAGTTGTTAGAAGTCACCATCAGACAACCATAAAAATCCGACACTTCCTGCATTCACCTCTTGCCTCTCTTTTCCTTCCAGTACACAGTAAAAGTGACACCACCAGCACCATGAGCATCGGAATATCTTCCCCCTTATTGACAGCACATGTACGTACACCTACTCACGTATGTATCATGTTATATTCTTCTATTATTTTCTTAAGGTTAAAAACCTCCTCTTCCTGTAAAACAACAGGTGATAAAAATTTGTCATTGCATTGTCACAGGTGTTAAAAAGCTGTCAACATAAATGAACAAGCTACTGTTATGTTGAAAAATGCATTTCTGTGATATTTTAAACTTAAAGAAAACAAAAAAGAGGAAAAGGTCATTTCAGATCAGATTAATTATATTGTAAATCAGCTAATAAAAAAAAAAATTTTAATTTTAAAAAAAAATTAAATTTTAAAAAAAAATTAAAAATTAAAATAAAAAACATTTTATTTTCAGAAGATTTTTTAATGAAGAAATTTACCTTTTTTAATAACACTTTGCCCAAAATGATGTCAAATTAAAACATTTTAGAAATTTCAAAAACTCATTATCAATTTAAATTAGTTTTGAAATACAGCATCGTACTTTGTTTATTGGAAATATTAGATTTAATCTCTCAGCTTGAAATTAGGACTAAAATAAAAGCCTCAAGAAATATCTTTCATTATTAAAAATCAATTTTAAACATTAAATATCCCTTTTTTGCAAAGATAGCTAATATTATTTTATCTCCTTTTTACACAATTATATAAAAAAATCAAAAATATAGAATATCACCTTGTTGAAATTTATTCATTTGTTTATTGTGCTGCTCTAGTAATTACCCAACTCTCCCCAAAATACTTTACAAGAGCCAGAGCAGACCAAAAAATGGAGTATTACTGCCATATCTAAATCGAAGCAGCCTGAGCCTCACTTGTCAGGTCTTGATAAAGTTCAAAAGTGCCTACACGGCCTTGTGGATGAGGAATTATTTTCCACCCTACAATTCCTTTTACACAGACACTGCTCTATTAATATTTCCAGGGTATATCTTTTGACAAACTATATTCCTTAATCCCACCACTCCTGACATTTACAACTTGGACCTGCCATACCATATACAGTCAGTTAAGTGCCATACGTGATACATGCTTTAGGCGATCATGTCTCGAAAGAAACATGACTGACTGAGCAGAAGATTATCCCACAGTAGGTTGCTATTGCTTTCTACGGCAGACTGGTTGCCAGCCAAGGCTATAGAACCCAATCTGTCCTGTTATTTGACTCATAGCTACAGGGGAAAGAGATGTATTATACTATTAATTAATGGGAGATCAATTAATTCATTCATAACAATATAAAACTGACCCCCCACTTTATGCTCAGTAGAAACCTTAATCATGTTTCCAACTACTATATTCAGTCAGTCAGTTAAGTGCCATATGTGATACACGATTGGGCGACAATGTCTCAAAAGAGACATGACTGACTGGGTAGAAGATTATCCCGCAGTAGGTTGCCATTACTTTCTGCAGTAGACTGGTTGCCAGCCAAGGCTATAGAACCCAATCTGTTTTATTATTTAACCCATAACTGGAGGGAAGAGACTGATTAATACATTTCCCAAGGGTATGTGTGTGTAAGTGAATGCAAGGAATTCAAGTGGAATACTTGGCACCCCAATTTGTTGTTCCAAGTTGATATCCACTGCACCACAACGCACTATTGGGTGGCGAATTGGGAACGCCAACTCAAAACCAAGACAACTCAGCATAAAAAAAAAAATTTTAAAAATTTACTTTTTTTTTAACAAACTAAATTATAAATTATTTCTTGTAAAAATATTTTAGAATGTCAATTAATTTAAAAAAGGACATAATTATTTTTAATAAATTAAATTAAAACAAAAACTGGTTCAGATTTTGCATATTTGCAAAGACACCATTCTCTTTTTAATTATTTTTAACTAGCAGTATAGCCCAGCGTTGCTCGGGTGTAATGAAAGCTTTAAAACTAATCCATGGTCTTGGAGCTCAGACTTTTTGGACGTTGGCACGAAAGACTAAAAAGCAACAGTTGTTTGCAGTTAAAGCAAAACTGTAGACGGAAAGAAAAATGAATGGATGTAAGTCAATTTTGATTTCCTGGTATTGATATCAAATAAGTTTTCTTGTCCTAAACTGAATTTTGAAGGCTAAATAAGTCCTCTGAGTAAATGGTATCATGGCTGAGACTAAGAACTACAATTATACCTACTTAGAGCCAAACCCAAAGCAAAAACTAAAATGAAAGGGCTGAAAAAAATACAGACATACAAGCAGATAAACAGACACACACACACACACAAATATCTTGCCTTATATATATATATATATATATATATATATATAAATTATAAATTATATTTTAGAACATGTACATAGAATAATTATGTACATGTTCTAAAATATAATTTATAATAAATATTCACAGCTCTATATATTATATATTGAGCACTGTTTTTAAATTAATGTTTTGGACGTAAGAATTCTTTGTTCTGTATTGACTAGAATTTATATATATATATATATATATAATCAATTTTCTGCACTATTGTAAGAACTGCAACCTTAAAACTTCTGAATATCGTTTCTTATGTCTTTGACTATAAGTGTATCAAATTTCATTAAAATCGGACCACTCCTTCTATAACCCGATTTTTTCGATTATCAATTTCTGATATTTATCAGGGGTACCTCGACACAAAACCTAGCTAAGAACACTCACAGACGCTTATAGTACAACTGTGTAAATTTTCAAGAAAATCAGTTCAGCCGTTTCTGAATCTATAGGTAACGGGCGCACACACACAAAGTTCCATTTATAAATAAGTTTAGATAAAGTAACTTGTAATGTTTTTTTATGAGTTAAATAATAGAGCAGACTGGGCTTTTTAGCTTTGGTTGGCAGAGGGAAGAGAAAGAAAATTGAATTCCTAAACATGGAAACGTGGAGATCATTTAAGGGAAGGAAACCCCCTACAGAAAACCAATCTTTCCTCAACCACCCCACCATGTGAAACAGTTTGATTAAAGAAGTCACACAAAGACACTTTAGGTGTTGTAAGTCACCAATCAGCATACCAGTATTCAGGTTTGACCGCTAATCAGTTTCCATGCGGCACTTAAGAGCTTTACAACAATTGAAAATTTTGCTACACTATAAGAATTTCGTCCTTTTGTATTTAGACCAACATAAAAGATTATACCCAAGCAGATATGGCAGAAAACCACAAGTAGAAAATAGGAAAAGAAACAAACAAGAAAAAAAAAATTATATGAAGAGACTTCATCTGTTTTGGCTAACACTGCATTGAAACACAGAAGCAGCGGACACTGCCCAGCCATGTCCACCCACAGAGATAGGCTTTCATTAGGCATCATTGTCTGGTCAGATGACTAGCGGACAATGACAAGAAGTAGATTTTCATGGATGCTTTCAGAGGATAATTACTTGACAGTGAGAGAGAGAGAGCGCCACGAATGAAAGCTGTCATTTCAGATCCAGTGACAATGAAAAGCACAAGATTAAAAAATAACAACCACAATAGCACAGTCAGTCCGCCTCCAGCAATGCTTCAAAGAAATTGTTTTGTTAGTGATAAGTTATAATAATGAAACGGCAGGCACTAGAAAACAAGTTGCTCACTTAAAGAGAGAGGGATGAGTAAAGAGTGAAAGAGAAAGAAAGGAACAAAATGGAGGCAGAGAGAGAGAGTGTGTGTGCGAAAAGGGCTGAGAGAGAGAGAGAGTGTGTGCGAAAAGGGCTGAGAGAGAGAGAGAGTGTGTGCGAAAGGGCTGAGAGAGAGAGAGAGTGTGTGCGAAAAGGGCTGGAGAGAGAGAGAGAGTGTGTGCGTAAAAGGGCTGAGAGAGAGAGAGAGTGTGGCATAAAAGGGCTGAGAGAGAGAGAGAGTGTGTGCGAAAAGGGCTGGAGAGAGAGAGAGTGTGTGCTGGGAAGGGCTGAGAGAGAGAGAGAGTGTGGGAAGTAAGGGCTGAGAGAGAGAGAGAGAGGCAAAGAAAGGGTTGAGAGAGAGAGAGAGTGTGTATGTATGTATTGAGAGAGAGAGAGAGAGTGTGTGCGAAAAGGGCTGAGAGAGAGAGAGAGTGTGTGCGTAAAAAGGGCTGAGAGAGAGAGAGAGAGTGTGTGCGAAAAGGGCTGAGAGAGAGAGAGAGTGTGTGCGAAAAGGGCTGAGAGAGAGAGAGAGTGTGTGCGAAAAGGGCTGAGAGAGAGAGAGAGTGTGTGCGGCAAGGGCTGAGAGAGAGAGAGAGTGTGCGAAAAGGGCTGAGAGAGAGAGAGAGAGAGTGTGTGCGTGAAAAAGGGCTGAGAGAGAGAGAGAGTGTGTGCGAAAAGGGCTGAGAGAGAGAGAGTGTGTGCGAAAAGGGCTGAGAGAGAGAGAGTGTGTGCGAAAGGGCTGAGAGAGAGAGAGTGTGTGCGAAAAGGGCTGGAGAGAGAGAGTGTGTGCGAAAAGGGCTGAGAGAGAGAGAGTGTGCGAAGGGCTGAGAGAGAGAGAGTGTGCGAAGGGCTGAGAGAGAGAGAGTGTGCGAAGGGCTGAGAGAGAGAGAGTGTGCGAAGGGCTGAGAGAGAGAGAGTGTGTGCGAAGGGCTGAGAGAGAGAGAGTGTGCGAAGGGCTGAGAGAGAGAGAGAGTGTGCGAAGGGCTGAGAGAGAGAGAGTGCGAAGGGCCGGAGAGAGAGAGAGAGAGAGAGAGTGTGCGAAGGAAGGAGAGAGAGAGAGAGAGAGAGTGCGAAGGGCTGAGAGAGAGAGAGAGAGAGAGTGTGCGAAGGGCTGAGAGAGAGAGAGAGAGAGTGTGCGAGAGAGAGAGAGAGAGAGAGAGAGAGAGTGTGCGAAGGGCTGAGAGAGAGAGAGAGAGTGTGCGAAGGGCTGGAGAGAGAGAGAGAGAGAGTGTGCGAAGGGCTGAGAGAGAGAGAGAGAGAGAGTGTGCGAAGGGCTGAGAGAGAGAGAGAGAGAGAGAGTGTGCGAAGGGCTGAGAGAGTGTGCGAAGGGCTGAGAGAGTGTGCGAAGGGCTGAGAGAGTGTGCGAAGGGCTGAGAGAGTGTGCGAAGGGCTGGAGAGAGAGTGTGCGAAGGGCTGGAGAGAGAGAGAGTGTGTGCGAAGGGCTGAGAGAGAGTGTGCGAAGGGCTGAGAGAGAGTGTGCGAAGGGCTGAGAGAGAGGCGAAGGGCTGAGAGAGAGTGTGCGAAGGGCTGAGAGAGTATGTGCAAAAGGGCTGAAAAGGGCTAAGAGAGAGAGAGCAAAAAGGGCTAAGAGAGAGAGAGCAAAAAGGGCTAAGAGAGAGAGAGCAAAAAGGGCTAAGAGAGAGAGAGCAAAAAGGGCTAAGAGAGAGAGAGCAAAAAGGGCTAAGAGAGAGAGAGCAAAAAGGGCTAAGAGAGAGAGAGCAAAAAGGGCTAAGAGAGAGAGAGCAAAAAGGGCTAAGAGAGAGTGCACCAAAAAAGCTGAGACAGAGAGAGACCACCAAAAGGGGCTGAGAGAGAGAGAGAGAGAGTTGTTTTAGTTGTTGCTGCTATTGACAGTCTTCCCCACTCCACATCATCTCAGGAGGGAAAGCAAAAATGTTTTTACTTATTCCTAGATTAATTTTGTTGGTTGATTTTGTTTAATGGCATATTAACACCTCTATGGGTTATTTAATACTGAAATCTAAATAATTCAAATACAATTTTATGTCTTCAACTACAGATAAAATGTATTGTTGGTCATTTTGTTTATTTTAAATAAAAATGTATTACTAGTATTTTTATACTTTCATAGTATTTTGTCTATTTCTGAAATGAGGTATTGTCATTATTTACACTATTTACATTGTTGCCATATTCAATCTGAACAAAGATGAGGACAACAATTCAAAATATATAAATAGTGTTTCATAGTATTTTGTTTCCTATTTGACCATAGTTGGGACTCTAACAAGTGCTACGACCCTGGGTCAGGGTAGACCTGGGAACAAAAGCAATTTTAAGGTGGTTCCATGCTCTTCAAAAACTCCAATCTCCCAATCAGTGGTGTTGCTGCAGGATGTAGTTTATCATCATACCCAGGACTAGAAATTAAGAGGTGGTTCCACACTCCTCAAAATCTCTAATCTCCCGATCAGAGGCCTTGCTGCCGAAAGTAGTTTATTGCCATACTCACAACTATAGATTCATTTGGGATGTCGTATGGAATACTTAAACCATTAGGCTCGCTCTCTTTGCATCTGTTTGTTTATGGGCAGAGCATATTCTAGGGAGAGATTAAATAAATGAGGACTTTCATTTTCACCTGGTCATACACCTGATGGCGATAGTTTATTGTTATCGATGATCTCTTAACAAATACAGATTTGGTTATATAGGACAATATCAGTAGGCAATATTACATGAATCCCTTTGACTAGCAACCTCATCATTCTTGGCTGTCCTTTGTATGATGATAAACTACATCTGGCAGCTATGCTTCTGATCAGGAGATTTTGAGGAGCATGGAACCACCTCTTAATTGCTGTTGTTCTCGGGCCAACACTGACCCAGGGTGGTAGCACCTGTTAGGGTCCTAGCTATGAGCAAATATTTAACCTCTAAAAATGGGGTAAAAACATTATGAAAATAGACTTTTATAGTAAAAATTCAAGGAATACATTTTTGAAAGCAAATTAATATATATATATATTCTACTAGCAGTATAGCCCGGTGTTGCTCAGGTGTAATGAAAACTTTAAAACTAATCCATGGTCCTGGAGCTCAGACTCTTTGGACGTTGGCACGAAAGACTAAAAAGCAATAGTTGTTTCCAGTTAAAGCGAAACTGTGGACTGAAAGAAAAATGAATGAATGTAAGTCAAATTTTGATTTCCTGGTATCGATATCAAATAAGTTTTTTCGTCGTAAACTGAATTTTGAAGGATAAATAAGTCCTCTGAGTAAATGGTATCATGGCTGAGACTAAGAACTACAATTATACCTACTTAGAGCCAAACCCAAAGCAAAAACTAAAATAAAAGGGCTGAAAAAAATACAGACATACAGGCAGATAACCAAACACACACACAAACATCTTGCCTTTTATATATTATATTTATTATCAATTTTCCGCACTATTGTAAGAACTGCAACCTTGAAACTTCTGAATATCGTTTCTTATGTCTTTGTCTATGAGTGTATCAAATTTGATTAAATTGGACCACTCCTTCTATAACCTGATTTTTTTTGATTATCAATATTTATCAGGGGTACCTCGACACAAAACCTAGCTAAGAACACTCGCAGACACTTATCGTACAACTGTGTAAATTTTCAAGAAAATCAGTTCAGCCGTTTCGGAGTCTATAGGTAACGAAGACCCACACACAAAGTTCCATAAGTTTAGATTAGATTTAGATGTATATGAACCTATCCTAAAAATTTTGTCAGCATTAAATAACCCACTGAGGTTGATATGCCATAAACTAAACCAAATCATTCTTAGTTTGAAGCATTTAATTTCAGCCAATTAATTCTCCAGCCTTCCTTTAATAATAACCAGAATCTTTCCAATAATTTTATTTTCCATTCTCAAATTATAATTTATCTACCCACACTCCACCCACATCTATTGAACAGGTGTAGAGGCTCATCCCTTGTTCCCTGTTTAGGATGTGGTTTCCGGCTTTCTCTTTGCCAATCTTTTCACTCCTATGTAGCCCCCTGCACATCAGTTGCGTTACCACCATGCTCGGGGTGATACGATTCAAAAAAACAAAAAAAAAATCACAGATTCTGCTTAAGACTTGTTCAGGTGACTGATATCATTCCCTGTTGTTACAACATTTCAGCCAATCCAGTCTACAGCCTTCTTCAGGTGTATAATTTATATATTCTCTCTCCTATAGTTGACCACGTATTTGCATCAGATGGACAGACAGACATATTGTTTAATTACTTAGTTTTTGGTCATAATAAAATTAGATCAGTGCACATTTGTATTAAAAAGTGCTCAGTACAATTATATTGTAGAACTTTTTAGTATTTTGCATTTGTAAACGAGTAATAACTCGTTTACAAATGGAATATATATATATATATATATATATATATATATATATATATATAAGGATATGCAGTTTTTGTAATGGTTAATGCTCGGAAGAAGAAATCAGCGGACAATTTGAAATGCAGTAGAGTTCATTATATTCACATTCACACAAATACCCTTGGAAAAGTATGAATCTATCTCTTCTTTCTCCACCTATGGGTTCTATAGCCTTTGCTTGCAACCAGTCTAGGAGAAGTTCAACTCTAGATTCAAAACCCAAGGAGTATCATTATTGGTTCTTCTGAAGCAGTGTAGATGTTTCTGCACAAGCCTCCACCAATATAATCAAATCAAACGTGCAAGTCGCCTAGCAGTGCTATTCTACGAGCTCAATTATTAAGCTCTCGTACATCATAATCAATGAGAGGGTTTCTGATAATTATATAACAAAACTTGTATAAAAGACGGATTGCTGGCCAAAGACAATTATTAAATGACATGACAGCCTACAAAGAAAGTAATACTATAACTGTTAAAAAACGAAACAAACAAAAAACAAACAAAAAAACAAAAAAAAAACAACAAAAAAAAAAATAAGATGTCAGTCAGTTTTAACAAAACTTGTATATAACAAAAAAAAATTTAAAAAGGACTGCGGCCCAAATACACAATATAAATTAAAAATTACAATGTAAAAGTTAAAACAAGAGGGACAAATAAACACCTTTGAAAATGGCTACAGAAATGACAAAGTGCTTGGGGTCAATAAAAATTATGTAAAATTTTCACATTCCTTATCTCCAACAGAATGGGAAAATATCAGGATGCTGAAAAACTTAATTAAAAATTAATTAAATGTTCCTTGTTGGGTATATTTATTGAAAGATGTTTGAACTAAAAGTTGCTGCCCAAGTATTATATATATATATATATATATATTCATTTTTATTACATGACCTAGTTTTCTACCGTAAGGTGTCTTGAGGCGATTTTCGATATTGCAAATCGCCTCAAGACACCACTCATGGTAGAAACCTAGGTAGCAAAATAACTCGTTTACAAATGAAAAATATTCAACAGTTCTATAATATAATTGTATTGAACACTTTCTAATACAAATGTGCACTGGTCTAATTTTGTTATAACCAAAAACTAAGTAATTAAATTATTTTATATATATATATATATATATATATATATATATAAACTAGCAGTATAGCCCGGCGTTACTCGGGTGTAATGAAAGCTTTAAAACTAATCCATGGTCCTGGAGCTCAGACTCTTTGGATGTTGGCACAAAAGACTAAAAAGCAATAATGCATTTGACAAGTTAGAGAAGGATCTAATCGAAAATTAGATTCAGAAGGGATCTAAACTTATTTATAAATGGAACTGTGTGTGTGTGTGTGTTACCTATAGACTCTGAAACGGCTGAACCGATTTTCTTGAAAATTTACACAGTTGTACTATAAGCGTCTGCGAGTGTTCTTAGCTAGGTTTTGTGTCAAGGTACCCCCGATAAATATCAAATCAATAATTGAAAAAACATTGTTTTATAGAAGGAGTGGTCCAATTTTAATCAAATTTGATACACTCAAAGACATCAGAAACGATATTCAGAAGTTTCAAGGTTACCGTTCTATCCTTGGATATTGGAAATCGATACCCCGATATCCTACCGGGTCTGATCAAAATCAGTTTTTCAGCCCTTTTATTTTAGTTTTTGCTTCGGGTTTGGCTCTAAGTAGAGTATAATTGTAGTTCTTAGTCTCAGCCATGATACCATTTACTCAGACAACTTATTTAGCCTTTAAAATTCAGTTTACGACGAAAAAAAACTTATTTGATATCGATACCAGGAAATCAAAATTTGACTTAACGTCCATTCATTTTTCTTTCAGTCTACGGTTTTGCTTTAACTGGAAACAACTATTGCTTTTTAGTCTTTCGTGCCAATGTCCAAAGAGTCTGAGCTCCAGGACCATAGATTAGTTTTAAAGCTTTCATTACACCCGAGTAACGCCGGGCTATACTGCTAGTGTTAGAATAATTCAAGACTAATACTGAGAGAAAACTGCATGCATACGGGTGGAAAATGAATTTAGTAAGTAGTGTCTGGTGGTGCAGTGGATATTGCCTTGGAATGAGACATTGGAGAGCAGAGTTTGAATTTTAATTTTCTTTTTTTATTTAAATCGTGTGGGCCCCAATTAAGGCATTTTATTGCCACTGTTGTGCAGGGGGTTACATAGAAGAAAAGTTATGAGAAAGAGTGACAGGTTATGTGGGTGTCAGGAAGTGGGTAACAGAAGGATGACTGTGGCCAAAAAGTGAGGGATCAGTTTATATATTGATTGTAATGTAGAATTGATCCTCCACTATATATGCACATTATAATAGTATAAAAAATGTTTTTTATAATCATATAGGGTATGAGAAGGATGAGAATACTGATGAGAGTGAAGTGGATGGAGAAAAGTTAGAGACAGGAGATGACTATTGACTTTACATTTGAATTCTTGAAGAGTGTAGTTGTCGGGAAAACAAGTAAGCGGAAGAGAATTCCACAGGCGGAATTGAATTTGTTACATTCACAGATGCACAAATATCCTTAGGAAAGGTATGAAGCCATCACTTCTTCCTCCAGTTACGGGTTAAATAGCAGGACAGATTGGGTTCTGAAGCCTTAATTAGCAACCAGTGTACCACATAAAGTAATACAGGAAACTCTACCCACAGTAATACAGGAAACTCTACCTGCTACAGAAAACTCTACCCACAGTCATGTCTCTTTCGAGACATGATCACCCAAGTGTCTATCACGTATGGCACTTAACTGACTAAGGTATGCAAAAATATAAAGTCAAGGTAAGACAAGGGTGTGTCTTTTTTCCAGTTCTGTTCAATCTCTATGGCAAGACTATCCTAAGGGAGCAGGAGACCCTACCAGTACTTATTATCAGGGGTCGTAATTTTAAAGATTATGATTGATTGATTGGTTTGTTTTATGGCAAATCAACTCTTTATGGGTCATTTAATGTCAAAACATTAGTTGTTGTAGTATGATGAGTGGAAATTAAATGTTACTTATGATTCAGAGGAACTTTATGACTATACACTCCCGATCAAAAATTTAAGACCACTTAAAAATCTTTAAAAAGAAATTTTTTTTTTTACAGATAGACAAAAATTCTACGAAACTGTACAAAAAGTGTATGAAAATATTCAACAACCAAATTTAATAATGAAGTCTACCTCCACTGCTTTTGATGACTTCAAAAATTCTGTCGGGCATGCTAGAAATAAGCATTTCCATTAAGGTGCGAGGGATGTTGCTCCAGCTTCTGAAGATGGCTTCACAAAGTTCATTTTTTGTTGAATATTGTTTGCCATTTCAATAAACATCTCTTGTCATCCATCCCCAAACATTTTCAATTGGGTTCAAGTCCAGTGAGCATGCATGATGTCCCAAGAGATGGACCCCATTTTCTTGTAGAAAGGTCAAGGTACCATCTTGCAGCATGGATTGCAGCATTATCCTGTTGGAATAACCATCCATCCCCACACAAACGATGGCCCTCCATCATCAAAGATGCTTTTTGTAGCATGTTAACACAACCAGCCGCTCTCTGACGACCCTGCATCACCTGGAGCTCCATCGTCCCTCTGTAAGAAAAGGCACCCCATACCATTAGGGACCCTCCACCACTATGATGTGCGGAGAAAATTTCAGGAGGCATGTTTTTGTCATACCAATATTGTTGGAAGCCATCAGGACCATCGAGATTGAATTTTTTCTCATCAGAAAACAGGACTTTCTTCCACTTCTCAACATCCCATGTTTGGTATTCACGACCAAACTTTAAGCCGTCCAACTTGTGACGTGGAAGCAGCCGAGGAATTTGTTTACGCTTTTTATTTACCATGCATTTTTGTCTTAAGTGTCATCTGATGGTTACGGGACTGCAATCAGCATCTGTGACTGCCTTAATTTGACTAGAAGAAAGTCCCCCATCTTTCATAACAACCCGTCTTATTCTCCTACTCAATGCAGGAGAAATTTTTTGGGGCCTACCAGAGGATTTTGCTTTTCCATAATTCTCACTGTTCTTTAGAAAGTTGCAAATCACAGTTTTACTGCGATTTACCTTAGCTGCGATCGCCCATTGTGACAAATCTTGCTTATGGAATTCGAGAACACTCAACATTGGTAAGTTTGCTTGCTTTAGGCATGGTAACACCTTTACGGAGTGATTGCTAATCTAACTGAACTAAAAACATTGGAATTACCATAGATCTAACAATCTATACCCCTGGTCTTATAATGTTGATCATGTGTAAATCGCCTCATTTTATAAAAATGTAAATTTCTAAATAAAATGTTTGGAATGTAGCTTTTTGTTTCCATAACCTTTTAGATTGTAGTATTGGTAACCTTAAGTGGGAGGAGTTTAAAATCTATCCATAAAAAAAAAAAAATTTCTTTTTAAAGATTTTTAAGCGGTCTTAAATTTTTGATCAGGAGTGTATCTTGTATAGTTTCGTCTCTCTTAGGAATCTAAGAATATTTTTAGGGTCAACCTTGTTGAAAATATCACTTAGATTATTTTCTTGATAGTGTTTCAGTCGGATCTGTTCAAAGTCTATGCAGTTTGTCAGTATATGGTGTACTGTGTAGGGTTCTTGGCATGGTATGCAGATTGGTACTACTTCTCCTTTCAATAAGTATAAGTGGGTGATATAGGCGTGTCCTATTCGGAGTTTAGCCATTATCACTTCTCTTCTTGACATCCTTTTATTGGTTTCTTTTTTTCTGATAGTTTGTGTCACTTGGTGTAGTTTATTGTCAGTTCAGGAGTTCCATGACTCCTGCCAATTTTTGAGGGTATATGTATTTATTTGATTTTAAATCTGAAGATTATGAATATGGCATTGTGTTGATGACAAATACAGAAAAAAAAAACTACAGGACCTCCAAGACTAGCTAGTAAAGCAAAAAAAAAAAATAAATAAAAAAATAAAAAAAATAAATAAATAAAAAAATAAAAAAAAAAATAAAAAAATAAAATAAAAGGATTAGCCACCAACTGACAAAGATAAATGCTGGTTGTCTTGTTTGTTTATTTTACGATGTATCAACACATCTTGGGTCATTTATTAAAAAAAAATCAAACAAAAAGTTAAGAACAATTTCAAGAAGTTTATATATTTAGCAAATTAATATATATAACAGACTTATATCTTTAGACAAATTCATACATTTAACAAATTTATATATTTAACACATTTTAAATTACGTATCCCAAGATACAGTTGCAAAATGACTGCTAGAACAGGAAAATTTAGTTACAAACAAAAGAGTGTAGAATTGATCTGTGATATCCATTGTCTTTTATGGCAGTAAATGCTGGATAGATGAAGAGAAGACAAGGCAAAGAAAAAATGTGGTTCTACAGAAAGATGCTGAGAATTCAATGGATGGAGCAAGTAACCAACAAGGAAGTCTTATACAAAATGTTCACAAAAAGAACACTTGTATTTGGAATCAGAAAGAGACAGTTGAAATGTCTTGGACACAAAAAGAGAAATGAGGTTCTTGGAGAACTTGACACTCACAGGGCACATCATGAACAAGAGACAGGGTAAAGTAGCAGGCTACCTACCTGATAAGCATATGTGAATGGATGGTAGAACAGGAGAGATTAGCAAAGAGAGAAATGCTGCTATAGGACACAAGAGATAGATAGATGTGGAGAGCCATGATTGCCCACATCCTTAAAGGACACATCACATGGAAAAAGAAGGTTAAGATATTGGATAGCAGTGACCAGCCCTCTCTTTATTGCTGTCCTTGTGCCACATTTACACTTTTTGTTACAATAATTATTCTTGTACCAGCTGTTGACAAGATGTTGTATATCCATAAACAACAAACACGCATATATATAAAAATATAAGTTATATTTTTATTAATGACGATGAACCGTGTAGCATAGGGGACAGAATTGAGAGAGTGCGCCTCTAATGGGTTGACGGGAGTGTCGTCGTATCTGTTGTGTCTCTCTCTCTCTCTACTGCTACTCTGCTACTACTGGTGAATCCGTGCGCCGAGGTCTTTTTATAATCTCCAAAACCGGGACTTTTTCTTCCGGTTTTGCCTCGCCCACGCACGCCCACGTAATTCTCAGTGACACCTGTTCTGTTTGCCTCTGTAGCCATTTCCGCTACTGCCGGAAATAAGGTCAAACAAACATCCGTTCCTTTCAACGACCGGAAACGCTCCCGCTTGCATCAGCCTTCCTCGGGTGGGGCCAGATTGTTATATTACAAAGATTAAATCGGCTATTTAAGAATTATGGCTGAGCTTACATATCCCAAGATGCAGTTTCAAAATGGCTGCTGATCTATTTTTTTTTTATTTCTTAGAAGTTATATATCAATAAACACTTTTTTTAAATTACTAAATACTTTTAGGTGAGTTACAACTTTGGATAAATAATTATAGGCCCCCTTAATATTTACACATACAAAAATACTTGAAGAGAAACAGGAAAACATGAAAACAACAAAATGAGTGTTATTTATTAGCAGGCTGTCAGTGGTGGTCGTGTTGGAGACATAAGAGACAGTAATACAGAGTAAATTGTGAGTTGGAATCAAATATGGATCAAAAAAAGAAGGTTGGGTTACTATATCGATCCAGGATGTTTTTTTCCACCTGAATCCATCCTGCATATATACAAGCCAACCATCCGTCCGTGCATGGAGTACTGCTGCCATTTATGGTCAGGTGCCCCTGTCGTTCTCCTCAGTGTTCTTGACAAGCTCCAAAGGAGAGTCTGTAATGTGATAGGTACTGATCTGGCGACTCGACTGCAGCCACTTCCCCATCGTCAAAATGTGGCCTCCCTTTGGACGAGCTTAAGTCACTGATGCCTCCTCAACAGGTGTTTACTCGTGCAACCAGACTGGCAACTGGGTCCCATCCATTCACAGTCAGGTTAGCCAAATGCAGACGACAATTCTACTCCTGCAGCTTCTTCTCTCGCACTTCCCGCCTGTGGAACTCGCTCCCGTATTCTTGCTTTCCTGACGGCTACAACCTCCAGAAATTTAAATGCAAAGTCAATACTCATCTACTAACCACTGGACTCTAGCTCTCTCCCCACCCCTGTATAACCTTCCCTTTCTCTCCACCTATGTATCTGTCATCGCACCTGCTTTCTCAGCTTTCTATTGTTCCTTTCTAACTAGTTTGTACTCCTCACTCTTTTCTAATTAATCTTTTTACATTTATGTAACCCCCTGCACATCAGTGGTGTTTCCGCCTTGCTCGGGGTGAAATGATTAAAAAAAAAAAAAAAAAAAAAAAACACCCAATTGGGTTTCAGTTTTGTTTAATGGCATATCAACTTCTGTGGGTTATTTAATGCCAAAAAGGTGGGATTTTAAGGTATTTTTTTAATATTTGGTTATAGTGACAAGGTTGACTTAGATTTTGATGAATTTTTTTGTTCTTATTCTTTTTTTTATTTTAGAAAGCTGAAAATGTCTTCTAGTGTTTTTATTCAAAAATGTTTTGCTGAGAATAATTTTTCCTTCAAAAATGTATATTTTTTTATAAAAGTCTATTTTTATAATTTCATAGTGTTCTGACCCCAGTTTGGAGTGGGGGGGGTTAACTATTTGCCCATAGGTAGGACCCTAACAGGTGCTACCACTCTGGTTCAGGGTGGACCTGGGAACAACAGCAATTAAGAGGTGGTTCCATACTTCTACCAACATCCCCAACATTGCTGCCAGATGCAGTTTACCGTCATGCCCAGGACCTGAGAAGATAAAGAATGAGTAAGTTGGATGTAGTGATAGTAGATGTGTGCTGTGGTGCAGTGGACATCAGCTCAGAAGAATTTTGAGAGCCACATTCATATTTCAGTCAAATTCACTGCATTCATTTACACGCAAATACCCTTGGGAAAGGTATCAATCCACCGTTCCTCCTTCCAGCTATGGGTTAAATAGCAGGACATATTTGGTTCTATAGACTTGGTTGGCAACCAGTCTACTGTAAAAAGATATGACAACCTACTGCAGGAAAATCTTTTGTTCAGTCAGTCATATCTCTTTCGAGACATGATCACCCAAGTATGTATCATGTATGGCACTTAACTTACTGATTGTCCAGCTAACTTAATTAGAGAAATAAAGAATTGTCCAACGTCTTAACACTCCCAACCGAAATTCAGGAGTAAGAGACAAACATTGTTCTGGTTTGAAAAGTAAAGGAGCTAAAATTTTGTCAACCCTCATTTTTTTTTTTTTTTAATCGTATCACCCCAAGCAAGGCGGTAACGCCTCTGATGCACAGGAGCTACGTAAAAGTAAGAAGATTGGAAAAGAGAAAGCCGGAAACCACATCCTAAACAGGAAACATTGGATGAGCCTCTTAACCTGTTCACTAGACGTGGGTGGAGTGTGAACCGGGCGATAGATAGATCTATCAACTCCAATTGAAAAAAAAAGAAAAGAAACCAAAGTCAGAAGATTGGAAAAGAGAAAGCCGGAAACCACATCCTAAACAGGGAACAAGGGATGAGCCTCTACACCTGTTCAATAGACGTGGGTGGAGTGTGAACCGGGCGATAGTTTAGTCTATCTACTCCAATTCACTGCTCGTGAAGGTATCAAGTGTTTAGCATGGAAGAGAAGAGTGGAGTTGATTCTCATTGGTTTAGAAAGGATGAATCATATTAATGATAATTATAATTGTCACAATTATTTTATTATAATTATTTGTGTCAATGTATTTAATTTTTTTATTTATTCTTAATAGACACAAGATAATTGTACTTTGCACTAAAGTGTACAATCCGACAATCAAATCGGTTGCTACATGAGTAAACTAAGGTTTTTAAAGGTTACACATTCAAACTTTCAGATATCACATGACATAATACTACTAAAATGCCTCAATTGTTGGTGTTTACAGATAGAAAGGTCGGTAATTAATCACACAAACCTTGGCCTGCACTTTCTAGTATGAATGTAACTTTAGATAAAAAAAAAAGTCAAAGTATATCCTTATGTTAATGAATGCTGCTAGGTTATGGTATGCTAAAACAAATATACCGCAAAAAGATGTAAGGTCGGCAGGCCTTCCGACCTATGTATAAACACCCTAGCACAAATCAAATGAAACAAAATTGTCTTCGTAGGATCTTTCACACTTTCCATGATCACGCATATGTTGTCTCCCGGCACGTTTTTTTCTTCCGACTACATTTTCCTTTACGTTTTGGACTGACAGATCCAGTTTATTTCTTCACCTAGATGACACAACTGAAAGTTGAAAGGCTGACACCAACAATACCCACAATCTCTCTGTAAGGCTTGCCAGTGTGTTCATGCAGCATTACAACTTTCACACACTTCCTTGGAGCAATGTCCATCACAGACAATGACTGTAGGACAACTAATTGACAGTTGAGAAAATAGTGTCTGGGCATGATAAAAATCTGATCCAATTACAGATGGCGCAATATATTTTTCAAGGCCAAACAAATTTCATCATACACTCTGAAAATAGATTCATATTACTGCACACCACTGGAAATGATAATATCTGAGAAAAAATAGAAACCAATTACACCCTGTCACTCCAGTAGGTCTAAAACTGACCATACCATACGTCCATGCATAGAATACTACTGTCATATATGGTCAGGTACCCCTGCTGTTCATCTTAGTGTTCTCGACAGGCTCCAAAAGAGAATCTGTAATGTGATTGGTCCCGACTTGGCAGCTTAACTCCAGCCGCTTTCTCACTAACGGGATGTGGCTTCCCCTTGTCTGTTCTACAAATACATTCATCACTTCTGCTTTGAAGAGCTTAAGTCACTGGTGTCCCTGCCACTGGAACTTACTCATGCAACCAGACTGTCTAGACTGTCTACAAGGTCCCACTCATTTACAGTTAGATCAACCAAATACAGCCGACAATTCTACTCCAGCAGCTTCTTGTTAATAAAAGGCATTAATAACATGGAGGAGGAAGAGTTCATTGTTAATAAAGGGCATTAATAACATGGTGGAGGAAGAGTTCATTGTTAATAAAGGGCATTAATAAAATAGTGGAGGAGTTAATTGTGAAATTTCTAACAAAACTATGTTCCTTCAGCACAAAACCCTGCCGAGATTGACAATTTAAAAAAAATTTAAGTGTCATTTTGATTTTTGGATCAAGGGATCAGAGTGACATTTAGATGTAACAATCTCTTGACCCTTAAGTGATTTAAACTGTTTAAATAATAAATATATTGTTTGAAGCTCAGCATTCTGCAGATAACTACACTTGTCTGCAAATTATTGAAATGAAAGAATGTGATTTGTAGGAGTCTCTCCCCTGGGACTTACCTATTAAAGGTTATGCAGAAGGAATCATTTGAAGATGAAATAAAATCTGTCAAATCTTTAAGGATCAATCTCCGAATTAAATGAAGAATTTCAATTTATTTGTTAACACGGAAGGAATAACTTTGTTTCAGGGACAGGACTGCCAAATCTCATGTTCATACAGAAAAAATGATTAACCCTATAATCCTGAGTGCAAACCACCCTTTGACTGTGTTTATTATAAGAGACTATCATGAAAGGTGCAAACACCCAGGCATTCTGAATAAAGTCAGATTGTCAGGGCACCTAATAAAAACCATAATGTCTTTGCGACAAAAGATAATAGGACATTCACAAGTGGATTATTTTTGTTTGCTGAATGTGCTCTCAGATGTGCAGAATGTAATTAATTACAGGCCACTGACTTACAGGTGTTCCTCAGATCGTGATGGTTTGGCTTGATTATTAACATATCAACCTCAATGGGTTATTTAATGCTGACAAGATTTTTACAATAGATTTTTATGAATAGAATATATATTCTTTGCAAGAAATAAGTTTGTAGAGCAGTTTTCTTTGACGTATTTTTTGTAAAGTGGTTTTTATTGCGAGTCAGATGTATTGATGGTATGGATGTTTTTTCAATAGATTTGTATGAATGGAATGTATATTCTTTGCAAGAAATAAGTTTGTAGATCAGTTTTCTTTGACATTTTTGTAAAGTAGTTTTTGCTGAGAGTCATATATATATATATATATATATATATATCTTTTCCAAAAATGTTTTGCTGGTAATATTTTATTTTCCTTCAAAAATGTATTGCTGGAATTTTTGCTATAAAAGTCTATTTTTGTACTTTCATTTCTCTTAAGTGATCCCAGTTTGGGGATAAACTATTTGCCCATAACTAGGACCCTAACAGGTACCATCCCAGGTGAAAGTAAACCTGGGAACTACAGTAATTAAGAGGTGGTTCTATGCTTCCTCACAACCTCCCAAGCAGAAGCCTTGCTGTCGGATGCACTTTATTGTTCAGGTCATGATTTGAAGGCTGTAATAAGTGATTTCATAAGACAACATTAACTCTAGTCTTATGTTAAGGTCTTCTCAGGTAAGGTCTTCCATGGGTAGCACTGAACACCCTGGGAGGCAAGAACTTCTGGAATGTATTAATGGTCAGGATATACTATTGCAGAAGTTTAGAAACACCTGGCAAAACGAACATCTGCTAAGTCTTGGAGAGCTAAGTAGAAACCTTTATGGGACTGATTTCATTAATACGGTTAAAGCTTGTGACACTTGATCTATGGTATCATTAGGATTGTGTGGGAATAAATACTGAACATTCTGGAGAAAAATAGTCGTTCTGTGTAACATGCCAGAATTAACAATAGTATTCATTCCCAAACTGTGTTTAAGCTACAGTCAGTCAGTCAAGTACCATACGTGGTACACAATTGGACGATCATGTCTTGAAAGAGACATGACTGACTGGGCAGAAGATTATCCCGCAGTAGGTTGCCATTGCTTTCTGCGGTAGACTGGTTGCTGACCAAGGCTATAGAACCCAATCTGTCCTGTTATTTGATTCATAGCTAGAGGGAGAAGAGATGTATTATATTATTAAGTAGTAATTAGTGGGGGATCAGTTTATTACTTCATAACAATATAAAACTGATCCTCCACTTTATGCCCAATAGAACCCTTAATAATGTTTCCAAGCATTAGATTCAATCGGTCAATTAAGTGCCATACGTGATACACGCTTGGGCGATCATGTCTCGAAAGAGACATGACTGACTGGGCAGTAGGTTGCCATTACTTTTTTTGGTAGACATGTTGCCAGCCAAGACTATAGAACCCAATCTGTCCTGTTATTTGACTCATAGCTAGAAGGGGGAAGAGATGTATTATATTATTAAGTGGTAATTAATGGGGGATCAGTTTATTACTTCATAACAATATAAGACTGATCCCTCACTTTATACCTAGTAGAAGCCTTAATCATGTTTTCAATTATTATATTCAGTCAGTCAGTCAAGTGCCATACATGATACATGCTTGGATGATCATGTCTCGAAAGAGACATGACTGACTGGGCAGTAGGTTGCCATTACTTTTTTTGGTAGACATGTTGCCAGCCAAGACTATAGAACCCAATCTGTCCTGTTATTTGACTCATAGCTAGAAGGGGGAAGAGATGTATTATATTATTAAGTGGTAATTAATGGGGGATCAGTTTATTACTTCATAACAATATAAGACTGATCCCTCACTTTATACCTAGTAGAAGCCTTAATCATGTTTTCAATTATTATATTCAGTCAGTCAGTCAAATGCCATACATGATACATGCTTGGATGATCATGTCTCGAAAGAGACATGACTGACTGGGCAGTAGGTTGCCATTACTTTTTTTGGTAGACATGTTGCCAGCCAAGACTATAGAACCCAATCTGTCCTGTTATTTAACCCATAACTGGAGGGAAGAGATGAATTAATACCTTTCCAAAGAGTATTTGCGCGTAAGGGAATGCAAGGAAATCAACTGGAATTCTAACTCAGCTCCCCAATTTCTCGTTCCAAGGCGATATCCACTGCACCACAACGCACGTCTGTTAAAAATAATTTATTCATTTTTTTCCTGAGTTGAGAGAATATAAGAATTTATTCTTACAAGGTCAAGTCATTTGTTATACTGGGGAGGAGGGGGATTATTGTAGTCTTTTCTGATCTTCTTGTAATTTGAGACTTCAAGTAGTGGTTCTTCCAACATTTAAAATGTTGGATAGACCGATCACTGTCAATAATTAGTATGTGACTAGTGGTTGCATTTATATATTACTAGCAGTATAGCCCGGCATTGCTCAGGTGTAACAAAAGCTTTAAAACTAATCCATGGTCCTGGATCTCAGACTCTTTGGACGTTAGCACGAAAGACTAAAATGCAATAGTTGTTTCTAGTTAAAGCGAAACTGTGGACTGAAAGAAAAATGAATGGATGTAAGTCAAATTTTGATTTCCTGGTATCGATATCAAATAAGTTTTTTTCGTTGTAAACTGAATTTTGAAGGCTAAATAAGTCCTCTTAGTAAATGGTATCGTGGCTGAGACTAAGAACTACAATTATACCTACTTAGAGCCAAACCCAAAGCAAAAACTAAAATAAAACAGCTGAAAAAATACAGACATACAGGCAGATAAACAGACACACACAAACATCTTGCCTTTTATATATAATCGATTTTCTGCAGTATTGTAAGAACTGCAACCTTGAAACTTCTGAATATCTTTTCTTATGTCTTTGTCGCTGAGTGTATCAAATTTGATTAAAATCCGAACACTCCTTCTATAATCCGATTTTTTCGATTATCAATATTTATCAGGGGTACCTCGACACAAAACCTAGCTAAGAACACTCGCTGACACTTATTGTACAACTGTGTAAATTTTCAAGAAAATCAGTTCAGCCATTTCAGAGTCTATAGGTAACAGGAACACACACAAAGTTCCATTTATAAATAAGTTTAGATTTAGATAGATTTAGATTAGATTATTTGTTATTATTTCCTGCTGCAAGAATTTCCTCCTGACAAAAAAATTGTTTAATTATTGCACTATAAACAATTTCAAGGCACAAGCCTAGATTGTGAGGCAACAGGTTTCAACTCTGTGAAGACTAAAAAAAGATAAGGTTGCAATCCTTCCTTCTTTATAGCACTGGTGGCCTATCTTGTAAGTCTAGTTTATATCGTGATGATTAGAGAGGTAAAATGTACTGAAATATAGTCTTTCCTCTTTACTAATAGTCAGTAAGTCAAGTGCTTCTGGGTGATCACGTCTCGAAAGAGACATGACTGACTGGGCAGAAGATTATCCCACAGTAAGTTGTCATTGCTTTCTGTAGTAGACTGGTTGCCAGCCAAGGCTATAGAACCCAATCTGTCCTACTATTTAACCCATAACTGGAAAGAAGAGACGGATTAATACCTTTCCCAAGGGTATTTGAGTGTAAATGAATTCCATTACGTAGAGTGACAGAGAAACTCTCTCTTAACACATACTTCCTTTTTCCTTCTTTCAATTCTTCTATAATTCTGGTAACCTAGATATAAATAACCCGGACATAGCTTATGTGGTCAATTGACATTATGCAAAAGTCAACCAATGACTAAAGCTCCCACCAAAATCAAATCAGAAAGGTGTAGGCATTAAGAAAATATAAAAAAAAAACTGAATATGTGCATAGTCTCTTTAGTAGGTCCCAGTTCACCTAGCAGGCATGTGGAGTTGCCAGTGACTGTCAGAGATTCAATCGACACACCAACCAGCCAAAGAAAGATGTACCTTAAATAATATTCATGAAAAGACGATGCAGAAAACCAAGGAATTAATTCAAGAGTACAATTCACATAAACATATCAAAGACACAAAACCCAAAAGTACAGAAATGATAATCCTTCACATATCACAAAAGATGCAACCTAATGGAGTCTACATTAATAAAATGATGGTATAATTAATAAAACCTGGCCTTCTCTTGTTTATAATCGCAACCACATCTACACCATACTGATCACCCCCAACGTCTATCCTTACCATAATATTTTTGTGCTATCAGTGGTAATTTGAATATAGCTACAAAACGCAACTAATGCTTTGTTTAAAAAAAAAAAAAAAAAATACATTTCTGTGCCATTTCAAACCAAGTTTAAAACTACTTAAAGTAATTTTTTTTTTCAAATCAGATTCAGTCAGTTAAGTGCCATACGTGATACACACTTGGGCGATCATGTCTCGAAAGAGACATGACTGACTGGGCAGAATATTATCCCGCAGTAGGTTGCCATTGCTTCTGCGGTAGACTGGTTGCTGACCAAGGCTATAGAACCCAATCTGTCCTGTTATTTATTCCATAACTGGAAGGAATATACGGATTAATACCTTTCCCAAGGGTATTTGTGCGTAAGTGAATGCAATGAATTCAACTGGGATTCGAACTCGGCTCCCCGATTTCTCGTTCCAAGCCGATATCCAATGCACCACAACGCAC
The DNA here is from genome assembly GCA_037127315.1 of Ascarosepion bandense. Lineage (NCBI taxonomy): Eukaryota > Metazoa > Mollusca > Cephalopoda > Sepiida > Sepiidae > Ascarosepion > Ascarosepion bandense. The sequence continues at coordinate 3,289,648 of JBBBDQ010001336.1, forward strand.
ATCCGCCAAATCAGATTATTACACCTCAAATCAGCGAATATTCCTCAGAGTTTTAGAAAGGCATATTTTATTTTTGGAAGATTTTTTTTTTAATAAAGAGAATTATACTGTGTTGAAAAACGACTAAAAATTTCTGCCCGAAATATATCAGAGTATTTTGTTTACTGGAAATGGTAAATTTATTTCTTTTAGCTGGTAAATTTTTTATTTGTTCCCGTCAAATCTTTCCAAAACATCCTTATTTCCGTGCAAATGTAAATGCTGAACTCAAATCGATAATTGTTTATTGACGAAACCTACCTTTTTTCAAGTTAACGACCAGAAAAATATTGAACTTCTTGTCGCTATTTATCTCACCCAGTAAAATGTTATTCACTGCAGAATGACTTCATGCATAGTTTGCCGATTTTTCGGCCTTTTTACTTCCTTTTTGCAATTACTACGCGGAAATTGAGTTCCGAAACCAAACAAATTGGAGTAATTGCTCAAAGGAAGTAAATAGGCCGAAATAAGTATCCTACGCCTCATGTCATTCAGCAGTGAATCAGATATGAGAACGGTGGTAAGGGGTGAGATATAATAGTCCGATTTTTTTTCTGGTCGATAACATGAAAAAAAGTCGGTTTCTTCAATAAACAATTATCGATTTGAGTTCAGCATATACATTTGCACGGAATTAAGGATGTTTTGGAAAGATTTGAAGGGGTAAAGGCCTTCGAAGAACAAATCAAAAATTAAACCCGTTTAGCTTTCTTCATTTCAAAGCTAAAATGAAAGTTTTTTTTTTCATTTATAAAAATTTTTTTAAAATTATTTTTTTTTTTTAAGGTTTTTTTTAGCCTAAAGGAAAATTAGTGGCAGTACCTACAGGAAAGTAAGAAAGGGTTGCAAGTTTTAGTTATCGAGAAAGAGTTGCTACCACCCTCAGGGTCTTAAATTTAACTTAAAAATGTTACTTTCTGCATACAAGGCTTTTTGTCACTGAAGAATAATCAGAATCTCGCACTGCCCACCTCAATTCACCAGACTGTCACTCTTTTTTACCATTTTTAGCCGTACAAGCAATTCTTCGAATTCTTGAATATCAACAAGCTGTTCCAAAAGATTTTTTAAAAACAAAGAAAAAATGTTTTGTGGCTGTTTATTCAAAATCTTACACTGGGCGCGTCAATGTTTTACTTTTTATGGAGAAAGGAGTGCCCGGAAGGAAAAGTAATAAAGAATTTTCTGAGTCGCTTTGTGGAACGTTAAAAAGATTTTTTTCTCTCAATTTGCTTAGTTCACAAAGATTAGTCGAAAATATTAAGTGTACATATCACAAAATAATAATAGTAATTAATAATTTCAACAACCCACATCATTTTTTTTTTTTATTAATTCATGTAACTAAATAACTTGGCCACTAAATGAAAAAAAAAATTAATGCGGCATCGACATTACATTTTTTTTCTTAGGATACACAATTCATGAATAAAAATTAAAATTCTACTTTTAGTTCACTTGGCCCAGCACACATTATTTATTCCCACGTCAAATAAATAAATAAGGATCACAATCAGGCTCCTTGATTTTGAGATTAAATATTTTTTAAGTCTGTGGCGGGTGCGAGCAAGAATCAACAAAATTAGTTTGTATTTCACAGAGGAAAGTGTTCGGAATGAAACTACATACAAATTAAACTTTAATTAAATTGTAATTAATTATTTAAATTGTGTAAATATTTTTAAAAATAAGTTTTTAAAAAAAATGAACATGTTTTGTTTTTCTTCTGTACCACAAAAAAAAATATTCTTTCTTTTTGCTGAAAAACTGAGATTGCTGACTACTTAAGGTTCGTCAGTCTAATATTAAAAAGAAATAATCTAGACTCTGTGTGGTGGGGGGGGAGAGAAAAGTTTTAAGACGATTATTATTATTATCACTGCAAAAATAAGTGTTTGGGTTTTTTTTTGTTTTCTGTTTTTGCTAACGTTTATAAACAAACTATGTATCAACAAATTAAACGCAGAAATTATATGATTATTTAATAACAATAATTATTATTTTACTAGTAGTACTACATATTCTACTACAAATATTTGAGAGAAAAAAAAACTACCGTCGCTTTTCTAGTGAGTAAAGAAAAAGAAGTGTAAAAGACGAGAACATTTCTCTCACCTGTTTTTTAACTTTAGGGACCATAATTACGGTTCCTGGTGCCAGAGTAGGAACTGAAGACTCTCCATCAGCCATTTTTCCTTGTTTAATGTAAGAGATAGATAGATAGATAGATAGATAGATAGATAGAAAAAAGAGCAAGTTAAAATCGGCTTATGTGTTTTTTTTTCTTACGCGAAGAAAACAACAACAACAAAAAAAGAAGGTAGAATTATGAAGAAGATGAAATACTGCAAAAAAAAATGCCACAGGGTCACACCGTGTCACGTGACTCCTGCTAAAAATTCCGCCAAACGTAACACGTGACAAACTCAGGCAACAACAATCACTATTTTTCCTGCCATTTAAAAAAAGACTTCCTTGATAGTTTCTTAAAAAAATATATATATATAAAGCAATAATTTTGATAATGTTTCCTCTGAAACGGATTTGGTAATTAAATGATAAAACTTTATTTTCAATTTGCTTTCCTTTATGAAACAAGAAAAATGCCTTTTAGTTTCAGAATAATTAAGCGAAGCTAGCAATTCTGTGTGTAAAAAATCATATTTTTTAGTTCATAGGCTTAAAGTGAGTAGCACAAAAAGACTAAAAAACGAAAAAGCAAATTTTTTTTCTGCAAATGGACTATATTGATTTTTTATGCGATATTGATTTTAAAAAAATGAAATAAAAAAAGTAGAGAAAAGTTGTCAGTCTGCCTGTTCATAGCAGTTGTAAAAGGAAAGATAAATCAATATTTAACCCTTTTAGTTCTTCCTATAGCCTCTAGCCTACCACTTATAGAAGATCCTTTTTTCCCCAAAAAAGCTAGAGAGAAAAGAATAACACTTGATTTGACTATTTGCTTAAAGGCTTTATTTTCATAGAATTTTCATTAATGATAAACAAAACACATCATAACAGATACATTTTGACATCGAGTTATTTGACAATGCTGGTTGTGTTTGTGTAGAAAACGTAACACGTGTCTTCTGGTATTTTTCCTGTTGCAGATTCGAATGATAAATAATGTTAGTCCGAGTAATAAATAAATTAATAAATAACACATAAAAGCAGTATAAAAACAAACGACAATTTGTAACGAAACGATGACGACAAAAAAGAAGTAAAAGGCTATAATTATATGGAAAATAATAATGTGTGTAGGCGTCTGAGAGGAAAAAGTAAGTGAAGTGAACCATGCCCCAGTCCGGAGGGAGGGGCACTTTATTTCACGTCCGGCTAGATCTTGTAGTCGGGTTGTAAAAAAATATTTTAAAAAAAAGGAAGAGAGTAACGGAGATTTTCCAAGCGGAGCTCAGATGTGGCACAAGGACGAAAGTATAGGACACCCAGTGAGGATCGAACTCTCTATTCAGTCGTAGTTGATTTTTCTAGCGAGACAAGTTTACTAACCATTCATCATTCAATAGACCACGTCGATTTCTTTATTTAGGGTAGGCCTAAAAAAAAAAAAAGCATCCCTTGATGTTTGTTTTTCTTAAGTGGGGTAACTCACAATCACATTCACATAGTACACATTTTTTTTTATTATGAAATTGTTGTGCCTGATTTGTTTTTTTTTTAAATTCGAAAAAAGAAAAAAAAAGTGAATTCTAATGAAAAAAAATTACCACTGATATATTTTTAATATTATTTTATAATTAGAATTTTTTTTTTAAGTTTTATCATGAATTTGCAAAAAATGTTAAGTTTAGGTGTGAAGCACTTGCCTAAAAAAAATTTAAAAAAAAAAAGGTCGGATCTATACGACTAGCACCCCTACCCCTGTAATTTTTTGCTTTTTCATTTTTTTTTCCCCCCCAAAACTTGTTAAGTTCTTACAATGGCAACTTTTTCGTCGGAAACCCCAAGAATGGCTTTTTTACTCGACCCCAAAGCGAGTGATCCCAATATGGGGGATCGATTTATTAGAACGTTGTATGAGAAACTGAGCACCATCTAAAATCTTTAAATATTGATTTTTTTTTTCCAATTTTTTTCTTTTTTCTTTTTTTTTTACTAATCTGAAAGTTTAGGGTCTAAGAATGCATTGAAAAAAGTAAAGAAAAAAAAATGAAAAGCAAAAAAAATTACAATGAAATGGGGGAAAGCTGGTCGTACAGGTCCGAAAAAAAAAAAAAAAACCTGGTATTTCGACGTGGTGTGATATTCGCGCGATCAATTACGACTGAAATAGAGTGTTCGATCCTCACTGGGTGTCCTACACTTTTTTATGGCCTTCTGCCACATTTCTGTGTTTTTAATCAATCGCTAAAAAAGGCGTAACAAAACTAGGGAGTGGGCTTCTTCTTCGTACTCACAAGTTAAGCAGCAAAAGTGAGAGTAGAGATCACGTGAAGCAAACATCACCTGCACACGATGCTGCATTTATGGGTACTAATATTACCCGTACATATATAATTTGTAATTTGTGTGTGTGTGCACCTGGAGACTGCTGTCAAATTTCGTTGTGCATTGCACAGTAAAGAGAAAAATTATGAAAAATAACAACACTAACAGTAGCAAATGAAGAAGTTAGTCTATTGAGTGAATTATTGTAATTTACTAAACGCAGCTTAGATGTGGCACAAGGCCGAAAGTATGGGGCACCCAGTGAGGATCGAACTCACTACTTAATTGCAATAGTGTTAGCGAGACAAGCTTGCTAACCATTACCACCTCGAGGTGCCCATTGAGTGAATTAAATTAATTTTACTTTTAGTTACTTATAAATCGTGAATGTGTGAAACTTTTTTAAATTTTAAATACTTACTTAATGTCTTGAAAAGTTTAATTAAAATCAGATAATTATATGATTTTTGCAAGAATTTACAAATCTGTTTTCTACCAGGAAAAAAAATGTTAAAAAAATATTCAATAGTCAGCTCTGGTACACCTTGGCGTGGACAAACAAGATTTTTAACCGAAATTTCGAACATGTTAGAAAAGATTCCAAAAATTTTTAAATAATTAAAAGAATACCCTGGCCTTTCCTCTTAATAGTAAACGTTTTTTAACGATAAAAGTTTGTTTTATTTTTAAGTTTAGGGCCTTTTTTCTTCATGCTACTTTTTTTCACTGAAATGGAGTTGTACACACACGAGTAAAAGTAGATTAAAGATAAAAATTAATTTATTTAGTTGGGAATTTTCATAATAATCAAAATAATTATCAAATTTACAGAATATGCACAAATTAAAACTATATTTTTAAATGGAGGTTTGTTCGTAATTTCTTTTTTCGTTATAAAATTTCATTTATGTAAAAAACATTATCGTTGAATTATTTCCCTTGTTTTAAAAAACTTCATAACATTTATTAAAATTTAATTAAATATATGCACTAGGTAAGGCATGGTGGAAACGTGAAACATGTTTGTTTAACAAGCTAGCAGCAAGCAACAAATTTGCAATTCCACAATTTATATATATATATATATATATATATATATATATATAGCCATCCGCAGACAGATTTGTTTGACTGTATCACAGCTCATCAGAACATTTAGACATCCGATTGCTTCTAGCCAGGTTTGAAACACGGCCAAATTGACATCAGTCGGCAATTCTAACTCTGAGCTGAGGCAGACTTTAGCATGTTATATACAATGTAAACACACACCAGTAGCAGAGAGTGTTCAAATTCATTACTGAATGATATATATATATATATATATATATATATATATATAACTCTTCAGCAATGAACTGAGTTCTTTCGGTGACTGGCGTATGTATACGCCACTTATATATAACATGCTAAAATTTCCCTTATCTGATTCCAAGTGCCTAAGGCTTAGTGGTTAGTGACTCCAACTGACACCAAATCAGTTGAGTTTTGATCACAGCCGAAGACAAGGGGATGTCTAGCCACACTGATGAGCTGTGATACAGCAAAACAGGCTTGTATGTGGATGACGAATATATATATATATATATATATATATAAATTTCATTTGGAAATCAGTTATTTGTGCAACCTAGGTTTCAACCTTTCCGTATCTTGATTCAATTTACAGTAACTGATTTTACTATTTTTCAAATGCTCGGACAATGATTATTTTTCAAATGCTCGGACAATGATTTTTTTTTCAAATGCTCGGACAATGATTTTTTATGAATGCATGATTGGAGTTTTCAAACTGAAAAATTTCCTTCTAATTTTGAAAATTTTTCAGTAGTTTCAAAATTCCAGTCACACATTTATAAAAAATCCCTCTTTGAGCATTGATTAAAGTCATCCAGAGTTGTGGGTTCAATACCTGGCTACAGCAGTGGTGAACAAAGTATATTGGAGTGTTGAGTTGAAGAGAAATAACTGATACTGAGATATCTGGAAGAGGCATGGCATATGGAACTAGAACAATCTACTCCGCTTCCCCTTGTGGATAAAATAAAGTGTCCGGTTTGGAAGGCAAATCACCCAAAGAAGACCAGAATATACAATGGCTAAAATGTCAGGAATATTGCAAAAAATATGAGGATAAGTATGAATATTGTGAATAATTACAACACCTCATCTCAGAAATATAGACAGATATTGAAGGTGAATATGGCAACCAAGATGAGGACAACAGTCTAAACAATGCAAATATTGTAAATAATTACAATACCTCATCTCAGAAATATAGACAGATATTAAAGGTGAATATGGCAACCAAGATGAGGACAACAGTCTAAACAATGCAAATATTGTAAATAATTACAATACCTCATCTCAGAAATATAGACAGATATTGAAGTTGAATATGGCAACAAAGATGAGGACAACAGTCCGAACAATGCAAATATTGTAAATAATTACAATACCTCATCTCAGAAATATAGACAGATATTGAAGTTGAATATGGCAACAAAGATGAGGACAACAGTCCGAACAATGCAAATATTGTAAATAATTACAATACCTCATCTCAGAAATATAGGCAGATATTGAAGGTGAATATGGCAACAAAGATGAGGATAACAGTCCGAACAATGCAAATATTGTAAATAATTACAATACCTCATCTCAGAAATATAGACAGATATTGAAGTTGAATATGGCAACAAAGATGAGGACAACAGTCCGAACAATGCAAATATTGTAAATAATTACAATACCTCATCTCAGAAATATAGACAGATATTGAAGGTGAATATGGCCAACAAAGATGAGGATAACAGTCCGAACAATGCAAATATTGTAAATAATTACAATACCTCATCTCAGAAATATAGACAGATATTGAAGGTGAATATGGCCAACAAAGATGAGGATAACAGTCCGAACAATGCAAATATTGTAAATAATTACAATACCTCATCTCAGAAATATAGACAGATATTGAAGTTGAATATGGCAACAAAGATGAGGACAACAGTCCGAACAATGCAAATATTGTAAATAATTACAATACCTCATCTCAGAAATATAGGCAGATATTGAAGGTGAATATGGCAACAAAGATGAGGACAACAGTCCGAACAATGTAAATAGTGTAAATAATTACAATACCTCATCTCAGAAATATAGACAGATATTGAAGGTGAATATGGCAACAAAGATGAGGACAACAGTCCAAACAATGTAAATAGTCTAAATAATTACAATACCTCATCTCAGAAATATAGACAGATATTGAAGGTGAATATGGCAACAAAGATGAGGACAACAGTCTGAACAATGTAAATAGTCTAAATAATTACAATACCTCATCTCAGAAATATAGACAGATATTGAAGGTGAATATGGCAACAAAGATGAGGACAACAGTCTGAACAATGTAAATAGTCTAAATAATTACAATACCTCATCTCAGAAATATAGACAGATATTGAAGGTGAATATGGCAACAAAGATGAGGACAACAGTCTGAACAATGTAAATAGTCTAAATAATTACAATACCTCATCTCAGAAATATAGACAGATATTGAAGGTGAATATGGCAACAAAGATGAGGACAACAGTCTGAACAATGTAAATAGTCTAAATAATTACAATACCTCATCTCAGAAATATAGACAGATATTGAAGGTGAATATGGCAACAAAGATGAGGACAACAGTCTGAACAATGTAAATAGTCTAAATAATTACAATACCTCATCTCAGAAATATAGACAGATATTGAAGGTGAATATGGCAACAAAGATGAGGACAACAGTCCAAACAATGTAAATAGTCTAAATAATTACAATACCTCATCTCAGAAATATAGACAGATATTGAAGGTGAATATGGCAACAAAGATGAGGATAACAGTCCAAACAATGCAAATATTGTAAATAATTACAATACCTCATCTCAGAAATATAGACAGATATTGAAGGTGAATATGGCCAACAAAGATGAGGATAACAGTCCGAACAATGCAAATATTGTAAATAATTACAATACCTCATCTCAGAAATATAGACAGATATTGAAGGTGAATATGGCAACAAAGATGAGGATAACAGTCCAAACAATGCAAATATTGTAAATAATTACAATACCTCATCTCAGAAATATAGACAGATATTGAAGGTGAATATGGCAACAAAGATGAGGATAACAGTCCGAACAATGCAAATATTGTAAATAATTACAATACCTCATCTCAGAAATATAGACAGATATTGAAGGTGAATATGGCAACAAAGATGAGGATAACAGTCCAAACAATGCAAATATTGTAAATAATTACAATACCTCATCTCAGAAATATAGGCAGATATTGAAGGTAAATATGGCCAACAAAGATGAGGACAACAGTCTGAACAATTGAAATAGTGTAAATAGTTACAATGCTTTATCTCAGAAATATAGACTAACAATTTGTTTTATAATCTTAGAATGTTTTTATTTAGTTATTTTTTCAGGCTCCTTTATTTGATTTTTTTTAGTATTTGTAGATGAAACTGATGGCAAATGCTTGAGGAATTTATTGATTTCATTCCCAGAATTCAGTTCACTCTTTCCAGCAGCCTTTTAGTCTGCAAGGCCAACAAAGGAATATTGATCAATTCCTCTAATTCGCTCAACTTCCTAAGCTTTCTTGGTGTTTCCCCACCAAAAATGCTTCAAATTAAACCTGAATGATCACTGCATTTTCTCATTGAATATGGTTTAGTAATCTATCAATAATTGAAACTATTCGTTTAGAAAAGATTTAAATTAATTTTCTTTTTTAATGATGCCACAGTATTGAATTTAAAACTGTTATTTAACATTTCATTATGGAGATAACCAATTGTCAGTTATTTCAAACTATTGTTCTTATTTTGATTGTTATTGATATAATTATAGGCTCATCATTTCGGACAATATATGTTACCCACTGGTAATGGATAACAGTTAATTATTAAGTTACGTGTTGTCAAAAATGATGGCAAAATGTTTATATTGATATGGCGTCTAAAACAACGACAACATACATGCCTATTACAGAATCTTACATTAAGATATAAGAAAGAACAACATAATGCAAACCCCTGAGCATGGCCGGAAACATATATATATACTTGTATATGGAAATATATATATTTATATATAGGCTAGTATGTGGAAATATATATATATATATATAAACTTATTTATAAATGGAACTTTGTCTCTGTGTGTGTGTCTGTGTCTATGTGTGTGTCTGTTACTTATAGACTCTGAAATGGCTGAACCGATTTTCTTGAAAATTTACACAGTTGTACTATAAGCATCTGCGAGTGTTCTTAGCTAGGTTTTGTGTCAAGGTACCCCCAATAAATATTGAAAATCGATAATCGAAAAAATCGGCTTATAGAAGGTGTGGCCCGATTTTAATCAAATTTCATACACTCATAGACAAAGACATAAACAATATTCAGAAGCTTCAAAGTTGCAGTTCTTACAATAGTGCAGAAAATCGATAATATATATAAAAGGTAAGATGTTTGTGTGTGTGTGTCTGTTTATCTGCCTGTATGTCCATATTTTTTTCAGCCGTTATATTTTAGTTTTTGCTTCGGGTTTGGCTCTAAGTACATATAATTGTAGTTCTTAGTCTCAGCCATGATACCATTTACTCAGAGGACTTATTTAGCCTTCAAAATTCATTTTATGACGAAAAAAACTTATTTGATATCGATACCAGGAAATCAAAATTTGACTTACATCCATTCATTTTTCTTTCAGTCTACGGTTTCGCTTTAACTGGAAACAACTATTGCTTTTTAGTCTTTCATGCCAACATCCAAAGAGTCTGAGCTCCAGGACCATGGATTAGTTTTAAAGCTTTCATTACACCCGAGCAACACTGGGCTACTATACTGCTAGTATATATATATATATATATATGCTTGTATATGGATATATATATATATATATATATATTTATATATAGGCTTGTATGTGGAAATATATATATATATTTTTTTTTGATTTATCACAATAACCATATCTGCTCTGAAATGTATCGTAGTGTCAACAAATGTAAACATGTTACAGAAATTAACAAACATTAACGAAACTTCGCTATAAACAACCAACAATTTGAAATGATTTGTTTGAACATTATTTTTTATCGATACTCATATTTAAGTAGATATTCTGTTTTTAATTAAATAGTATTATACATTTATTATCTACTAGCCTGATTATTTACGATGAATTTTTATTACAAAAATCTGGCAGTAAACATATCTGCTCTGAAATGTATTGTAATGTCAATAAATGTAAACATGTTACGTAAATTAACGAAGATTAACGAAACTTGGTTATGAACAACCAACAATTTGAAATGATTTGTTTGAAAATATGGTTACTGCAATAAATCGAAATCTGTGTTATATAGGCTTGATTCAAACCTCATTTAGACTAATGGTCATTTGTGGCCAAGAGGTCTAAGACGTGCCAGATCACATGGTAGCTTCCCCTATGTGGATAGGGGTCGCAGGTTCGAATCCTGCCGAATGACACACATTTTCGTAATATATATATATATATATATATATGTATATATAGGCTTGTATGTGGATGATGAGTATATTATGCTCTCATTACGATTGTGTGAGAGGAAAATTTAAAAAAAAACAGTTACCACTTCCGCAATTTATGCATTACTCTTCAGTAATGAATTGAGTTCTTTCGGTGACTGGTGTGTGTATATGTTAGGGCGCCACTCCTATTTGACTACAAATGGACTGTTCCCATTGCTATATATAGCAATGGTGGATTCTCTACAAGGGAGTCGTAGAGAGTCACTTGAGAGTCTCTAATGAGTTACTGAAGAGTCAGTGCGAGTCAGTGAAGAGTTAGTCACATTTCCAGTGGCGTACCGGAAGTAATCACATATACACACGTCTTATGACGGATTGGACTCTTGTATCTTTCTATTGTAAATATTACTAATCACTTCTGTACATACTAACCGTCTTTCCGCGGAATACAACTTATATTCTGATTCTGTTGTTGAGTTATTCATTTATACTTGGCGACATAACAGTATACCCTGCTTATATACAACACGTTAAAATTTCCCTTCTCTGATTCCATGCACCTATGATTTAGGGGTAAGCGACTCTGACTGACACCGAATCGGTCAAGTTTCAATCCCAGCCAGAAGCAAGTGGAAGTCTAGCCACACTGAGGAGCTGTGATATGGCAAAACAAGCTTGTAAGTGGATGATGAATATATATATAAGTCAACATTCCCTGATGATGAGGTAAAATCTTGAAAAATAGAAATTTCCATGTTGCAATGTAAATTAAATTTATTTTAAATAAAAAACAAATTTAATTTTATATATATATTAGAAAAAGAAATAGGGTTGTTCCAAATATATATATATAGGGTATATATATATATATATATATATATATATATATATAAGAAAAATTAAAACAGACAAGTTATTCCACGGTTAAGTGGAAGTATGGGCCTATTTCAGGCGACCCATCATCAGCTTCTGTCTTTATTGTACAGAAGATTTTACATGTGTAAAATCTTCTGTATAATAAAGATGGAACCTGATGATGGTTCACCTTAAATAGGCCTATGCATTCAATTTACCATGAAATAAAGTGTCTGCCTAAATTTTTTCTTATATTTGCTCTATATGTATTTATATACATATATATTTAGAGCTCTCTTAGAGAGTTATCCTACCACTGTATGTACAGGATACTCCTTTGGATTCTTCTATATCTACACCGCATGCTTATATATATAAATGTGTTTCATTAAAAATGACTGACAAGGAAAATTTTATTAATTTTTTATTTAATTTTTTTTTAAATTAATAAAATCTTCCATGTCGGTTGTTTTTAACGATTACTGCCCAGATATCTAAACTTATTTATAAATGGAACTTTGTCTCTGTGTGTGTGTGTGTGTGTGTGTGTGTGTGTGTGTGTGTGTGTGTGTGTGTGTGTATCCATTACCTATAGACTCCAAAATGGCTGAACTGATTTTCTTGAAAATTTACACAGTTGTACAATAAGCATCTGCGAGTGTTCTTAGCTAGGTTTTGTGTTGAGGTACCCCTGATAAATATTGAAAATCAATAATCGAAAAAACCGGGTTACAGAAGGAGTGGTTCAATTTTAATGAAATTTGATACCCTCATTGACAAAGACATAAGAAACAATATTCAGAAGTTTCAAGGTTGCAGTTCTTACAATAATGCAGAAAATTGATAATATGTATAAGGCAAGATGTTTGTGTGTGTCTGTTTATCTGTCTGTATGTCCTTTATACAAATCCACAATTTTTATCTGATTCTCACCAAACTTCACACAAATATTCTTTAGGCTGAGTCTGAGCTCCAGGACCATGGATTATTTTTATAGCTTTCATTACACCCAAGCAACGCTGGGCTCTACTGCTAGTACATTAATATATATATATATATATATATATATATATCCAGGTGAAGAGAACCAACAGTTTTAGAATTCCAAGTTCTTTGGCATTGGCATTTACTTTTTTAAAAGTGCTCAGTGCAACATATTGGGATACCGAGAAAGCTAAGACAATAATCTTGTAACAAATTTGGGTACATCACACCAGAAGAAAGCAGTGTAGACAGTGGCTCAATAGACTGACACTTTTTCGTCAGGATTGAAAGATGAAAACCTGTGTTCCTCAAGCATATGACCTATATTTTCAACATTAAAAGTTGCATTTCATTCTGATTAGTTAAATTAAAGACACTCATAAATTTTTCTATCTTCCCCCATCCATATCAACTCTTTAAATAACAAGCACATTGTTTTATACATTCAAATGTAAATCATTTTCACAAGTCAACATTCCCTGATGATGAGGTAAAATCTTGAAAAATAGAAATTTCCATGTTGCAATGTAAATTAAATTTATTTTAAATAAAAAACAAATTTAATTATATAATTATATATATATATATATATATATATTAGAAAAAGAAATAGGGTTGTTCCAAATATATATATATATATATATATAGGGTAGGTATGGATAGAATAAAATTCCCTATCCAAAATGACACTATTCTTAAGTGCTCAATACAAAATACAGCAAATAATATTTATTTAGAATTTACTAGCAGTATAGCCCGGCATTGCTCGGGTGTAATGAAAGCTATAAAAATAATCCATGGTCCTGGAGCTCAGACTCAGCCTAAAGAATATTTGTGTGAAGTTTGGTGAGGATCGGATAAAAATTGTGGATTTGTATAAAGGACATACAGACAGATAAACAGACACACACACAAACATCTTGCCTTTTATATATATATATATTTTCGATTTTCTGCACAATTGTAAGAACTGCAACCTTGAAACTTCTGAATATCGTTTCTTATGTCTTTGTCTATGAGTGTATCAAATTTGATTAAAATCAGACTGCTCCTTCTATAAGCCGATTTTTTTGATTAATGATTTTCGATATTTATTGGGGGTACCTCAACACAAAACCTAGCCAAGAACACTCACAGATGCTTAGCGCACAACTGTGTAAACTTTCAAGAAAATCGGTTCAGCCATTTCGGAGTCTATAGGTAATGGACACACACACACAGACAAAGTTCCATTTATAAATAAGTTTAGATATCATAAATATGTTATAATATCACTCCAAAAATAGCCATTTTGTTTCAACACTGAGTCCTATCAAGTGATCACTTGATAAAATACAGTGATATTTTTGTAGTGATATTATAACATTTGTCATAAATTCTAAATAGATATTATATATATATATACATACACACACAAATAAATACATAACGGCCTTTATTATAACGGAGAGTATATATACTCTTCATTGCTCGATGACAATTATTGCAAACAAAATCATAAGGTGTAGTAAACAAAACAAGACCTACATTTAAAATTTAAATGCTAAGCACTGACTCATTAATTTTGTTAGCAGTAAAACAGGTTTACTCAAATTTACAAAACCTTGCTTAGCACACACGCAAAAGTGAATCCAAAACAAAACTTGTTAAATTTCACACCTTGATGTGAAATGTTTTTCGGCCAATAGAAAACTAGGAAGCATCTAAAAACAAAATTCAAATAATCTTCAATTATCAGAAACAAATTCTTTCACAGACCCTTTTCGTGAGCCGACACAAAGTTTGTCCATCGTTCAATGGAATGGCCAGAATCACACACAGGAGTGAATTCTCAAAAGATTTTTTCGAGCTCCACAAACGAAATAAAAGACAGGGCCAAGTTCAACTGTCGCCGGAGAGAAAATGACATGCATATTAACACATCTCTTGACAAACATCAAGTGATCACTATTATTGTCTCTATATTTCTCTCTCACCTCTCACTTCTCACATACATCTTCTTCAACGTTCACCTGTCTACCTTTTCTTATACTTGATAACCGAACAAAACCCTTTAAGACTGAGCAACAACTTCAAAGACAATCCTACCAACGATAACTCTCATACCTACATACATACATGCGTTCCTGCCTGCATACACATAAACACCTTCTTGCAAGTTACTACTACAAACTCTTGATACTCTTAACTTCTTAATACTGTTTCCCATTGAACGCTGCTGATATATCTGTTGATAAATTTTATTATTTTGTTTGTGAGAATTCAGTTCTTGTTCATTCTTGCACAGCACAGCCTGTGTATTTTATTGCCTTACCTGATCCATGGCTAATATTTTTTTAATCATGTCACTCCAAGCAAGACAGGATTGCCATTAGTGAACAAGGAGTTAAAGCAAAAGAAAAGACTGCGTACAGTGGGTGTTGAAGAAAGGATAAATGATGAACGGGATTCAAAAAGATAAAAGATGGCAATTGACATTGCATTTAAATTTTTGGAGATTGTATCTATCATAGAAATAAGTAAATGGAAAGGAGTTCCACAGACAGGAGGTGCGAGAAAAGACTGGGTAGAGAGGGTGCTGAAGAAAGGATAAAACATGAATGGAATTCAAAAAGATAGAAGATGGCAATTGACATTGCATTTAAATTTTTGGAGATTGTAGCTATCAGGGAAGCAAGTAAACAAAAAAGAGTTTCACAGGTGGGAAGTGGAAGAAAAGAAACTGTTGTAATAGAAGTGGTGGTTAGATTGAACTATTTAAATCACAAAAGGGTGGGATCTGGATGCAAATTTTGTACTGCATTTAAATTCACGTGGACAGGGCACCAGGGATAAAAAGAAGCTCATCAAAGCAGTTGCTATGAAAATATTTGTAGAAAAGGCAGAGGGAAGCCACATCATTCAGTGAGAAACTGAAATCGAGATGCCATGTTGGGACTGATTACATTGTAGATCCTTCTTTGGATTTTGTCAAGAACCTCAAGATGAATAGAAGATACACCATGAACAATTATGTTCCAACTAGCGTTCAGTTGGCAGACAAAAATAAACAGAGTTGGAACTCAATACATGTTCCTCTCTCCTCTCACCATAGGGTGGATATTGTGCTGATATTTATTAAGCACAATATCCACACTGTAATCATCAGCCAATCATAATCTACAGAATAGACTTGCCTAGATAGCAGAGTGAAATCTCCCAGGCTGTTATAAAAACCACCTACCAATTTGCTGGGCATCTCAGAGCGGTCAGTTTCTACTTCAACTGATTACTGGCTGTTGCTATCTAAGGGTTCTACACACCAGACCAGATATGGCAGCAGTAGTCAATGCACAAATGAATGGTAGATTTATAAATGTGCAAAATGGATTCTGACAGGAAAAACTTTCTGGCCTGACAGAGAGACCCAAACTTCCTAGCAGTAGATGCAGCTATAGATCTGATAGATTCATTCCACTTCAGGTCGGTTGAAAAAGTGAGGCCAAGGAGGAGCAGTGTGTTTTGTTCAAGGAGACTTGCTAATGGCTGTCAGGAAAGTTTCCCTGTGACGATTAAAGGAAAGCAGTTTTGTTTCTGAGGCAATAAAATTTGCAAGCTATTTCTTACCCCAGTTAACCATTGATTACAGGCCTGTTTAAAAAGCAGTAGCTTAGTTTACTTAGTAAACCTTGGCAGATTCCATATTGAACATGGAATATTTATTGATTATTGTATATTCTTATTCATCTGATTCCAGTTTTTTTAATTCAGGTTGAACCAATATGTTTTATTGCTTTATCTGATTCGTGGCCAGCCTTTGAGATTTTACTCACTCGATCGATTGGCTCAGTCGATTAAAAACTTAATTAGGCGATTAAAGTTTATTGCTTTACTCGCCTGCAGTCGATTAAAAATCTCGCAATGAAACATGTCCCATCAAATATAGAAAAAGAAATCTGATTCCTTTTACAATCAAAAGTATGCCTTGGAAAATCCACAAGTTATTTATAATGACCTACAATGATATTATTGAACTCTTGGCTTTTATCGACCCAGTCAGGGTAAACATTCGTTTAATTAACGCTTTCAGAGTGGAGTCAAAATATCTCTGTCGCCCAGATTAAAGACACCAGCAGATTTTTAGAAATTCATTTGGAAAAATATTATTCTATAGTTCCTCCCCACTTACAAAAAATTAAAACAAACACTTGAAAGAAGGGAAAAAAAATATGCATACTTCTTTCAACTTCACATCAAAAAATAAATTATACAAGTAAGAAATTTTTTTATAGAAAATCATTGAGAAAATCAGAGTTTTAATTTTTTTTTTATCATTTCTGAGATGGAAGTTGTAGTCAAACAAAAGAAAGAAACTACGAATTTAGGTACCGTCACTCAATTGCCAAAAACAAACAGCATATCATGATGTTAAAAAGGCAAACTTAATAAAAACAAAGTTTTATCATCAAAATGTTCATGCTATTATTAAGAGGAAAAATCTAATTTTATTCTTATTATTTTTAAAATTTTAAAATCCTTTCTAACATGTTCGAAATTTTGATTAAAATTTCATTTTTTGTTTTCGTCAGTGATTTACGCTATGTTTACGTAAGGCGACTATTAAGAAAATGGAGTCAGTCAAGTAAAATGATTTTGGGGCAAGTAAATTTTCCCTCGCTCTTGACCGCTAGTCGAGTGATTTCTTTTTCAAATCTCAAAGGCTGTTCATGGCTGATATGGAATATCTATTGATTATTGTGCCATTTTGTCCCTATCATGCGAGTTCTTGTTTATTCCTACAGAACCAGTGCTTTCCTCCCTGACATCAAAAATGGCTGGGTGTGAGGTAACATTTTCAACCTATAAACCTAGTTCTGACTGAAACTGCAGTAGCACCACCTAGCGTAGTAAAGCCGTAATTATAAACAAGTTTTTCAAAAGAAAAGGCGATGGTGACAAGAATAATTCTACAACTTCATCTAAAAACCAAAAGTTCATCAGTTGTATAGTGATGATTACTTGAGAATTGGGTTTCACTGGACTGGAGATACACAGATTCCTTCTCCGCTGTGTGTTGTGTGTGGCCAAACACTGTCTAAAGAAGCAATGGTAGTTGTATACTGTTGCAGGTTAACGGAATTTGGCCTTGTTGTAGATAGCCCACTATAAGTCATAAAATGATTACAAATCAAGAAAGGCAATTTGATTAGAAAAATAACATTTCATATATATACATATCAATTAATGTTTTTACAATTGAAGTAATACATGAAGTATAGGTCCAACAGATGTTAAAATGTTCATGGTAATAAAATCTGAAAGAGAATTAATGCTTAGGAATTTGGGAGCGCGTAAGTAAGGAATGTCTTTGATGTATTCGCTCCTTAAGTCAGTAAGTAGTTTTGGAGGCAGGGAAGAAGGAAAGAGGTAAGGGAGGCGAGCGTAGTAAGCCGCTTGACTTAGGTCAAGAGGATATTGATTACTCTCTTCTTCTCGAGTCGGTCTCCATGGCAATGCTTTCTATATCCGCTTTTTATATCTTCTTTTTCGATCACAGCAGCTCATTTGGGATTTCACACTTGTATTTGGTTCTGGGCTTCCCATTGACTGATAAATAAAATTTGCGTAGGCTCGCGAACTGGAAATTTAGTATTTAATTAATTTTTATTTTTCAACCGGAACATCTGCGCGGAGCCGGTGGCGCAGTGACGACTTTTGGTCATTTGCTTTTTGGTCGTGAAAGCGCAAACATCCGGTCCATCACTTTTGCTCGGTATCACCACAACATAATTTAAATTTTGATACACAAGGTAAGGCAAAAGTCATGTACCATAGGGATAATTTATTAGAATTACAATTACACATGAAAATGTGATTTACTAGTTATTTAATTGTTACATGTGCTGTTCAAAATGTCCTCCTTCTTTTTTCAAAACACATTTCAGTTCTGTGCCTGCTTGATTTGTTAACACGTTGGATAGTTCCCCCCCCCCCTACCATTTTACTACATTCATATTTAATTCTTTATTTCCTATACATGAACACCAAATTTACTTGCTTTTTTTTTTTCGGTGACAAACACATTAATTTGGAAATTCTTGCAAAAATCAAATAATTGTCAGATTTTAATGAGACTTTCAGGAATCACTCACAAATAAATGAAATTATTTTTGAAACTATTACTTTTTAAAAATCTTGATAAAATACTCCCCTCCCCCTCCATGTAAATCCATGAAATCTTAATAAATTTTGTATTGATGGCTAACTTCTGTTTTATTTATTCAACGCAGGACTCATTGGGGAATATAAATAATCTATTTTTTTTATTTTAAGTTTGCAATCATTATCCGAAAAGTAAAATAAAAAAATGCAATAAAACTCTGATATAATCTAATTTGATAAGCTTTTAATTGCTGGAATAAATAATAACTATTAAGGACATTATACTCTGAAGAAAAAAAGAATTTTTTTTCAATTAATAATAAAACGATTTTTATTAAACTTTTCAATTTTAGATAGGCAATATAATCATCAATTCTTAACTAAAAAGTCTACTCGCAATCAATTCTTTGAAGATTTTAAAAATATTTTTTTAAACTTTATATATTATTAAATTATTTAATAATAATAAAAAAATGAAAATAATTCTTTGAAAATTTTATTAATTTATTTTATTTATTAAGATGTTACTATCATGACAAAATATGACAAAATAAAATTTTTCCAGGAAATCATAATTATCCTTCCATGGAAATTCCTCTGGTTCCTATACATGAACACCAAATTCACTTGCTTATTCGTTGTTAGTTTTTCAGCTATCTTACTTCGTCAAAATTGTTTCTGCAAAATAAGAAAATATCAAAATAAAGTAAAAATTTAAAACAAAGTTAATTTACGGATGTTATTGCTATTACTGTGTGGTGATACCGACCAAGCAAATGATCTGCTGTGATCCAAAAAGAAGATATAAAAAGCCGATACAGAAAGCATCAGCAGACAGAAAGACAGGCAGACTCGAGAGAGACGAATGTAATTAGTATCTCCCTTGACCAAGTCAAGTGGCTTACTTTGCTCGTCACCTTCACCTTCTTTTTCCTTCATCCCTGTCTCAAAACTACTTACTGACCTAAGGAGCGAATACATCAAAGACATTCCTTACTTACAACGCTCCCACATACCTAAGTATTAATTCTCTTTTCAGCATTTTATTGCCATGAACATTTTAACGTCTGTTGGACCCATATTCAAAGGATTACTTTAATTGTAAAAACCTTAATTGATATGTGTATATATAAAATGTTATTTTTCAACTCAATTTGCTTTTCTTGACTTATAATCTTTTTATGACGTATAGTGGTTTATCTACAACGAGGCCAAATTCCGTTAATCTGCAACAATATACAACTACCCTTCACTAGAACGGACTCCCCACAATAAACTGGAAAAGAATGGATAACCCACTATAATTGCTGGGTTGGTTCTTTCACCTAAACATCCAAGACTTGTTGAATAGCTTTCATCAATGAAATAAATAGGCAAAGAGAAAAGGAAAGATACAGAGACACTAGAGGGACAGTTTGGACACTGATTTTTTTTTTTTGATTCCCACAACCTCTTGTTGGGGAAATTTCTTCCCGAACAGTCATCATGTCTTTACCAGTCAAAGTCCAACAGAAAAAGAGATAGAGTTTATTTTTGGCACCAGAAAGCCTCTCTTTTGCACATGCGTAAATTGTCTTTCCTGTCAGAGGACTCCTGGGAGATTTTTATGTTTATTTTATTTTGTACTTTTATTTTATTTTGTATTTTTATTTTATTTTGTATTTTTATTTTATTTTGTATTTTTATTTTATTTCATATTTTTATTCAATCCTTACAAATTAACCTCTAAGGTATGTGACTTTTGCCTCCCCCTGTACATCGACTTATTAACAAAATCAATTCAAATACATCTATGTTAAAAATAACTGCAACCATGTTTCATATAGTGATTATCAGCTTATATTTTTTCAAGTTGTACCACGAAAAAAAAGTTTGTCGTGATCAAAATTGTGAATTTTAAAAGATCATGATTGTACACCTCCCATTTATCTGTCCTTTTATGATTAACTTTCCATAGCATTTCCAACAAAGTTTCTTTCTTTCCCTATTTCATCTCTATTTACAAAACCCCTTATGTGTCATGTGACTAAATGATTAAATCTGATTGGTTCTTCATTGCAGTTGCTTACAGTATACTAAACAATGAGGAAAAAACCTCTGCATCATTAGCAATGCTGCTGAAGTAGCAGTAAAAAGTGCTATAAAGATTTTGTGGCCAAATTGGAACCTGGACAAGTATTTCCTTTAATGATTCTGGCAATGCTTGTTCTCTGTATTTGTTGTTGAATTGATTCATTTATTAGTCTTTATATAAAAAGAGATAAAAATGGAGGAGTTTGTCCTTTTCATTTAATTCATTTCTTTTTTTAGTAAATCTTCAAGCAATCATGATATTTATCCCTAAGGCCGTTCTTTTTGTCAAGGCGTCAAAAACTGGTGCAGTTGCTATATGCGGATTTTCTTAGCACAAAATTAAAAATAAATCCTGGACATCATCCAGGGAAAAATTATTGGCTACTTACTCTGCATCTCTACAAGAAATTTATAAACATTATGCATATCTCCATTTCTGTTTCTCTCTCTGTTTCTCTCTCTCTCTCTCTCGCCCATAATACACACACACACACATATATATATATATATATGTGTGTGTGTATATATATTACTAAATGTCTAAATCTCTTTCTTTACATATATATATATATATATATATATATATATATATATATACTAGCTGTACTCGGCCATGCGTTGCTGTGGCTCAGTTTGGTTAAATGGAAAAAAAGAAGAAATTTATTTACTAAACTAACAAAATAAATGGGATATTGATAATAATTCATTGAAAAAAATGAATAGAATTTTTTTTAAAAAGGGAAGAGATTTCTTTTGTTTACACCCGTCAAAATAGAAATAATAATAATAATAATAATAATAATAATAATAAAGGCCTTCGTTTGCCTTAAATGTGCAGTTTTTCCTATGTTTTCTATGAAATAACAAAGTTGTCTGTAAATGCGTCCATATTGGAAATGAAAGTTTTTATGATTCAGCTCTCATTGGCTCTAATAGATTTGCAAAATATATATTTTTTAATATTGTAATATTTTTTAAAGTCTAACGGTCAAAACGAAAGACACATTCACTTAATTATCAATAACCCCAATCAACCCCCACGACAACAACGAACCAAATATAAAATCACGCTTGTATTCGATTAAAATGCTATAGTAAAATTTCAAAACAATTGGTGCAGCTGTTTTCTAGATTAGCGGATAGTAACAAATGGACTGGACAAGTATATATATATATATATATATATATATATATATATATCCGAGTGAGTATAGAATGAGGAGAGAAAAGAAAAATTTTTTTCCCGTCCAAAACATTAATTTAAAACAGTGCTCGAGATATGATGTATAGAGCTGTGAAACCCTATAAAATAAAAAAAATATTCCATCCTGAAAAAATCAAAATTGGAAAGGAAAAACACCCCACCCCTATCATGTCTATCTAAGAAACCTCAAAGTGAAAACCTAGCCACAAGATCAAAGTAAATACATGAATTAGGTCCACTAACAACAGACATCAATCAATTAAACGATAGCCAACCATAAAACTGACCATTCCACATGCCGCTCTCTTAGAAATTCTAACCAAAAGATATACCCGACCGATAAAACGTACATTCCAACAGATAATACCATTAATCAACAATTTCACACTCACACACCAGGTTCTTCAAAAGTCTAACGGTCAAAACGAAAGACACATTCACTTAGTTATCAATAACCCCAACCAACCCCCACGACAACAACGAACCAAATATAAACAGAGAATGATTCCAAACTCTTACTCTTTACTTCTCCCGATGAAATGTTTGAGTCCAAACACTGAAACAACCATATGATTGTAGAAAAGAGGATATATATAGAAAAAATTATGTACATGTTCTAAAACATAATTTATAATATATATATATATATATATAAAGTGAGAGAGGTGTAGATAGAGGAATTAACACTGGTTGGTGACTGGTAGTTTCATGCATAAAGTAACCATCAAACCATTTGCCATACATTATATCTCTTAACATTATGATAGAAATAATGTGTTCTTTTATTGATATACTAGCAGTATAGCCTGGCATTGCTCGGGTGAAATGAAAGCTTTAAAACTAATCCATGTTCCTGGAGCTCAGACACTTTGGACATTGACACAAATACATAGGTTGTTGAAAAGTTGATCTTGAAGCCGTAGAACTTACTAAAATGAATGGATGTAAGTCAAATTTTGGTTTCTATATCAATGTCAAATAAGTTTTCCATCGCAAACTGAATTTTGAAGGCTAAATAAGTCCTCTGAGTAATTGGTATCATGGTTGAGACTAAGAACAACAATTATACCTACTTAGAGCAAAAACCAAAATAAAAGGGCTGAAAGCCTGATTTTGATCTGACCCAATAGGATATTGGGATATCGACTTTCAATATCGGAGTCAAATAAGTCATCCAAGGATAAACTAACCTAAGTAAGTCCATGAAAACTTATCATACCCATCAGGAATAAAATTGGAGAAAATGAGCCATATTGATGGATGAATATCTGTTTTTGATCAGATTTGATAGAATATCAGGAGTATCAATTTCCAATATCAAGGAAAATGATTCGTCTGAGAAGATCTACTAATGTTTGAAACTAAAAACTATAATTTTACCAACTTAGAGCAAATTCTGCAGCAAAAACCATGATAAAAGGGCTAAAATCCTGACTTTGATCAGACCTGATCTAATATCGGGGTATCGATTTCCGATACCGGAGGGAAATCAGAAAAAATAAGTAGCCCATGATGTGACTGGAAGCCTAAAGAATATTTTTGTGAAGTTTGGTGAGAATAGAATAAAAATTGTGGATTTGTATAAAGGACATACAGACAGAGACACACGCACACACACATAAACATCTTACCTTTTATATATATAGATTTTAAGCAACATATGTGTGTGTATGTGTATATATATATATATATATATATATATATATATATATATATATGTGTGTGTGTGTGTGTGTGTGTGTGTGTAAATATTCTCAGATAGAGTGTAGATAAAACAGAATGAATAAAAAGTAACAAAAAGAAAAACTTTACTTAGCTAATGTGTTTCATCCCCTGAGGGACTTTCAAGGCAATGTAGGATTTATTATGCAGCACGTGTTCATAAAAACAAAGGCGAGGATGTCATTGCTTTATCAAGGCTTTTAAATTTGAGAACATTCATGAAAGCTCATCAGGTGGTTGAAAGGTCAGTCAAAGCATGAGGAGGGCACAATGGGTCAGAATTCATCACCTGGTGAAATGTAAAGTGAGTGAGTAATACTCAAATATTTTTGTTTAAATTGTTTGGATTGTGTTTATATATATATATATATATATATGGGTAGGTATTTGAAGGCTATCACGTTGTGTTTAGTATAATAAAGGAAGCTAAAGAAGGTGTTGGGTATTACCTATTTATTATTCATTAATATTTCAAGATCAGAATCTCATCCAATCTCTCCTATCATTCTGAAGATGAGATTCTGATCTCAAAATATTAATGAATAATAAATAGGTAATACCCAACACCTTCTTTACCTTCCTTTATTATACTAAACTCATTGTGATAGCCTTTAAATACTTACCTATACAACTAATCTTTACAATGCTTCAAGCAAATTACAAAACTCCTTTATATATATATATAAAGGAGAGTTTTGTAATTTGCTTGAAGTGTTTAGTGCCAATATGGTTTTTTTCGGTAGTTTTACTGATAAAAGCTATTTGGGCCAGCAGGTTTTTTTATTGTAAAGTGCTTGATATTGGGTTGGAGATAGAGTAATGATAAGTTTAATGCAAAGAATTTGTCACTTTAACTGAGCAGGTTCATGCCAACTTCAAAGTTTCATGTAGACACCATTATGATGTTTTCTCTCATAATCACCATTAAATTCATTCAACTCTTTCTAAATCCTCTGCAAAGACCTAAGATTTATGCCCAAGCACTCTGAAACATATGGCTTCCAAAATAAATGCCAAGCAGTGGAGCATGCTCAATTTTTGATGGAGTAAATTGTGTCATGATACTCTTCTTCTCAATGATGAGACTGACCCTACTATATTGTGCAGTTGACAAAATCAAAAAGTCACTTGTGCCCCTGCCACATGAGTTTACTCGTGCAATCAGACTGGCAACTGGGTCCCACCCATTCACAGTTAGATCAACCAAATGCAGCCAACAATTCTACTCCAGCAGCTTCTTTTCTCGCACTTCCCTCCTGTGGAACTCTCTTCCATATTCTTTCTTTCCTGACGGCTACAACCTCCAGGAATTTAAATGCAATGTCAATACCCATCTCTTAACCATTTGACTCTAGTTCTTTCAACATCACCCTGTATATATTTTCCTTTCTCTCTACCTTTGCAACTGTCATCGCACCTGTATTCCCATCCTTCAATTGCTCCATTCTCTGACACCTCCTGTAACTGGTTCATCTTTCTCCACCTATCTAAACTTTCTCTCTTATGTATCCTCTGTGCATCAGTGGCGTCACCGCCTTGATTGGGGTGAAACGATTAAAAAAAAATGCATGTGCAAAATCAAGAATATAAAATGGCGACGACTTATCCATCGCCACCTGTGTGCTTGTGTGTGTATGTATATATATATATATATATATATTGATATATATATACAGTACTGTGCAAAAGTATTAGGACAAGAACTATTTTATCTTTTATGAGGCATCAAAATAATTGCGACAATTTACCAATCGCACCTAGTATATATACAGCACTGTGCAAAAGTATTAGGACAAGAACTATTTTATCTTTTATGAGGCATCAAAATAATTGCGACAATTTACCAATCGCACCTAGTATATATACAGTACTGTGCAAAAGTATTAGGACAAGAACTATTTTATCTTTTATGAGGCATATTGACAGAAAATAAACATTTTAATTAACGTAATTTTATTTGATTTACTCAACAAATGCTTTTACAAGAAAAAAGTACTTGTTTGTTACAAAATAAAATTAATATTTAGTATAATAGCCTTTTGCTTTGATCACAGCCTTTATTCTGTCAGGCATTGACATCACAAGCTTCTTCAATGTATCTAATGGTATCTCCTGCCAAGCAGTTTGAATTTGTTCCCAAAGTGTGTCTTGCAAAGTAACATTAGATTTATTAATTTTTTTATTCAAAATATCCTATAGAGGTTCAATAGGATTGAGATCAGGGCTTTGTGGGGTCTAATTCAAACTCTGAAGCCTTCCTTCCTCTTCCTACAAAGGTTTGGCTTTTCACCCTGTATTTGATTTTCAGTGAGGTTTTTAGGAAAATCACCCTTGTCCTAATACTTTTGCACATTACCGGTAGTGTGCAAAAGTGTTAGGACAGGGGTGATTTAAACTTTATTTTGATACCTCATAAAAGATAAAATAGTTCTTGTCCTAATACTTTTGTACAGTACTATATATATATATATATTACGTAAATTAATGAAGATTAACGAAACTGGTTATAAACAACCTACAATTTTAAATGATTTGTTTGAACATTATTTTTTATAAATACTCATATTTAAATAGATATTCTGTTTTTATAATCAAACAGTATTATATATTTATTTCTACCGACCTGATTAATTTCAATAAATTTTTGTTTTGAAGATGTGTGTCATTCGGCAGGAATTGAAAATTGTGTTATAGGCTTAATTTGACTTGTTTAGACTGATCGTCATTCATGGTTGAGAGGTCTAAGACACGCCAGATCACTTGGTGGCTTCCTCTATGTGGATAGGGGTCGCAGGTTTGAATATTGCCAAATGACACATATTTTCTTAAAAATTTAGAAGAGACAGAGGGAAGCCACATCTTGATGATGAGAAAGGTTACAGATTTTTCTTTGGAGCCTGTCAAGAACACTGACATGAACAGCGGGGGCACCTGACCAGATATGACAACAGTATTCAATGTACAGTCGGATGGTTGATTTGCATATGTGCAAAATGGATTCAGGTGAATAAAACTTCCTAGCCTGACACAGTGACCCAACCTTCCTAGCAGTGGATTTAGCTATTGAGTCAATGTAATTATTCCACTTGAGCTCGGAAAATAGGGTAAGGCCAAGGAGGTGCAGTGTATTGCTTTTGGTTTTGGGGAGACTTGCTTGGTCCATGCTTATGGGGTGCAGGAGAGATTGACTGTGATGGTTGACAGATAGGAGTTTCA
This sequence comes from Ascarosepion bandense, assembly GCA_037127315.1. Classification (NCBI taxonomy): domain Eukaryota; kingdom Metazoa; phylum Mollusca; class Cephalopoda; order Sepiida; family Sepiidae; genus Ascarosepion; species Ascarosepion bandense. The sequence continues at coordinate 3,316,922 of JBBBDQ010001336.1, forward strand.
TTTTAGAAGTGTTGAAATTTACAAACCACTTCTTACCAAAGTCCCCCACTGAGTGGAGGTCTTCCTCAAGATCAGCAGTGAGGTTATGTTTGTCCACCTCGCCAGATTTCTTACTGATGCAGAAGTAAATGGTGGCGTCGTCTGCATAGATGGCTACTTGGTCGGAATGTGATTCTTTCAAAACTGAAATGTTCTCAGAAAGCAGATGCAGATGTTACAAATGCTCTGAAATTGCAAATTTAGACGTGACAGTCGCTTCGAGATTGCAGATCCAGAAACTCTGAGATTGAAGACTCTGATGTAACAAAACACTTGGATAAATTTTTTCCAATTAACCGCATCTAATATATGATAGATGTTAGGTAATTCTCTTCTATAGGAGTTCAGCAGTCTCACCTATGGAGTCAGCATCACACTGACTCTTAAATTGGAAAATTTACAGGTTTCTTTTAGAAATATAGCTAGATCATGTTTATAAAACAATTTTAATATTGGTTTTGATGAAAAGACGATACATGAATTGGCAGAAAAATAATTGTCTGACACACCAACTCACCAATCCATGACATTTTAAGACACTTTTTGGAAACAAAATCTTTTGATTTATGGAACTCTGCAATTTTTGCAATAATGCTTGATTGCACCACACCATAATAAATTACTGCTCACAAAGAATACTGGCAAATGTCCATACTACATCTTGATTATACATCCTATTCAAATTCTGTAAACGTTGAGGTAAAATCTTACAGACAGATAGGCAGAGACATATACAGAATGTAAGACAAAGAAAGAAAGAGAGAGAAAGAGAGAAAGAAAGAGAGAGAGAAAGACAGAAAGAAAGAGAGAAAGAAAGAGAGAGAGAAAGACAGAAAGAAAGAGAGAGAGAAAGAGAGAAACTTTATCAGTTATTTCTCTTTTTATCTAAAAATCCTGAAAACTTGGCACTAAATCATGTCCATGATCTCGTAGGAATATTGCATGACAGAATTAATCTTGCAATGTATTAAGTTGGAGCCAATTTGTCAGGATATAGTTTAAAGTTTAATATATTTTATATTGCTTGAAATTTGCTATATTTTTATATTGTTATAAATTGCTATATTTTTCATATTGTCAGTATATTGCATAGAATTTGTGATATTTTTACATTGCCTAAAATTTGCTCCATAATTTCCCTTGTATAATACGCATTTTTTTTCTAAAATATAATAAGCAAAATTAGGAGTTCCTATTATGCCCAACCAGCCTTTGTGATTTGATAAAGAAATCACTCGACTGGTGGTCGAGAGCCAGGGAAAATTTACTCACCCCAAAATAATTTTACTCGACCAACTCCATTTTCTTAATAGTTGCCTTACGTAAACATAGCATGAATTGACGACAAAAAACAAAAAATGAAATTTTAATTAGAATTTCAAACGTGTTAGAAAGGATTTAAATTTTTTAAAAAAATAATAACAACATAATTTGATCTTTCCTCATAATAATAATGGCATAAACATTTGGATGATAAAACTTTGCTTTTATTAAGTTTGAGCCCTTTTAACATCATGATATGCTGTTTTTTTTGGGGTTTTTTTTTTTTGGCAATTGAGTGGAGGTATATAAATTCATAGTTTCTTTCTTCTGTTTGACTACAACCTCCATCTCATAGATGATAAAAAAAATAACAAATATGATTTTCTCAATGATATTTTATAAAAAAACATTACTTACTTGTATAATTTGTCTTTCAGTGTGTGGTTGAAAGAAGTAAGCATATTTTTTTCCTTTCTTTAAAATGTTCGTTTTTACATTTTGTAATCTAGAAAGAAATATTGAGTCAAGGATAATATTTTGTAAGGCCGATGAGGCGCAGTGTATTGCTTTCAAGCAGACTTGCTTGGTCCATGCTTATGGGTGGCAGGAGAGATTGCCTGTGATGGTTGACAGATAGTAGTTTCATTTGAGAAGCATTAGCAGAATAGCCCGGCATTGCTCAGTTGTAATGAAAGCTTTAAAACTAATCCATGGTCCTGGAGCTCAGACTCAGACTAAAGAATATTTGAAATAATAAAATAATTGCGACAATTTACCAATCGCACCTAATATATATATATATATATATATATATATATATATATATATACTAGCAGTATAGTCCGGCGTTGCTTGGGTGCAATGAAAGCTTTAAAACTAATCCATGGTCCTGGAGCTCAGATTCTTTGGGCGTTAGCACAAAAGACTAAAAAGCAATAGTTGTTTCCAGTTAAAGCGAAACCGTAGACTGAAAGAAAAATGAATGGATGTAAGTCAACTTTTGATTTCCTGGTATCGATCTCAAATAAGTTTTTTTCGTCGTAAACTGAATTTTGAAGGCTAAATATGTCCTCTGAGTAAACGGTATCATGGCTGAGACTAAGAACTACAATTATACCTACTTAGAGCCAAACCCGAAGCAAAAACTAAAATAAAAGGGGTGAAAAAAATACAGGCATACAGACAGATAAACAGACACACACACAAACATCTTGACTTTTATATATATGTATATTATCAATTTTCTGCACTATTGTAAGAACTGCAAAATTGAAACTTCTGAATATCGTTTCTTATGTCTTTGTTTATGAGTGCATCAAATTTTATTAAAATCGGACCACTCCTTCTATAACTCGATTTTTTCGATTATCAATTTTCAATATTTATTGGGGGTACCTCGACACAAAACCTAGCTAAGAACACTCGCAGATGCTTACAGTACAACTGTGTAAATGTTCAAGAAAATCAGTTCAGCCGTTTCAGAGTCTATAGGTAATGGGCACACACACACACACACACACACAGACACTCACACACACAGACAAAGTTCCATTTACAAATAACTTTAGATAGATTTAGATTTAGATTAGATGTTTTTCAACAGATGGTGTTCCCAGAATTGCATACATGTCGTTTCATATCGTAACACATCTATAAGGAAGTACTATAAAAAGCTTGAAATCAGTGTATGTCATTTCACCAAAGTGTAAACAATTTTGTTTTTCACATATTTAAACATGTTGAATTTTGAGCCAAAGTTAGTGTATTTCTGGAATTTTACTGTACTACTTTATTAAAAAAAATCTGCAGCTGAAGCATACCGAATTCTTGTTGAGACTTATGGTGACCACGATCTCTCGGAACAAAGTGATTTTGCAACATGACAACACTAGGCCACATGTTGCAAAATGCATGAAAACCTAATGGAAAATGCTTAAATGGGGAGTCCTAACCCACTCACCATAATCACTAGACATTGCCCCTTCCAACTATTTTTTGTTCCGATCGATGGCACATGGCCTGACTCAGCAAAAGTTTCATTCTTATGAAGATGCCTAAAAATGGGTTGACTCATGGTTAGCCTCAAAAGACCTGTTGTTTTTCCGACGTGGAATTCAAATGCTGTCAGAAAGATGGGAAAAAGTAGTGATTAGCGGCGGACAATACTTTCAGTGACGTGTTTCTTACTAATTTTTGTAAATAAAACATTACTTTTCATGAAAAATCAGTGAAAACTTATTCAAGGTCCTAATACTTTTTTTCTTATATTCTCCCACACTCATTGACCTCCCATTGTATCTTAGTGACTTTATTGCCATACCTCAAGAGTATTACTCAAAAGTGTAGATCTTTCTTAATTTTCAATGACTTTAAGTGTTAGCCTTTTCAAATCCCAAGTGTTTATTTATTCTTACCATTCTGGATTTCTTTCTCTTTGCTTTGGCAACATAAATCATTTACAGAAAGAATCCGCAGAAGAGTAAATTGATTTTATTGTCTCATGCATCAGTCCAAATTGAGCATGTGATATAAGAATAAATACTGGAAACAAATTATGCGGGTAAATGCTGCAGAATGAATAAATAAATCTATGATTATTTGGATTTATTAATATCTAAACTTATATATAAATGGAACTTTGTCTGTGTGTGTGTGTGCATCCGTTACCTATAGACTCCGAAACGGCTGAACCGATTTTCTTGAAAATTTACACAGTTGTACAATAAGCATCTGCGAGTGTTCTTAGCTAGGTTTTGTGTCGAGGTACCCCTGATAAATATCGAAAATTGATAATCGAAAAAATCGGGTTATAGAAGGAGTGGTCCGATTTTAATCAAAATTCATACACTCATAGAGAAAGGTTGCAGTTCTTACAATAGTGCAGAAAATCGATAATATATATATATAAAAGGCAAGATGTTTGTGTGTGTGTCTGTTTATCTGCCTGTATGTCCTTGATACAAATCCACAATTTTTATCCGATTCTCACCAAACTTCACACAAATATTCTTTAGGCTGAGTCTGAGCTCCAGGACCATGGATTAGTTTTAAAGCTTTCATTACACCCGAACAACGGCGGGTTAAACTGCTAGTCTATATATATAAAAGCAATCTGTGAGTGTGTGTGGCTGTTCCCTATGTGCGCCTACATTTGTTAAGCTACGCCATTCAAACTTTCTACGGACACATATCTACAGGGAAGCCAGGTCGACACATACTTTTTGAGTTTAAGTTCAGCAATTTTTACTTTTGCAACATTTTGGCCAATGTAGCTGATTGTTTACATTTGCTCCGTAAAACATCTAAGATCTAAGATGGTTGCTGAATTACGTCACAGAAATAAAATCACACGTGTCAAACATGACTAAAATATATTTTCATTAAAAAAAAAATGAGCCTTTATATTTAATTTTTATTCCGACATTTTAAAAATTCATTTGGTCAACAAAAAAATGTGAAAATTTTTCCCCATAATTTTGAAACAAAAGAGATGGTTAAAAAAAAAAGTGTTTTTTCAAACAAAAACAAAATATGTTAAAAAAAAAAAAAAAAGGTAAATTTTCGTTTTAGGACCCAAAGGCTAATATCCCTTCAAATTTTTCCATAATAGTCTTATTTCCGTGCAAATGTATATGCTGAACTCAAATCAGCAATTAGATATTGAAGAAACTGACCTTTTTTGATGTTAACGACCAGAAATAAATCGGACTTCTCGCTCGTTTTGTCAGCCATTACCGGGCTTAGTAAGAGTCATTCGCTGCTGAATGATTTTAGGCGTAGGAAGAAAATTTGGGCCTATTTATTTCCTTTACAGAAAAGTCCTCGCAGAAATTAGTATGCGATTTTATATTCGGTACTTAATTTCTGAAAAAGCTATTGACATTGAAACAAGCAAAAAATAAAAATAAATAAATAAATTTATGTACCAATATTGTAATTTCTTTATTTAATGATAATGCTATTAAGCTTATCAGAAAATACGAAAAAAATTTACATAAAATAAATAGACAACACTTGTCTATATTATTTAATGAAACCTCCATTAATGAAAAAATACTGTCTAAGTACACACACAATATATATATATATATATATATATATATATATATATATATATATTGTTATGTGTTAATTGTATCAAAAGAAAAAAATTATTAACCAAAACTCAAAGATAAATCAGGGACAAATATTTAATTTACAAAACACACCAAATAAAATATTTACAAATATACAATTTTTGTTGCATTCAAAACAAGGAACATAGAGTTTACTACTGGCGAGTGTTACGAGGAGAGAAAGGGAAGGTAAGGTGTCAAATATCTTTACCCAGTTAAGTTGGCAAGGAAATTAAGTGCTATACTTTTTGGAAATCCTTAAATATGTATATAAGGAATAATTATTAGTTTGGTCAATGAAGAGTCAAAAATATGTATTTACCTTATTTGTTCCACGAGGTTCTCTTTCAGGTTTTAGTCGGTCGGCAACTTTTCTTACAGATTCTTTCGGCTGCATATAAATCCTTGAATCACATTTTTATAGGGGCTAACACCTAATTTGCATATTTCTAGAACTTATAGAACTCTCTCGATTTTACTGGAACATTCTGGTATCTTCCAAACGTTCTATTTCTAATTTCTTTATTTTTACGACTACTACATGAATTAAAACTTCTTGGGAATAACACTTAGGACTCAATAGAATCAATTACTGTAACTTTTTATACATTATTAATATTATTTTTATATATAAATGCATACTCCTAACAATTGATATGTAATAAATCTATAATAATTTGTTTATGAATCTGTAATTATTTGGATATAAAAAAAAATCAATGATAATTCACATATGGATCCATATATAATAAATCTATAAAAAATCGGACACAATCTAAATCTAAACTTATTTGTAAATGGAACTGTGTGTGTGTGTGTGTGTGTGTGTGTGTGTGTGTGTGTGTGTGTGTGTGCGTATCTGTTACTTATAGACTCCGAAACGGCTGAACTGATTTTCTTGAAAATTTACACAGTTATACTATAAGCGTCTGCGAGTGTTCTTAGCTAGGTTTTTTGTCTAGGCACCCCCGATGAATATCGATAATCGAAAAAATCGGGTTATAGAAAGAGTGGTCCGATTTTAATCAAATTTCATATACTCATAGATAAAGACATAAGAAACGATATTCAGAAGTTTCAAGGTTGCAGTTCTTACAATAGTGCAGAAAATCGATAATATATATATATAAAAGGCAAGATATTTGTGTGTGTGTGTGTGTGTGTGTGTGTGTGTGTGTGTGTGTGTGTGTGTGTGCGCGCGCACGTCTGTTTATCTGCCTGTATGTCTGTATTCTTTTCAGCCGTTATATTTTAGTTTTGCTTCGGGTTTGGCTCTAAGTAGGTATAATTGTAGTTCTTAGTCTCAGCCATGATACCATTTACTCAGAGGACTTATTTAGCCGTCAAAATTCAGTTTACGACGAAAAAACTTATTTGATATCGATACCAGGAAATCAAAATTTGACTTATAACCATTCATTTTTCTTTCAGTCTACGGTTTCGCTTTAACTGGAAACAACTATTGCTTTTTAGTCTTTCATGCCAACGTCCAAAGAATCTGAGCTCCAGGACCATGGATTAGTTTTAAAGCTTTCATTACACCCGAACAACGCCTGGCTATAATGCTAGTCTTTAATAATTTAGAAACAATGATATAATTTAAATATAAATCCGATATAACTAAATTTATAATAATAGACAAGAAATCTTTATCAATATAATAAATGTATAATAATTTGCTTATATCAAATTTATTATGATTAATATAATAAATCTGTAATATTTTAGATATAACACACCTATCATTGAGATATGTTAAATTAATAATAATTGTCATGTAATAAACCTATAATAATTCAGATATAGGGTGTTCTATTAGAACATATTGAAGTTAGCAGTAAATAAAACAGTGTTTCTGGTGAAATTTTATTGATTTCATTATTGGATCATGTTATTTGAGGCATGACAATTATGTGCAAAACATATCGCCCAAATGTTCGTCCAAGCTTCGGCGGCAAACCTGCACTCGAAGGTCAAAATTTTTTGATGATGTCTCTTCATAGTTGCTCCCCGATCTCACCAATATTCCTTATTATCCCATATTTCAGCTGTTGAAAATGTAAAATACAGATATAAAACGTGATTCACATAATGTGGTTGAACCCTTGCATTTTGTATTGTTATATAAATTAAATTCAACTAATTTCAATTCATTTTCTGTTCATATATTGCATGTCTAGAATTGTTTTAGATTTTGTTCCTAACTGAAATATCCTTGCTGTATATGAATCACTAGGGACTCAAGACTCAAACAGCTTGTCACTTTTAATACGTCTTCGTCTGCGTAAATTATTGTCTTTTTTTTTTAATTAAAATGCTTCGTCTTAACAGAATTGAACTGAGTGGGTTCAATTTGAAGTCTTTTCCATGTTCATTTTCTTCCTTTAAATTGCTGGATGTTTTACTGCATATATAGGGTGTTCAATTAAGACGGATCAAAGTTAGCCGTAAATAAAACAGTGTTATTGGTGAAGTTTTATTGATTTCATTATTGGATCATATTATTTGAATCATGGCAATTATGGACTGAATTGAATGCTATGGATGTTGAAGATTTGTGGTTCCAACAGGTTGGCGCCACATGCCACACAGTCAATGCAACAATGGCTTTATTGAATGAGAAGTTTCCAGGTCGCATCATCTCTCGAAACATTGATGTCAATTGGCCACTACGATCGTGCGACTTGACACCTTTAGATTCCTTCCTTTGGGGTCATCTCAAAAGTAAGGTCTATGCCAAAAAGCCAACAACAATTCAACAGCTGAAGGATGAGATAGTAAAGCATATTGGTCATATTAAAGAGCAACTATGCAGGGACATCACCAAAAATTTTGACCATCGACCGAAACCTTGGAAGACATTTGGGCGATATTATTTTTCAAACTCAACTCAAATATCATGGTCTTTATAGTTAGCCTGTTAACCATTACTCCATAATTTCAATCCATCTTAATGGAACACCTTATGATTCCGTATTTGGATGAAGATGAGATTTTTTAAAAATTTAACCGTTTAATGATTTATTTTTCAATTTTTTCAGATTTAAGAACTTAACTCTTTGGCAATTTCAACCATGAAAAAATTAACAATCGAACAACTTGATAAAATTATCGAAGCCTATGACAAAATGGACATTCAAACAGAAAAGCATTTGGCTTTATCGAATGAGAAGTTCACAGGTCACATCATCTCTCAAAACAGTGATGTCAATTGTCCACCACGATTTTGCGACTTGACGCCTTTAGATTCCTTCCTTTGGGGTCATCTCAAAATTAAGGTTTATGCCAACAAGCCAACAACAATTCAACAGCTGAAGGATGAGATAATAAGGAATATTGTTGAGATCAAGGATCAACTATGCAGAGACGTCATCAAAAATTTTAACCATCGAGTGGAGGTGTGCTGCCAAAGCTTTTGCAGACATTTGGGTAATATTATTCTTCACATATTTGCCATGACTCAGATAAAATGATTCAATAGAGTAATCAATAAAATTTCATCAATAACACTGTTTTATTAACTGCTGACTTTGATCTGTCTTTATGAAACACCCTCTATAAAAAAAATCTATAATTAAGATATAAATAAACTTATAACGATATAATATACTAGCAGTATAGACCGGCGTTGCTCGGGTGTAATGAAAGCTTTAAAACCAATCCATTGTCCTGGAGCTCAGATTCTTTGGACGTTAGCACAAAAGACTAAAAAGCAATAGTTGTTTCCAGTTAAAGCAAAACTGTAGAGTGAAAGAAAAACGAAATGGATGTAAGTCAAATTTTGATTTCTTGCTATCGATATCAGATAAGTTTTTTTCGTCGTAAACTGAATTTTGAGGGCTAAATAAATCCTCTGGGTAAATGGTATCATGACTGAGACTAAGAACTACAATTATACCTACTTAGAGCCAAACCCGAAGTAAAAACTAAAATAAAAGGGGTGAAAAAAAAATACAGACATACAGGCAGATAAACAGACACACACATACAAACATCTTGCCTTATATATATATATATATATATATATATATATATATATATATATATTATCGATTTTCTGCACTATTGTAAGAACTGCAACCTTGAAACTTCTGAATATCGTTTTTTATGTCTTTGTCTGTGAGTGTATGAAATTTGATTAAAATCGGACCACTCTTTCTATAACCCGATTTTTTCGATTATCGATATTTATCGGGGGTACCTCGACACAAAACCGAGCTAAGAACACTCACAGACGCTTACAGTACAACTGTGTAAATTTTCAAAAAAATCGGTTCAGACACACACACACACACACACACACACACACACACACACACACACACACACACACACACAGAGTTCCATTTATAAATAAGTTTAGATAGATAATATATCTGTATGTACAATATATATATATATATATATATATATATATATATATATATATATATTAAATCTATATTAATTCAGATTTCAATGAAACTATAATGATATATAATAATTCTTTGTTGAAGATATATTGATATATGATAAAACTATAATAATTCAAACATAAAAAAACTTTCAAATAATTCACATATAATAAATCTATAATAATTGAAATATTGGGACATAGATGGGTAAGCATTTAGGAATCCCAGGTGCTGTAAGCTTGGATGTGCAGGTGGTGAAATGGATAGTGGCTTGGAATTGTTAATCGGAGAACCAAGTTCCAATTTCAAATGGGTTCATTATATATATTTAAACGCAAATAACCTTGGGAAAGATATGAATCCAGTTCTTGTCCCCACATCTGTGGGTTAATTAGTAATATTTGTATCACTGATTCATTATTATTTTCCAAAAATTCTTACAAACTGAAAAAATATTTTCTGGATTTAAATAACCCAGAATTTGTTGATGTGCCATAAAAAAATGAATTAATCAATCAATATGCTACTGTCAATTTACAATGCGGACAAATCCCCGGCACTTGGTAGATTAGCTTAAAACACTGCAAAGATCTTTGTGTGATGAATGTGACTGCCTATAAAAAGATGGCTATAGAAATGCATTTATCCGAGAAGCAATAAATGAAAGTCCCTGTTAGGTTGGAGCCTGTCGACAAGGACACAGTGTAATAATGTGAAGAAAAAAAAAACCCCAAAACGCCAGATGAAATGAATAAATCAAACTATAAAAGGAATAGAAACTGCAGTTTGTTTGTTAAGTAAACAGTCACAACCAAAAAAAAAAAAAAAAAAAACAAAACCTTGGGGATTTCCCAATGTAAAAAAATCAATACTAGGTTAGAGCCTAACACGACAGACCATATGTTGATTAATGACTGTATAAATTTAAGCAACACAACGTTTTTCTAACCCCTACCACCACCTGACTACATATCTATTTTCTCTCTCTCTCTCTCATCTCTCTCTATTTCTCTCTCTCTCTCTCTCTCTCTCTATCTCTCTCTCTATTTTCTCTCTATTTTTTCTCTCTCTCTCTCTATTCTCTCTCTCTAGTTTCTCTCTCTATTCTCTCTCTCTATTTTCTCTCTCTCTCTCTCTCTCTCTCTCTCTATTTTCTCTCTATTTTTCTCTCTCTCTCTCTCTCTCTCTCTCTCTCTCTCTCTCTCTCTATTTTCTCTCTCTCTTCTCTCTCTTCTCTCTCTCTATTTTCTCTCTCTCTCCCCTTTTCCCCTCTCTCTCTCTCTCTCTATTTTCCCTCTCTCTCTATTTTCTCTCTCTCTCTCTATTTTCTCTCTCTCTCTATTTTCTCTCTCTCTCTCTCTATTTTCTCTCGCTATTTTCTCTCTCTCTCTCTCCACATATCTTTATATTAACTTTATAAGCTATGAAATTAGCTTAGCTGCAGAGTGAGGGTTACTAAACTACTTTCATAGACTGAGGGTTGGTTGGTTATTTTGTTTAGCGGCATATCAACACTTCTATGGGTTGTTTAATACTGAAATCTAAATATTTGGTATGTAATTGTATTCTTTCAACTACAGATATTTTGTAAGCAAGTTTATATTTCAGTGTAAAAGTTTAGATATACACTAGCGGACATAATTATTAGGTCAATCCAGTGTTTTAAAAAAAATGATGTATTTCATACTATCTTTTAGTATTTATTGCCAAGTGAATAATTGTAAATGAAAATCGAATGGTTCTTTTGTTAATATTGCACAATAACATGCGCATCAAATGAATTTAGAAATATTTAATAATTACCTATATTGCAGTTTCATCAGTGAAAGAATGAAGAAAATTTAGGGTGATTCGGACGAGTTCATCTTTGCTTCCTTGCCTTGTAAAATTTTGCAAAGTAATAATAACAAAAGAACCATTCTATTTTCATGTAGAATTATCCACTTGGCAATAAATAGTAAAAAGAGTATACACCATTTCTTTTGAAAAACTGGGGTTGCCTAATAATTATGGCCGGTAGGGTATATATTTTGTAGATCATAAAATGTATTGTTGGTAATCTAAACGTATTTATAAATGGAATTTTGTCTGTGTGTGTGTGTGTGTGTGTGTGTGTCCGTTACCTATAGACTCCGAAACGGCTGAACCAATTTTCTTGAAAATTTACACAGTTGTACTATAAGCGTCTGCGAGTGTTCTTGGGTAGGTTTTGTGTCGAGGTACCCCCAATAAATATCGAAAATTGATAATCGAAAAAATCGGGTTATAGAAGGAGTGGTCCGATTTTAATGAAATTTGATACACTCATAGACAAAGACATAAGAAACGATATTCAGAAAGTTCCAGCTTGCAGTTCTTACAATAGTGTAGAAAATCGATATATATATATAAAAGACAAGATGTTTGTCTGTGTCTCTGTTTATCTGCCTGTATGTCTGTATTTCTTTTCAGCCCTTTTATTTTAGTTTTTGCTTCGGGTTTGACTCTAAGTAGGTATAATTGTAGTTCTTAGTCTCAGACATGATACCATATACTCAGAGGACTTATTTAGCCTTCAAAATTCAGTTTACGACGAAAAAAACTTATTTGATATCAATAGCAGGAAATCAAAATTTGACTTACATCCATTCATTTTTCTTTCAGTCTACGGTTTCGCTTTAACTGGAAACAACTATTGCTTTTTAGTCTTTTGTATCAACGTCAAAAGAGTCTGAGCTCCAGGACCATGGATTAGTTTTAAAGCTTTCATTATACCTGAGCAACGCTGGGCTACACTGCTAGTAATATAATATATATTACAAATTGCTATATATATATTGTATTGATATTTATAAGTATATACATATACTTTTCACACACACACACACACACACATATATATATATTATATTATATTTATGTATACATGCATATATATATATGTATACATACATATATATATAGAGAGAGAGAGAGCTGCATACGAGACAGAATTGGAGACATGAATCGCGAATGGATGGCTGATGCCGTATCCCCAGGAAAGATTGAGCCCCACTAAAGGATTGATCCCACCGGTGGCCTTTACACAAGCCACTAAAGCTACAAGGTACGGCCAGTAATTGATTATAGGGAAGTAAATCAGTATGTGGATGCCTTCACTGCAAATGCAGACGTGTGCTGAACAAATGAGGGTATAGCGGGCTGTCCATTCTTTTCCAGTTTATAGTGAAGGGTAGTCGTGTATTGTTGAAGATTGACGGAATTTGGACTTGTTCATGATTATAAATCAAGAAAATCAAATTGAGTTGAAAAATAACATTTTATATATACACATATCAATTAAGGTTTTTACAATTAAAGTAAACCTTTACATATGGGTCCAACGGATGTTAAAATGTTCATGGCAATAAAATGCTGAAAAGAGAATTAATACTTAGAAATGTGGGAGCGTTGTAAGTAAGGAATGTCTTTGAAGTATCCGCTTCTTAGGTCAGTAAGTAGTTTTGAGACAGCGAAAGATAAGAGGAGAGGGAAGGGTGGCTAGGATAGTAAGCCGCTTGACTTAGGTCAAGGGGATACTGATTACACTCTTCTCTCTCGAGTCTGGGTCTGTCTGTCTGGCGATGCTTTCTGTATCGGCTTTTTATTACGACTTTCTGGATTGCAGATTATTTGGGAATTCATATCCATATTTGATTCTGGACTTCCCATTGGCCGATAAATAAAATTCGCGTAAGCTCGCGAACTGGAAATTTCATATTTAATTAATTTTTAGTTTTCAACAGGAACATCTGCGCGAACCCGGATGCTCACCGTCGAGTTTTGGTCATTTGCTTTTTGGTCGTGAGGGTGCAAACATCCGGTCCATCGCTTTTGCTTGATCGGTATCACCACAAGGGAATGGCGAAAGAAAAGCGTACCTTCAAATACGGATCTATGAGACGCGGTGGTCATTCGAAACGGTCATCATCAAAGGACTAAGTTACTAACTGACATATTTGGGGTTTGGCACCCCTAATTATGAAAGCTATCGCTAAGGCAGTGCTGGAACAAAATGAACTGATGTAAAGAACTATGTCAGCATATGTCAACGAATGAGGACAAACTCTCAGCGGATGAGGTCAGGAGTAGATTAGAATTCTTCGGTTTATCTAGCGAAACCCCGACTCGATTAAGAGATGGAGCTGTAGTACTGGGACTTGGAGTCGGTGGGGAACACAACACACTGCGGTGGAAATGAGGGGGCTCAATCCCGGAACTCCTCATTACACTAACGCGACGCACAGTATTTTCCATCTGTGGGAAGTTAGTGAGACATTTTCCTGTCTGTGGGTGGCTTTGTGTAGCCACAGGATTGATAAAAAGACGAGTGAGCATGGTAACAAAAGGGTTGCATGACACTGTGAAGGAAGCCCCTCTTAAGCAGATGACAGTTGAAAGGCTGACCTGGGCATGACGGTAAACTGCATCCGGCAGCAAGGCCTCTGATTGGGAGGTTGTGAGGAGCATAGAACCACCTCTTAATTGCTGTTGTTCCCAGGTCCGGGGTGGTAGCACCTGTTAGGGTCCCAGCTATGGGAAAATAGTTAACCCCTAAACTGGGGTCAAAACACTATGAAAGTATAAAAATGCTTTTATAGAAATATATGTACATAAAAATAGACTTTTATAGAAAAAATATACATTTTTGAAGAAAAAATTATTACCACAACACATTTTTGAAAGAAAAAATTCTTAGCAAAACATTTTTGAATACAAAACTAGAAGACATTTTCAGTTTTCAAAAATAAAAAAAGAATAAAAACAAAATTTTCGTTAAAATTTGACTACATTGACCTTCTCACTATAACCGAACATTTAAAAAAAATACCTTAAAATCCCACATTTTTGGCGTTAAATGACTCACAGAGTTTGATATGCCGTTAAGCAAAACTCACTCACTCACTCTACTTCGTCCAGAGAGTTTGACCCACAGTTACGAAGGCGTTGGTTAAGTTGGCCATATGAGTTTGCGAGGAATGCTGTACGGTGGACCCTGCTCCGGTCCAGCGGAAGAAGGGTAAACTCGGAATAGACAGGAACTGGTGGCGACGGGGCTTCGACGTGACTCATTACGAAGGTAGTCATTTTCTATCCTCAACAGATTGAGGCCCAACGCATTTCACTGTGTGGCGCCCTCTGGCGCGACGGGATGCGTTGTGTGTTGTACGACAACTACGATCTATCTTTGCGAACATGGTCCTCCTGTTGAGATATTAACAGACAACTCCCCAATTTTCTGCGGCCAAGACTTTCGGGACTTCACGGCTGAATGAGGCGTGTGAGTGAGGTACAGAGGTGCATACACTCCGTAAGGTAACAGAATAGCGGAACGGTGTCACCTCACCAGCAGCCAGAACGCAATTCAAACAGCGGATAAATGGGAAAGGCCAAGTAGCAGAATACGAAGAACCGTATAAAATTGGTGATCTTGTCTGGGTCAACCACCTCCCCAAACAGACAGTGTACCACTAAATTCAGCAGAGCACGTATTGATGGAATTATCAGCTCCCAAACAGTCCAGGTCAATGACGTGCCACACCATGTGAAGAATCTTCTCCCACGACACAAATTGACCATTTCATAAGAAGACTATTACAGCGAAGATACGTTGAGAGATAGCAATTAGGTGACACCAATACTTTACGCGATGCAGTCAGACGATTTGCCCCTTGCAATAGAAAGTACAGAACTGGACAATGACGAAAGTGGGTGGAGGAGATAGATCTATCTATCGCCCGGTTCACACTCCACCCACGTCTATTGAACAGGTTAAGAGGCTCATCCCTTGTTCCCTGTTTAGGATTTGGTTTCCGGCTTTCTCTTTTCCAATCTTCTCACTTTGTTTTTTTTTTTCATTTGGAGTAAATAGATCTATCTATCGCCCGGTTCACACTCCACCTACGTCTATTGAACAGGTTAAGAGGCTCATCCCTTGTTCCAAGTTTAGGATGTGGTTTCCGGCTTTCTCTTTTCCAATCTTTTCACTATTACATCAGTGGCCTTACCGCCTTGCTCGGGGTGATACAATTAAAACAAAAATCAGGGAATGCCAAGGATCTGTAGTACATAGACGCGGAAGTATTGTCATCGGAAGAGCCCCCTCCACTCTACAAAGGGGTGCTCGTTGAAGGCTTTTGAACCTCCACTGTCAATTGTAGGATCAAGAAATCAGAGGGGAGTGTAATGAGCGAGATGACTTATTTCCCGCAGAACGTGTTTGACGCAACCGCCATTAAACGACGAGTTTTTTCTGGTCTCGTTTTATCTCATTTCGTGGCGTGATCATGGGGACAGGGTCATAGACGACATTGACATTGGATCAGCAGGAAGGCAAACAACAACGACGAGCAAAGGAACGGCGATTTGTTGGGACGGAAAAATATGAAGAAAAAAGACGAAAGAGAAACCGATTTCGTGTCTTTATTTGTAACAAACTGTAGCCAGTACCTCTTAAACCACAGATATAAAAACATCACCCCTCAATGGCAACAGCCAGTTTGGCTCAAATCCTTGATACGACAGCCGGCCCATCCATACACTTCACCAGTGTTAACTTCAACCTTCAAGATAAACGGATCCACTTCAGCCCATAACACCTCACTCACAGTACCACGCGACTTCACTAATCCACTCCAGGCCCCTCTCATTATAACCAATATGACCTTTCGTGAACCAACCCAACCTTTGGTCCATCCCCCATAACAAACCCGTCAACTAACAGTCTTATTGACAGCACCCATACACCTAATCGCTTCTATTCTCAACGGCAACTAAAAAAAACCATATCAACAATTTTGCCACCATTTTCACACATCTGTGTATATATTCTGAAAATTGATCAATACACGCTGTTGAAATTTTAATCCCTGTTCTTTCTTTTTCAACCATGCGCTCATTATAACATTCTTTCTGTATTTTGTCAAGAATTTTTAGATATGTCGCAGATGCACCTAACAGAATGACATAAAGTTCTCAAGAGCCAAAATTTCAAATTTTTTTTTTAATCGTGTGGCCTCAAGCAAGGCATTTTACTGCTACTGTTGTGCAGGGGGTTACATAGGAGGAAAGTTATGTGAAAGAGTGACAAGTTACAGGGTATGAGAAGGATGACTGTGACCATAAAATGAAGGATCAGTTTATATATTGATTGTAATGTAAAATTGATCCCCCACTTTATATCTAAATAACTGTATAAAAAATTTTTTATATTCATATCGCCCCAAGCAAGGCATTTTATTGCCACTGTTGTGCAGGGGATTACATAGGAGGAAAGTTATGTGAAAGAGTGACAGGTTACAGGGGGTGTCAGGAAGAGGGCATAAGAAGGAAGAGAATACTGATGAGAGTGGGGTGGACGAAGAAAAAAGCATAAGAGAGAGGATGTAAGTTAGTGAGACAGGAGATGACTATTGACTTTACATTTAAATTCTTAGAGATTATAGCTGTTTGGAAAGCAAGTATGCGGAAGGGAATTCTACAGGCGGGAAGTGCGAGAAAAGAAGCTGATGGAGTAGAATTTGTGTTTACAATTTATCGGTTTCACAGTAAAAGGGTGGGACATAGTTGCTAATCTTGTGATTCGAGGAAATTCATATATAGGGGTCACCAGTGAGCTAAGTTCATCGGAGCAGAAGCCGTGAAAGTATTTGTAGAAGAGACACATGGAAGCCACATTGCGCTGGTGAGAAAGTGGTTGTATCCGAGCTGGGATCGATCACATTACAGATTCTCCGTTGGATTTGGTTGAGGACACCTAAGTGGATAGCAGGAGCACCCGACCAGATATGGCAGCAATATTCAATGCACGAGCGGATAGTAGATTTGTATATTTGCAGGATTGTTTCGGACGGGAAAAACTTCCTGGCTCTACACAGAGAACCGACTTTCTTAGCAGCGGATTTAGCTACGGATTCTATATAGTTATTCCACTTGAGGTCTGATGTGAGAGTTAATTCGAGGAGGCGCAATGTTTTACTTTCAGGGAGAGAAGCCTGATCCATGTTAATGGGCGGGAGAAACGATTGTCTGTGATGGTTAATAGATAGCAGCTTCGTTTTGGAAGCATTAAATGTTCTGTTTTAGAGACTCAAGAAGAATTATTAAAGGTTCTGAAGATATTTTTTTGATATTTTTTTATTGTTGTTGTTGACAGTGATGGAGGGTAAATCTTTGCATTCACTACAAGGAACAGCGCCTTTCTTTTCAAAGTTCAGAGAAATAATGACGTCATAATTGCATATAATTCATGAAGATAATTTGATTTTGAATGAACACTAGAAAAATCTGGCCAGAGATTTTGTTTGAAGGATAATTTGATAAAATTCCAGGAAAGCATTTTCATTTTTTTTTCGAATTCTTCCATTTTGTCTTTTTTATTTTTTTTATTTTTATTTTTTATTTTTTGTAATCACCATAAATAATAATTCAGTCTATCTCAATTTACTTCACTTCAATTTGATCAATGCAAAATAATGACTCTTGCTGCCGTGGTCTTTTTTCCTCTTTGTATACAACAGTTGCCAGAGATTATTGTATCCAGGTCAGGGATTCTTCTCAGCTATGGTAATGGCAATATTAGCTATTTCCTTTTTATTTCTTTTATTTAAACCATATTGCCCCATGAAAGGCAATAAAGCCACTAAAACACAAACGGGTTACCGAGTGTGAAAGAATAAGAAAAAAAAGAGAGAGAAACATTATGAAAAAGCAAGAACTATACATGTGTCTAAAAGACATTACTGCCTTTTATGGAGTGATATGATTAAAAAGATAAAAGATAAAAAAGACCATATAAGTCATTATTTTGGAGGAGATTTTTTGGGCAGTAGATAATGACTGGCATTGCATTTAAATTTTTGGAGATCAAAGTTGGCTGGAATCTATTTAGTCGGAAGAGTGTTCCACAAGCGAGAAGTGCAAGAGAACTTACATAGAACTTACGGCTACAACTAGCCCAGGAATCGGCAACTTTTTTTGAGAGAATGGGCCAGACAGCTATACAAAGTCTCGAAGGAGGGCCATGATATTAAATGTACTGTAATAAATTGTCTCGACCTCAGACCACTCGTCCAGATGTCTGCAGATGTCTGAACGTTTAAAGAAATAACAATGAAGTTAATGTTATATTATTTAAACAAGGTTCTTTATTTTATCGCAAGACTAACAGGATAACAACTAACACATTCAACTAAAAATGTAAATTCCTTGAAACAACAAAATACAGTTAGAAATGGCAAATTATCTAATATGACATTTTGTTTTTCTTTATTGTTCGACAACTTCTCCACATCAGTTGATGTGTTTGTTGATGACAGGAACAAAACTTCATCCAAGTGGTCATCAGTCAACCTTGTTCTTAAACGATTTTTAATATATTTCTTTTTCGTAAAAAGGTTCTTCTCTCGTATATATTCTTCCAAATAATGATGCCATCATTTTCGCATTATTCAATAGACTTTTATATTTTCCGCTTGCTGAAACTCCACCCACGTCTATTGAACAGGCGAAGAGGTTCATCCCTTGTTTCCTGGTTAGGATGTGGTTTCCGGTTTTTCTCTTTTCCAATCTTTTCACTCTTTTTTATTTTTTTTTATTTTATTTTTTTCAATTGGAGTAGATAGACTGAACTATCGCCCGGTTCACACTCCACCCACGTCTATTGAACAGGCGAAGAGGTTCATCCCTTGTTTCCTGGTTAGGATGTGGTTTCCGGTTTTTCTCTTTTCCAATCTTTTCACTCTTTTTTATTTTTTTTTATTTTATTTTTTTCAATTGGAGTAGATAGACTGAACTATCGCCCGGTTCACACTCCACCCACTTCTATTGAACAGGTGAAGAGGCTCATCCCTTGTTTCCTGTTTAGGATATGGTTTCCGGTTTTCTCTTTTCCAATCTTTTAACTCTCACATAGCCCCCTGCGCATCAGTGGCGTTTTCGCCTTGCTTGGGGTGATATGATTGAAAAAATATATATATATATTTCTGAAGGAAGTCAGCAGTGGATTTGAAATTAAATTTTGATTTTAAAAAATCATGGCATTGCAAGTCGCTGAACTCTAACTGATAATTTCTTTGCCACTTTCTCAGCAAATTAATTAGATAGTGTCGAGGTGTTAAGTTAGAAGGCCTGACAAAACTTCTTCGTGGGCCAGATGTGGCCCGGGAGCCGGGGTTTGCCGACATCTGATCTAGCCAATTCATTTGTAAAATGATGAGACCTTGCCCAATCTAATCAGTCAGTCAATTAAAGGTATGCAATAACTTACACGATAAATATATACTGACGTATATAGAGGGATATTAAGGGATAAGCTTATTGAGACAGTATACACTTCTGTGGTGTGGGTCGAGCAACGCTCATCAAGTCCAGTCCTGTTTTTTAAAGCATAGGAATCAAAGAAGCAGCAAAATCGTTAATTTCCGCATGACATCGTATTTAGCGAGAGTGAGTTCTTTCAGCAACATTAAATCAGTTGACTTTGTTCTTTCTATTTCTAGCCCATGTTGAAGTTGAATATATAACCTATGTCATTACGTGTCCCAGGAACCTCATTTGTCTCTAACTCTTATTTATTATCAGTTTTATTCTCGTTTGCATCCTCTCCCACACCTCATCGTTGCACACGTGCTGTCCATGGTATCCTCAGCATCCTTCTGTAAAACCAGATTTTTGCTGCCTGAAGCTTCTCCTTCATCTTTGATTAATAATATTTGCTGATATTTTTTAATCCTATCAAGGAACACCGGAC